>JBBIGC010000013.1:12474896-12501067 GCA_037576955.1 Lepidarchus adonis | reverse complement strand
ACACATACATACATAAATCACTTGACATTGGCGGAATTATTTAACTAACATCATTTATTTCAAATATGGCAGAAACTGTATATGAACCTGAGTCTGGACTGTATGACTCTAGGTAAATGTAAGGATTTTTTTTTTTATTATTTTGAGTTTTATCCAATATTATTTCCATGTCTTTTAAGGCAGTCTGCAATCCAAATGATTTGTCAGGCCATTTAACTCCTGTGTGCCTTCCCAGGTCAGGAAATGCATGTTATGCAATAAAGCATAACCAACAATAAATCTGAAATATGAGTTTAAACATTTATTATTTGATATAACATGTGCCATAAAAATAACTCATACTGGCTTAAATTCATGTTCGAATAACCACTGGAAATTACCATCAAGAGTTGAAGCACTAATTGTTTTTTCCCTCTCCATCTTTTTATGTAACAGGATTAGACAGATGGTGTTGGGATAACAGTGGCCTTGCATCACATTCTAGTGAGCTGCTGTTTAGAGCTTTTTCCATCGCCCTCGAGCTTTTAGCATTGTACCCACACAGCAGAGTACACGGTCCAAAAAAAGCATGAAACATCTTGTCGAGCAGAAAGGCTGACTTGTTAAGGCATTTTCCCACCAGCGATTCTAATGAGTCGTTCTTGTCGGTTCTTTTCAGTGACTCGTCAAGCCGGTCAGCAGATCTGAATCGGTGAAGACTTAAAACCTGCATCGCCAGGAGCAGGGTTAAAAAACATGCTGAAGGCAGCATCACTTTATCATCTGCAAACACCTGAATCTGCTTCCACTCTGTCTGTAGCTGAGAGGCAGCTGTTCTTCCAGATTCTATAAAATAAAACAATAAAGCATTATTCTAATTAGTAATCATTAGTAACTAAATGCATATTTTTACCTCAAAATATAAATGTAAATAAGTAAATGTGACCTAAAACATTAAGAAATAACTTCTTTTTCGCTAAAAGACGAATCAGTTATGGCGTTAGTTATGAGAATGAAGCTAAACGTGAACCAATAAATCGTTGATTCGTTGATTCATTACAAGAGAGTGAATCGATTTAGTGATTCAGATTCTCGGTCTCACTTGCAGCTGTGGAGCGCGCGCCACTGAACCGTGAACCGACTCCTCGCTCGAGTCCCATCCCATGGCGGTGTTGTTTGTGCGCGAGACTGCAGTGGAACACGGCGCGCTCACACCAGGAGGAGGCGAAGGGGGCGGGGCTTGAGCTCGCGCCGTGAACGTTGGTAATCCCGAGTTTCAGGTGCTGCAGTAAGAGAGAGAGAGAGCTACGGGGACGTTCACGGCTCAAAGTAACGTGCCGGAGTTGTAAGAACAAAGAATGATACGAGAAGGGAAACAGAGTCGAGAGACGGCTTCAGCCATTAAAAGAGATTATTTAACACTTTAGCGACTTTTCATTAACGCGGCGCCTCCTCTTCCGCCTGAGACAGTCCAGGAGGTGACGACGAACTCCACATTATCGTACGCGTTCTTGGACTATTTGGTCTTATTCTCTGCGCTAGAAGGGGGTGAAGATCTACGGGAGAGTCCAGCGTTGCTGTGGTGAGTAGTGTGCCAGGCTGAGTGTCTGTTTGCTTTGTTTTGAACAAACTTTCTCTGCCATGTTGCGGTGGCCAGTGCGCATGTGTCGGAAATCTACCTGCGCCAGGTACAGCGCTGCGTCCAACATCCGCGAGCTCCTTCAGTTCAACCACAGACCTTCGTATTAATAAACTACAGGGGGGCTTCCCCACCAGTCTGGGACGGGAGCTGTATCCTCCTTTTCAGGTTTTCATTTCTAATCCAAGACACCTGAAAAGTGACCCCGCCCCCACAGGAGCTTCCCGTCAGCGTAACACAGGTAAAACACCACGTAGAAGTAGAGTGAAAACTAAGCGCGTGTGTCTCTCTGTCGTGGTCAGTCAACTGTGTTACGTGCTGGGGGTCGTTGTTTTTTTTCCAGACTTTCTCTCATTTAACGCATTCATCGAAACTCCCGTCCCGCGCGCGTGCGTGTGTCTAAGCTGTAGTTTTATGGGCAGGGATATTGCAAAATTCGGGTGTTTTGTCATCTTCAGAGCTCTACCTCACACCACAGCTGCACACGCTACTACCTTCTCGATCTTCTGTGTCTAAACAACACAATGTACATTAACGGGACACGTTCACCTCCACTAGGTTTATTGAGGAAGTTCTACTTCAGTAAGAAAGGCTTAATCATTTAGCTTTGCGGTGTCCAATAACCTGCTGAAACACTTCTGCTGTGGGGGTCAGTGAGCTGAGGTGGGGTAAGGGAAAGCTCTAAGATCCTGACCACTGGCCATGGGACTGGGGAACCTGTTTGCATTTCACATCCTTGTCAGAAGCTGCAGCAGTTCAGTGTGGATGGATGGATGGATAGTAGCTAAACCATTGCTGTGACATTTCCAGACAGGTTTCACACACAGGCTGTCTTGTCATAAGAAGTGATTGCACAGCTGAAAATGGGAGAAATCGTTTTTTCTGTAAGGTCAGCTATGTACCAGACTGGTGCGGTACTCTTCGGGTCTGGCAGGGAGGCCCAGATCCGCTCCTCAAACACTCCTGGTTCAGAATCAGAAAAACTTTATTGTCCCTAAGGAAATTGATATGCAGCGACTGCAACAAAATAACACACATCTTATACTAATAAAGATACAAACTTGTTCACTGCAAATCTGGAGTAGGGTTTGAGGAGGAGAACTACCAGATTGTGCTGGTCCTCCATGACCCCTGAGCTATGGAGAAACTTAAAAAAAAACAAAAAAACTGCACAAACATAATTTGTAGTGTTTAATTTTGTTCCCATGTTTAAGGGTTATTTGGATAAGACATATTTTCTGCTGTCAGTCGTCACTTCAGCAGAACGGATCACTTCGTCGTTCAGGCCGATGCTTGACAGCAGTGAAAACGCTCTGTTTGTTGTGAAATGCCACCACTTTGCCCTCTCACATGCCTGTGTCTTCAGCGTGCTCAGCTTAGAGAACTGGTGAGAAAGTACAGGCATGTCGACAAACCGGCTGGTGTGTGCCCCACCACCATCTGATTTAGGATCAGCTATGCTCTGCGTTTTTACCAGCATGGTCAGAGAATGAGAATTTCTCTGCGCTCCCACGATGATGGCAGTTTCCTTGTGGAAATGAATGAAATAGTTCAGCGAGGAGTTTTCCCTTTTTGGTAGGTTTGGGATTTGGTGCCAGTTCTGCAGACTGCTGCTGTTGACAGCAAAAATGTCGATGGGTGGTGCAGCTTTTGTTTTTGGATTTGTTCTTATCTTTCACTAACGTAACACTCGCATAAGCACATGTTGTTTGAGAGCGTGCGACTGAGTGAGTCACTGGGGAAACGGCTGCTTAAAAAAATACAAAAATCTTTTGTCTTACGTGCTCTGTATGGATTATGTCCCCTGTTTATTTCTGATGAGCGAACTTATTTCTTTAGACTTTTTAGGGCAGAATGACATTTGGCACCATATTAATCCTTGTTGTGATGTAAATTGTGTTGTTTTATCTCAGTACATTGGGAATATTGAGGCCTCCTTCACTAAAACCTTCGCTTTCTTAAATTTGCTTTAAAAAGGTCATAGAAAGTCAGATTCGTTGCTTAGATTCTGTCTTTACCAAACAACAAATCATCCCAAAAAGAAGTTGTGTACGTGCGTTTTGAGATGTAATTTCTTAAATCAAGATACATTTAATAGACACATGAAATAGCATAAGAAATTATGTCTTGTTTTTTGAACAAATAACTCAAAATTAAGTGATTGTTTGCTTAAAACAATGGGGTAAGAAAAATAATCTCAGTGATTAAATCTTAAAATTAAGTAATTTTGTCTTATTTCCAGTCAAAATATCTAAAACATCTTAAATCAAGTTTACCAGACCAGAAAAATGGCATGAGAAAATTAAGCTGCTTCAAACTTCTTACTGAGATTATCTCATTACGATTATTTTTCTTACCCCATTGGCAGATAATTTAGCTTATTTTAAGCAGACGATCACTTAATTTTGAGTTATTTGTTCAGAAAACAAGACATAATTTCTTATGCTATTTCACGTGTCTAGTAAATGTATCTTCATTTAAGATTTTTTTGATATTTGGATTGAAAACAGGACAAAACTGCTAAGTTAGAAAATCTTTTTTTGCAGTGTAGTATGATAAAGTATTTTTTATTATTGTTTGATTGTTATTATTTAATGTGGCACTGCTGTCTGTTCTAAATGATCAAACCTAATGACTGATTAGAGCTGTGTACTCAAATTCAGTATCTTTTTGGCTTAGTTTAACTAAACGTAATTACTGTGATCACATATAGAAAAATTCTCCGTACAGAACGTCATCACTTAAGCAGCCAGTCTTGGAAATAGTGAACCAATGAGCATGTTTGTTCCCAACTCTAGACTGCTGATTAGCTGTGTAGATGACATTTTGATTGCATGTCATTAACTTCAGTGCTTCTTGGTTAGTCTACAAGTCCATCACCTCAGTCAGTTTCGGTTTGTAATTAAAATGAAGATTGAGGAAAAGTAGCATCACAGATGTGGCATTTGTAGGCCACTGTTGATATCTATGTCAGGACCAAAGCAAAAAGGGTCTTTGTCTCCATGAATTATAAAAAATACTTGCATATTATTTTATATTTATTTCTGTAAGCTTAATGTTCCCCTTTACATTCTGGGAGGGTTAAATACCTTATTAAAATCAGTCTAAAATAATAGCTTCTTCTAAAAAAATGGCTGCTGCTGTTTTTTTTTTATAAGCAAAACATCTGACATTACAGACATGATCCTAATCTCATCATGTATCCCCAGAGACAAGTATCAGTCATAAAATTATGGCTTTCAATTGGTATTGATGCCAAAAAAATTCTCAACCCTAATAATGATGCGTGTTCTGCACCATGGCCGTGTTTCAAAGTTTCAGGTATATTTTTGCCGTGTACCAAACCACTAGCATAAATGTTCACTTCATAGTCCAACATTGTTGTACCAGAGAAATTTGCTTTAGCAAAGCTTTAATGAAATCAGCACATCAGGAAAAAATCAGGAATTTTTATGTGTCACTATGACTAAGAAAATTAGTAGAAGATGGAAATAAATAAATAAATGTTGTGTAGAAAGTCCAGATTCTCATATGAGGGACCATAAAAGAGATGCTGAGTGAGTGTTTAAATCCCATTATTAAGTTAATAATGTAAGGAAAAGCAAAGCTGTTGGCGGCATTGTGATTCTGACAGTTATTGGCTGGATTCATGGAAGCAAGGACGTGTTTAGGAAGTGACTTGGTGCTTTTAGGAGATGATATTCCACTCCAGCTGATTCCTTGAGAATGCTGTAGAAAGGGTTTTTTGTGTGTTTTCCTATGCATTAATGATGTGTGTGTGTGTACGAAACTGAGCTCTGGTGAGTGTGCATTCCAGCTGTAGATGTAATGATATGCCGCGTATATGTGTGTGTGTGTGTGTGTGTGCGCACTTTCATGGATGATCACAAACCTGTTCTGTTTCATACTAAAAGTGCTGACGACATGCTAGAACACAGTACACAGCCAAGAGGAAGTCCACGCCGGAAACGGCCGCTGCATTGTTGCTGGAAGTCAAAACGTCCTACTCTGTCCCGTCGGGAATTCTGCCGCTCCTTCATGTTGTTTCAGAGTTTCAGGAGCGTGTCACATTTCACCCGGCGCGCTCCCTCACAAGCACAAAATGTGCCCTCACTCTTTTGCTTGTGGAATTTGTGTGAGTGTGAATAGGAAGAAAATATTTCCTCACAGAGCAGAAGAATGTGTGTTGGTTTTTGCCGCTTCATGCTTTTCCTATATTAAATATTTATTGGCATAAAAACACGGCCAATTGTTCTCTTCTGTTTTTCGTTCTTCACCTGTTCACTGCAAACGGCATGTGTGAAATAATTCTGTATGTCCGTACTAGTTTAATGCCCAGCTGTCACTTTGAAAGTAAAATGTAAAGTTTCAATACATTTGCAGACCCTGACAAATCAGCAGCTACATTTCTGTTTTAGAATTTAAAAAAACGTTCCAGTTGAGCGATAATGTAACTTTAACAGGGGATGATAAAAAAACTTTTATATCACCTTCGTGGAGAACTCGTAAACCATTTATTCGACTTTTTTTCAGACCTAATTTCCCTATTTCTGTAATGTTTTATAGGATGGTTCTGCAAATATCCAATTTACACAATTTCCCACTTACTCCAGATGTTACTGATCAGGAAAAATGTTTGCAGTCCAAATTTTGCTTCTTTATTTTAGAGATGCTTCTTTAGTTCTTCAGTTATGATGTTGGCATAACTTACCAAAAAATATTTTCAATAATGATAATCCCAAAATTTATTTTATCCTCTTGAAACTGCACAGACGTAATATTGTTTTGGGCACCGTATGACATACTGTAAGCTACAAACACGAACATAGCTTTTCAGACATCAGGACTTATGACCCAAAACAAACTCTAGATCAGCACTACTACTTCTGAGCTGGTGTTTGAAGGCAGACCATGTGTTCTGAAATGGCTGGCTGCAGTTTTTGGTTCTGCATAGAATTTTATTTAATTTTTTATATCTCACAATAAGCCATCATACCATCATAATTAAGAGCAGGGGTGTTTTGAATGGATTGAGAGCACTGTCGGTTATGTATGGAAAAGATTTGTATGACTATTGACTAGTATTTAACAAAAATATGCTAAACTAACTCAAATTGGTTGGACAATTGTGTAAAGTTGATTTTACTGACCAACTTCTTATAGCTTAAGGCTGTCAAACAGTAGCTTGTACCTATGAAGTCATTTACATACGTTGGTCCATTTGTGAATCTATTATGCAGATGACTTTGGCATTAGAACAGGCATCGTTCTTAATTAGGCAATTCATCAAAGTGATTAAATTAATTTATCATTGGATCCATATCTTGTGTTGGCATATTTTAGTTCATATTGTATCCTGCTCCTAATCTAATCTGGGGTCAAAAATACAATAGTTGTCTGGATTTTTAATTCCGCTAAATAAAATGATGTCATTTGTCACCAGGAAATTCTCCAAGCAGCTCATCGGACAACTGTTTCTTCCTGGCAGTGTTTAGCAGGATGCTAAACTCAAGAAATGGAGTTGTGCACCTATGCTGTTTGTTCAGCTGTTTCAACGTGACATTTCAGCATTTCAGATATAATAGCAAATTGACTTAATTATAAAGTCGCTCACAGGAAGAAAAGAAGTGCTTTTTCAGATGAAACAAGTCTTCAGAGTCCTGTTTTTGCATTAACTAGCATGTTTATCCCTGAGCATTGGAATTTCTCTGTGTAATGATCAAAGGCTTGATGAGTAGGCTGCAGGAAATGATGTCACCTGCAGGCCTGACCTCTGTAGGAAGGGTGTGGACTTGTTTGGATTAAGCCACGGCTAATATCGTGACCTCATATGGTCTAGCAGGTTGGAGCAGAAGTGGTAAGGAGAAACATTGCATAATCTGGAAAAAAAATTGGAAAGAAAAAAGGAAATTAGTTGTTCATGAATTGCCGTTTGTTATTTAGAATTTGAAGAACTCAGTAGTGCAACATAAAAAATACTCTGTACGAAAAATTTATAAACTTTGCTGCACTAAAACCAGTTAAATCAAAGTCATTTTTTTCTCCTTATATTGGAAAATGCTATTGGTTAGAGTTTAAGTACTTGTTGACTCCTTTATGTTTTCAGAAAGCTTATTTGGATACATTATGATGTAGTTAATCACAATAATGATGACTATTGTAATTTTGCCCATCCCTTTTCTGAATCTTTCAGAACTAAAGACCAACTTTAATTGCATACAGGCTTAAAGTTACACACTACAGTTACATAACTATTAATCCTGTTCTTTGTGTGTAGACAGATCTTGGCACATTTAATAGACTGATTACACTGCTTAGTCTAAGACTAGGCTTTTAGGTATTATATCAGCTGAACTACAGTGGCGCTGGGTGTGTTAAAGTGACTTCTTTTCTGGGGGAGAAATGTGTAAACTCTATCCTTCAGGTATTGATAAGAGTTTATTAAATACAAAAACTGTTCATGAGCTGCTACTCTGCAATGGACGTTTTGAAGACCATAGTGGTCTCAGTTGTATGTGGTGTATTTGTCATGTTCTGTCTCTTGGAAGAATCAGTGTCACACTGGAATGATGCCTTAGCTGAATATTTGTGTAGAGAGACACTCTCTGTATCAGGGCTGTGCTACATTTCCCACTCTCATAGTGAATCATCACCTGGCTGTAGCAACCATCATTTACTCTGTGAAGCTTCTCCCCAGGGCCATGCAAGACGCTGAGTAGACTGTGACTCAGACGATGCTTTTGTAAGCTATTGTTCTGACTTAAGTGATCAAAAATGAATGCCCGGTTCTGCTTCTAAAACTGGCAGTTCAGCGCTAGTCCTTGGTTGAGGAAAAAATAGCATTTGTGGTTTTTTTAAGCCAGTCTGAGCTTAACACATGTCATCATTTACATTCCTAATCATTAATAAGGTTTGTAGATGTTAAATCACCTTTGAGTCACTAGCTTTTAGAAAAATGTTAATGAGCAATTGTATCACGTTATTGTAATGCATTACAAAATAATGTGATGCAACAAATAGTGTGAATAGTCCTGAATAGGCCTAAATTTTTTAGTTCCTGAGACATAAGTTGTGCAAAGTTGGGTAGCTCATAATTTTATGCTTAACTGCAAAAACAAAAGGATAATGACAATGTACACAATTGTGTTTTTTTTTTTGTTTTTTTTTTGACAAAAGGCAGAATTGCAGACTACCCAGCTTTATAACATTTTAAATATAAGAATTTAGTGTATTAATTTGAGGAGTCCATAAATTAAGTATTTATTTTTAACCACTGCAGAAGAATAAAACTCTGACTGTAATGCCAATGGTTGTATTTGCTTTTCCACTGAAAATGTATGTTCTCTGCTAGCTGATAATCATGATGTGGATCAGTGGGACCCAGGAAATATCCTCTCACTTTTTATAACCTTCTAGAGCACATGAGATTTATTTGACACTTCAACGCATAAGTATATTTTGATTGAAGACAGCAATGTTATTTTGTACATTTTTGGGTACATTTAAAAAAAAAAAAAAGCTCTTTTCAGCTGTATGAACAAATTTCTTGAATATTGCAAGACTTGATAAAAATGAATACATCTGAATACTGTAACCTTCATTTTAAATGTTTGTAAAACACAAGTTAACCTAATTACGAAAAACAGATTTGTGATCTAAGTAAAGCATATTAAAAACTGATTGACCTGACAGACTTTAAGGTAGAGATATAGAAGGATAACATTGTTCCAGTGTTTTGTTTTTGGACTATACATTTATTTGTAAATGAAGAGAAATCCTAAATATTTAAAATAAACATTTATTATTATTATTATTATTACCTTTTGTATTAACTACTGTAGTTTCTATTGGTGAAACACCTCAAGCACACAACACTGATGCTAAATCCAAAGGCAGAAGCACATTAGCAACACCAGGCTTAAGTGATCACAGAGGAATGTTGTTGCTATGGGAGGCAAAGGCCAAGCTACAAATGTGCAAAGTGCCTCAAGTAGTGGTAGTGTTTTGTTTTGGGTTTTTTGTCTTTTGGTACAGTTTGCTTTAAGAATGTAGAAAACCCAGTTGAGTGAATTCACTGTCTGTGGGTAAAACAGTGAAACTCCAAGCACTGATCACTTCTTTTGGCTTTGTCACTTGACAAAACAAGCTAGGAATACAAGTGACGCAGAAATGTCGCTGAACTGGTTTTAGTTGCCATTGTACAAACATGCTTGGTTAAGAGGTGAGCTGAGCTTGGATGACCTGAATAAATCTTGGTTTGTAGTTTTTAAATTCAGCTCTGAAAGTTACAATTCTGTCTTGTTTTTAGGAATGAAAATGGTCAAATTATCAATAAAGCGTGATGCCTGGGTCTCAAACTCCAGCACCATTTGGTAGATTCTCTCCTCAAACACACTCACTACTACACATGGCAATTAACAGGTGAGCTGAACCAGGTATGTCTGAAGAGGGAGAGCTCCAAACTGTGCTGGACAGAGCAGGATATTATAGTTCGGCTACAGTGCATAAAGACCTAATTACAGAGACGAATGACCATCTAATAGTTCTGTGGTTTAAAACCATAGATACGGGTCTTCATAAAATATGGAATAAAGTGCTATGGTTTGATGAGTCAGCCTTCACCATTTTCTTCATAAGTAGGAGAGAATGATACAGGCTTGATTCCTGCACTTAGGGGCTTGATGACTCCTAAAAAGGAAGGGTCACTGCAAATCAACACAAAGCAATTCTGACTGATTAGATTACCAACTGCATTCAGATACATGTAAAACATTCTAGGGAAGAAAAAAATAGACTGAAAGATTTACAATTTAATATGTAGCCATATCAGTTGCTGGAACCAAGAGTTGGGGTTTGCTTTTCTGTCTTATCCATAAATTATTAGTAATGTAGAGGGTTTATCTGTTTCATACTTTTGGCAAGTTTTCCACCAAAATAACTGCTTTACTGCTGATACTGAGCAGATTTCCATTCTACGCTGTCAGCCAAGACTTAACCACAAACCAGGAAGTGTGTGTGGCTTGCCTGGATAGGAAGGGAAGTGCTTGTACTCTACAGAGAACTGTTTGTCTTTAGTTTAAAGTGTGGCTCACGTGCCTGTGTCTTACCAAACTGTGGTATGAGGCTAAAGGTTTGGTAATGTAAAACAAACTCCTAGATATCATCTTGAACATTTGGGGACAAAATATATACACAGAGATGATTAGTCAGCTTTACAATGTTTGGTTTTGATCTTTATCCTTTATCTATTAAACCCAGCAATGTTCAGAACTATCTATTTAATTAGCTTTGTCATAAACCCTTCCCCTTGTTTTTTTGGCCTTGAATTGGCATAATGGTCAGGAAGAATGTGAATTTAATTAATAGTCAGAATTTAGTAGAAAGTGGAGAATGTACACTAAACCACTGAAACGCATGCATTTATTCATAAAATGTCAGAACAGTTTAATTAGTTATTACTATGCCATTTCCCTCCACTTACCACCATTGTTGTCCAACTGATTAATACATTGATTTCTCTGGCATCTAATAATATTTGTAGCCATTTAGGGTAAGAGCTGTATATACACTTTTGATTCTTGTTATCACCATTGTGAACGGTTCTGACCTTTTTATAAAAATGTATATATTTGTTTCTATAAACAATATTAAAACTGTACATGGCAGTAATGCAAATAACCATGTGTGACCTGTGATTTGTACTGTGACCCTCAGTGTGATGTGTAACACCTTAGACCCAAAGCAGCTCATTGATCTAAGACACTGCTTTGCTGAGGTGGACTCTGCTGCTGTGACCTACTGCTGTGAAGCTTCCATTGGAGTTATTAGCATTCTGTTCGCATGGGATCCAACAAGCCGTAAACTAACTGTGCTCAACACCAAGTGTTGCATAAGTGTTCAACACAGCAGGCTGTGTTACAGAAACATTCAAATTCTGAAAGCTTACCTCTTTGATTAGTCTAAGAACTTTAAAGAACTAACTAATTCTGTCTATCACATTAAATGCTAGGATGCTATAATGTGGAACATTAATGGTTGTTATAATCAGTCCCTGATTCTTATTATTATTATAATTATGATTCCAATTATAACTTCAACCTCTTCAAACCTTTGGTGAAGCAGAACATTTAAGGGTCAGTAATACTAAACAGTTTGAAACCAAACAAATCAAATACCTGAGTAAATAGCAAAATAATTGCTCATTAACTCAATTACTTTAATATTTAATATTCATTAGTGATTACACTAATTTAGTGTTTCCCAAAATCATGCTCCTTGGTTATAGTTGCTGGTTCCATCAAACATTCAGCTCAGGTCATGTGGTTCCAGCCATAACAATAGAAGCTCAGTAATACAAAAACAGTGCATTAATATATTCTACATAGTACATGTTTAAGAACTGACAAAATGCAATTAGGCTCATTTTTATAGCAAAAGAAAAAGGATCTTGAAAAACAAGCAATAATCAAGACAGCTAAACGAATTGACCATTTGACATTAAAGCACATACTGACAGTGAAGCATCTTGATTTACCTCTTCAGTGTAAACATTTACAGCAAACTTGTAAATAAAGTTGTAAAATGTTCATACGTTGACTGATACGAGGAAGATAAGCTCTGAGAATGGGTTCTTCATAAAGTGAGCCACAATTGGACAGGCTTTATAGTATGATCTAATGGAGTTGTCCTTACTGTAAAGCATACTTTACTAATACCTTTTCTTTCTTTTTTTTTGTTTTAGGTTGGAGTTTACATTGAGTTGGATGTACGTTTGCCCCAACATTTCCGATATGGATGACCCTTTGAAATGTTACTTGATTTGTTTTTTTATTGGCTTTCTATAGGAGCTCTTGAACTATGCCCAAAGCAATGAAAGGTCTTTCACAGCCAAGAACTTCCTAAAAGCTTCTTTCTAAGAACCAGCCCACTTCATTTTTCTGAATAAGGGACAGTTCAAATGAGTTACTTCATGACATAAACCTACTTTTGTCATGAGGTTCTAACCTCATTTTGGTTTCTTTTTTTTTGGTCTTTTGGAGGCTCTCAAGAGGCACTGCCTTATTTTTTAACTATTTGAGAAATTCTAGTCTCATGTTCAAAACGACTCCAGTTTCTGCTTGTGGAATTACATCCCATCTCTTTGATGAAGATATTCTAAAGCAAAGGAATAAATCCAACATTTCCAAGAGACTTTACCATAACTGGACGGCAACTCCACAGTCCAATGGCATGGATCAAGTTCCTCAGGAGACCAGGGGGCAATCTTGGCAAGGTTTACCAGCCAGGGTCCATGCTATCCCTGGCACCTACCAAGGGACTGCTCAATGAGCCGGGTCAGAATAGCTGCTTCCTCAACAGTGCAATACAGGTAAACACTCCTATATTAATATTAACATAGCTTGTGTTTTAGAAATGATCCTGTATATCTCCTGCTTGTTTTTACCCACGCTTTGGTGTATCACTGTAGGAATGTACATTGTTTCTGGGTGGGAAAAGAATTTACAGCATCGTGACCACCACTCTCCAGACACCAGCACTGACTCAGACCAGTCACATTCTCAATTTGTCTGATTACAGAAATTTCTTCTGGTGTGGGCTGGGTGGGACTTTCTTCTTTCTCATTCTTTTTCAGTACATAATGACATCATCTTACATGATTCAGTCCAATATGTATGAGGTCTTCAGACTGAGACAGTAGTACTAAATTTAATTTCCTCCTCCCCCTCACACACTAACAATTCAGTCTGTTACCTTTGCCTTAAGCAACCCAAGTCCTATCAGATTATTGTGAGAATAAGAATAATGCTTTATGATTTGAAAGAAATAATAACTTTTTTTCCCCCAGAGTTTGAGATTTTGAGCATATATTGTTGGTAAAGTTATGTTATTATTGAAATACAGACTATGGACTCTCCAAAAAAATGTAATATGATACTTAGTTTGTGTCAGTTTTGACCTTGTACAGCCAGATCAGATTTCCAGGATTCATTTTCTCTCTCTCTCTCTCTCTCTCGCTTCTTTTTTTTAAAAAAAACTCATTAACCAAGCAAGGTGGTTACTATTAATTAATCATTGAGAGGTGTGAAAAGTCTTAATACTATATATTCAACAACGCCTTTGCATAGGTATTGTGGCAGTTGGACATCTTCAGACGGAGTCTGCGACAGTTACCCACCCACTACTGCTTAGGGGATTCCTGCATCTTCTGTGCATTAAAGGTACTTTTGTCTGGAGTGAAAAAATTCAGTTGTTAGTTTTTACTGTATCAAACATGACACAGAGCTAAACAGAGCTTTTTCCCCATCTTTAGGGAATATTCTCTCAGTTTCAGCACAGCAGAGAGCGAGCTCTACCCTCAGACAATCTGCGCCATGCCCTAGCAGAGACTTTTAAGGATGAGCAGCGCTTTCAGTTAGGCTTCATGGATGATGCTGCCGAATGTTTTGTAAGTGTGTGCGCGTTTGTTATTTAATAGGGATGTACTAATCCCATTTTCTTCCCTGATGATGATGGCAGTATCTGAATAGACAATGTTGGTTTCTGTCTAGTACCAACCTAAACCCAGGTTGTTTTTTTTCAGTTTACAATGTAGAACTTTTCTATGTTTATGGTAACATGAGGCTATAACTGCATGTCTGCTTTGTCTATGAATAAGAGGAAACAAACAAACATGGAAGGCAATACAAATGGAAGATAGTAAATAAGTTGTGTGTTATCCACTCCTTTTAATCATGTCCGGGCCAATACAGTATTTTGGATCAATTCATAACTAGTGGGTAAGAGAGCAGGTAGCCAGAGCAATTGCTTGCTGTTGCAGTTTAATTGCAGGATGTAATGAGCCTGTTTTCCACCATGTTTTATGTTACATAGAGTAGATGCTGAAGATGAGTGAGGCTGTGAAAGTGACAAAAACAAACATTAATTTGGCCCAGAAGTAAGCAAGCATTCCATGAAAAGAAGGAAACCAAGAACTGATCCCTGGGGTACTCCCTGAGTAACGGGGCCAGAGCAGTACTTTGTTTCCTGTTGTGCTGTCTAACAGTGAGAAATGCCCCATGGTTGGGCTATGCTTGCAGTTCACACTTTGAAGAGACAGAATGTTACGTTATGATACTATTACCATATTCTTTAGAGATTTTGTATATCTTTTATTAAAAGGGAAAATAAGGACTGAAGATCTTGTTTTCCCCTAACACTACAAGTGAAGAGAGAGAACATGGTGTGTATATGCTACATTACACTATTGTCCCAACCTACCCAAGCTTACACATCCAGTCTCTCACCCAAAGGGCTGAAGTAAGCATTGTCCTCCTGTAAGTTTCTATAGGATTTTTCTCTGGCAGCGTAATTGCTGTAAACCTACTTAGCGTGGGGACCTGTAATCATTTTCTGTTTAGCACAGCAGGACCATGAGGAGTAAGTCATTAGCTCTGTAAAGATCCATTTATAGTGCTGCCGTGAAACAACAAAGTCAATAAAGCCTCTCTATCAGGGTTTAGATGGGAAGCAGCCTAGCCAATAAACAAAAAAGTCCACTGTTCTTATGGCTGCAGGTAGAAATGCACCCCTTGTACTATAAATGTTGTGATTAAATGTTAATCATATTGCAGATCATCACCAATAGCAATGGTTTATTAACATAACGGTTGCAGAAACAAGCAGTTGTGTTCCCATGGCCGTGATTCCTGAAAGGGTGTGTTTTAAATAGATAATAAACTTTAAGAAGCTTATTGGAGCTTACTGGACATCCAATTAAAGCTAATCCGATCTAACCAAAACAAACCTGTTAAGTTTACATACCCTGGCAGAATTTATGATTCTCTTTTTCAGATGATAACAAACTTTTCTTTCACTCATGGTTAGTGGTTGGGTGAAGCCATTTATTATCAAACAACTGTGTTTACTCATTTTAAATCACAATTACAACACAAATTACCCAAATGACATTGATCAAAATACTATGTATTGCCCCCTTTAACATCAATGACAACTTGAAGTCTTTTGTGGTAGTTGTGGATGAGGCTCTTAATCTTCTCAGATGGTAAAGCTGCCCATTCTTGCTGCAAAACACCTCTAGTTCCTGTAAATTCTTAGGCTGTCTTGCATGAACTGCACGTTTAAAGTGATACTGATATTATGGTCAGGAGACTTGGACTTGTGTTTTGGATCATTGTCATGTTGGAATGTCCAAGTACATCCCATGCGCAGCTTCTGGGCTGATGAATACAAACTTTCCTCCAGTGCTTTTTGATGACCTACTGCATTCATCTTTCCATCAATTCTGACTAGATTTCCTGTGCACCTTACACATCCCCAAAACATCAGCGATCCACCACCGTGTTTCGCAGTAGGAATGGTGTATCTTTCATCATACGCCTTGTTGACTCCTCTCCAAATATAGCGTTTATGGTTGTGGCCAGAAAGTTAGATTTTAGCCTCATCACTCCAAATGACTTTGTACCAGAAGGTTTGAGGCTTGTCTCTGTGCTGTTTGGCTTATTGTAAGCAGGGTACTTTGTGGCATTTGCGTAGTAATGGCTTTCTTCTGGCAACTCGACCATGCAGCCCATCTTTCTTCAAGTGGCTCCTTATTGTGCATTTTAAAACAGCCACATCACATTTTTTTCATAGAGTCTTGTATTTCACCTGAAGTTATTTGTTGTTTTTTCTTTGCTTCCTAAACTACAGTTGTGACTGAAATTTTTAGTTGGTCTGTCTGACTGTTGTTTGGTTTCAACAGTTCAACGAGTTTGAAAACTGCTGATTGGCATTCTCAATTCCTTGAACATTTTCCTGTTCTCCTTCCTGTTTTATAGAGTTAAACTCCATTTTCCCACAGATCCTTTGACAATTATTTTGCTTTCCCCATGACTTGGAATCCAAAAAATGTCAGTACAGCACTGGATGAAAGATGAAGGGTCTGTCAGGAGTCCAGAAACTCATTGACCTTTTATACTCACCCACTAATTACAAACAAACAAATCACAGGTGAAGACGGTTTTCTTTAATAGCCTTTCAAACCTGTTTGTGTTAAGTTGTGTGCATGTTATCAGGCCAAATAACCAGGGGTATGTACATTTTTGATCAGGGTCATTTGGGTAGTTTCTGTTGTCATTATGATTTAAAAAAGATAAAACACAGTTGTTTGACAATAAATGGCTTCAGCCAAACATTAACCATGAGTGAAAGAAAAAATGTTCATTCATATTCAATGGCCAAGAAATTATAAATTCTGTCAGGGTATATAAACTTATGAGCACAACTGTTGCCTTTGGGGTAGGTCTTGCATAATTTCCTTTTGTTTGTTTTGTAGTCCCAAAGTGTCAAAACACTTCACAGTTTGGTATGCTTTTCTCCAACTTCTATATCTCTCTGGACCTGGGTGTGAGATGCGGTACTCCACACCATTGGTGCCCAATTGAGATAATTGCCCATTGCAATGATGTCCTGCTTAGGCTTCTAATTTTACATTTCAATGAGTTAGTACCAAATATAATGATGGTATGTATGATATTCTGTTGTTAATTTATCTAAAGGAGAACATTCTACAGAGAGTCCATCTCCATATTGTTCCTGATGTTGAAACTGATTCCTGTACATCCAAGTCCTGTATCACACACCAGAAGTTTGCCATGACACTTTATGAACAGGTATTTTTTCAGTCTTGCTTACTTACTCACACAAGTACACACATTTCAAATAGAATAATTGAGAGTAGACTCGGACTGTCTTATGGATTCCGGTTAGTTCATTTATTTCTAGCAGTGTTGTTGTACATTGTGAGTGTTGCTGGTAATAGCAAGATAAGCTGTTGTTGTGTTTTGCAGTATTCAAAAGTCTGTTGTGAAAGTAAAAGAAACCAAACCTTTTAAACCATAAGCTCTAAGCCTATAACCCCCCTCCTATAATGACATACTGGGGGAGGTAATTAGTGTTAAGCAGTTGCCAGGTGGCACCTATCTGAGTGTGCCTGTGTGTATGTATTTTCTGCAGTCTGTATGTCGAAGCTGTGGGGCCTCATCCGACCCTTTGCCCTTCACCGAGTTAGTGCACTATGTTTCTACCACAGCCCTCTGGTAAGCTGAATTTCTTTTGCTTTTTGCCAAGGCCACCTAAGAAACTTAAGATTGTACAAATCAGACCTCAGTAAATGGTACAACACAGATAATCCATATAAATCACCTGCCTAAAATTGTGTATGTTCCCTAAATGTCATCATAACGATAATTTTTTGACCCATTGGGGCATGGGCTCATCACTTCTGAAAGTGGAAGGAGCTATCTGGCTATAAGCTGTAGGTCCTTCGATGTAGGGTCTCCAATACATCGAACTAGTTCATCCAGTGCATCCTGCATGTGTTTGATTGGGTTGAGATGTGGGGAATCTTGGGTCCAGGTTAACACTGCTCTACAGACCATTCCTGAACCATTTTGTGGCAGGAGAAGGCCATTACAGAATACCATTTTCATTAGGGGGTGTAGTTTCGTCTACAACAGTAGTACATGTCAAATAGCCCTCCACATGAACCCAGGATTTCACAGCAGAGCATCACACTGTTTTTGCAAGCTTGCCTTCTTCCCATTGTGTATCCAAGCATACAAACTGCCCATCCACATGTTGCAAAATAAAACCTCATTCATCAGAGGCCACCTTGTTCCTTTGCTCCATGGTCTGGTTTTAATGCTCATGTGCTCATCGTACGGGATTTTGGCAATGGACAGTAGACCACCCAGCCCCATACACAAAGCTTTTAAGCACTTTTGGAGACGCTTTAGCCAGTCGTCAAGTCAATACAACTTGCTCTTGTCAAAGTTGTGAATGCTTTACTTTCCTGTACATCAACTCTGACTGACATCAATAGGTGCCTTTATAACAAGATGATCAGCATTATTCACTTCACCTGTTGGTGGTTATAATGTGGCTGATCAGTGTACATTGGTTTAAATTGGATCTTTTGAATGTTACAACTGTCATTATTATAAAAACTTGTAAAAAACCTTTCTCATAGCAATGTTGCATAAGAATCAAAGCTTTTTCATTCACACTCACTTGCTCTCCCTTGCCTCTGCTCCTCAGCCAACAGTTCTTTGAGAGGAGAGATGAAAGGCTGCGCTCTGACATGTTTGGGGAGCTGCTGCAGGCAGCCAGCACCATTGGAGACCTGCGTAACTGCCCAGTAGGTGTCTTCTAATGCGCAGGGTTCTAGAACATAGAAATGACATGCAATGTACAGCAAAGTTTTTGACAGCCTGCAATCAAATAACAGCTTTGTGAATCAAGGTTTATGTGAAAACTGTAGGCTGCTGATTTGGCCTTGTTTGTAGATCCAATGTGGCCATGTGCACACATGCATTTTTAAATTGGCAAAGCATTATACAAAGAATAATATATACAACTGATCAAATTTCAAAATAAATAAATTTCAGAAGCAAGCATGTGCTTTATTCTGTGTTAAGATGATCAGTGATGAACATGATGAACTTAGTACTTCCTGTTCTTTTATTGCCATTGTAGCTCCTACTGTGCAGTACTGATGAATGGTATGTTTATTAGCAAACCTTTACTAAAATGACCATTTTCCCATGACTCCACCTCTACCTAGAGTAACTGTGGTCAGAGGATCAAGATTCGACGTGTTCTGATGAACTCTCCGGAGATTGTCACTATAGGTTTTGTCTGGGACTCGGAGCAGTCTGACCTGACGGAGGATGTCATCAGATCACTGGGGCCACACCTCAGCCTTTCAGGGGTGAGCAGTGGTTAATATAAAAATATAAGAAGTGAAGCACTATAGGGTGGCTTGATATCTTTACAAGAGGATGATTTGTCGTTTTCCTCCCTTTGTTCTATCCCCCCCTCCCAACCCTTGTGATGGCATTCTATTGCACCCCCCAAGGCCAAGACATCACTTTCATCCATGCCTTCAGCACTGGAAACAAAAACTTCTGATTTATATCTTCAGAGCAGATATTACATCCAGATTGTACTTACTTTATCAAGGCTGTACAAATAAAATGGCTTGAAAGCCAACTAAAAGAGAAAATCATGCAAAATTCTGCCAAAACAGAAGATTAGAAAGTTCTTGTTTACTCCACACTCTGCCAGGCTGTGCTAGCAGATTAGTGCAATAGTCTGATTATGGTTGTAACAGCACAGTCAGGAAAGCCCAAAAAGAATCAACATGGACACCATTTCATGTACAAATAAGGAAAAACTGTGTAATAACATATGTATGAATTGCTAATAATATTTAGCCGTTTTCAGTTACAGGCCTTTTAATTGTGTTAACTAATGAAAATATCTCAGTCTTGCAGTTTCTGTAAAAGCGATTCAGTTCAGGAGCATGGCATCACTATGTGACATGCAAAACCAGATGTTTTTTTTAAGTCACAAAGGTTGTTTGTGTTTTTATTTGTTCTGGTGAGGTCACAGCTGGCACTGGACAGAAGGCTGTTTATATTGGTGCTACAGAACATATGTGAGAAGTAAAGTCTGCCTTTATCCCCTTTATAAGGCTCAGATTGTGTAACTGCATCAGCGTTGTAGTTGGCTCACACTGATGAACAATCCTCTGCAGTGCAGATTCATCTGCCGTGTAGACGATAGCTCTGGAGATCAGTATAGATACACACTTATCTTCTTTAGTCCAAGGCAAAAGTTCTTTGCTTCAAACACTTTCCCCAGGGGCTGGAAAACATGCATTCTTCCAAACACCCCTTCTCTGAATCTGAACACACTCCAGAAGTGGATTAGTGTTGGAGGAAGCCCACTGGTCACTACAAAGACCTCAATTCATGCCACAGCTCTTCATGTGATGGTAGAGGGAGTACTTTGCAGTGCGACATTGTTTCAAACACCAGAAAACCAAAAAAGGAGATGGTGACCCTGGTCGTGTGCTAAAGCGCTTTTATCCTTTCATCTTGTTGACGCATATTGTAAATGATTGAAGTGGAAATCTTTCTCTTCCCTCAGAAAGCCAGTGCAGGAGGGAGAAAAATGAACCCACAGTCTTCTGAACACTAGAAATGTGATTTATCACCTAAAATGTTGACCAAATATGATAAAGCCTACACTTTTTTAGGTTTTTTATATAAAAGGTTGTGTCCAACACTCTGTCTCTCTAGCTCTTTTACCGTGTCATGGATGAACATGCCAAAAAGAGTGATCTACAGCTGGTCGGAATGATTTGCTACTCCAGCAGACACTACTGCTCTTTTGCTTTTCATACAAAGTCTTCCAAATGGGTCTTCTTTGATGATGCTACGGTGAAGGAGGTGGGTCATCTGCTTGCATACATTACACACACAATGCATCATCATCACCATTATTATTATTATTATTATTATTATTATTAAAGACAAATATCCAAAACCCTCCATACCCAAATAAAATTAGGAAAAAAATTTCATCAAATACCTTAAAACAATTTAATTCTGCCTAAAAGCATACACATGTGTACACACTGTACATTCTAGTTTTCATGAAATACCTTTGTCCCTCTGTGTCCCTTTGTACACCTGGTGTTCTACTGTTCTTTCCAATAAAAAAAAAAACCTTAATCATTCAATCATTCATGGTTGTGTAAAATGTGTGTCCTCACACTTAGTTTCATTCCAGAAACCTTAAAAGCAGTGCATATTTGTGTGCATCGCATCAACTGTAATGCATTGTGATGCATGTGTGTTGATGTACATGCATGTGTGTTCAGATGCAGTGCAGGGTTTGGCTTCATAGCCCTTCATCAATCCATCAGCAGTGCAGTGCTTGTGCTGTGTGTGCACTTCAGTTCTCACTGGGCTGGAGGTACCCATCGCCCCCACCAAGATGGATTACCTCTCTCTCTCGCTCGCGCTCCCTCGCACTCTCATACTCCAACACGCCTGCACACAGCTGAACAGCGCTTGCTTACAGCTAATGTGCTTCCTCTTAAAGCTGCAGTGATGGAAGTAGAGCATTCAGGCTCTGATTTAAACACTACAGTTGTAATATATCCAGGTACATTTTAGCTGCTCTGTTTATATTTTACATGTGCACAGACACCATGGAGGCATACCTTTCATATCTGCAATTGGGTTTTTTTTGCAATAACAATAGAAATGCAGATATGAAAACTATTCAACGATATCTTCTTTGGGCATCAGTGTACACGTCCATACACATCAGTGAATAGTCCAAAAATATTAAAATTTGACCAGCAGTTAAGTTGGCTAACCCCAAGGAAATAAAATGCAAATGTTGTAAAAATATATATACACCCATATATATATTATTGCCTTAAAATCGCAAAAATGTTTAAACAGAGGTGTAAAGGTAAACGTCCTCATATTGTCAAAATCACAAAAAGACCCATTCACTTCTACCTTATGACACATTATCTCTCTCGCGCATGTGCGATTGCTCTCTGCACAAATACACACGTTCATACACACGTTTTATTCGTGCTGTGTTAATTAAGGAGCAAGGTTCCATCTGTTTGCCTGGAGATGCTTATTGTGGTGTTTCTGCCACACACACTCACACTCAGTCATTAACTCTCTTAACACTCACCTGAACCATCCCAAGCCTTTTTGTCTCCAATAATAAACTTAAAAAAAATTAAAAGACAGTATAGCTATGTACCACTCCATGGGTTCAGGATGCACTGGTTATTTGGTTGTGTACATGAACTAAAATGTTTCAGCAAAAGAGGAAATACAGTACATCTGAATGTCATTTACCGAATGCAGACCTAATGACTAGCTCTTGCCTTCATTCTCACTCTTGGTGTTTTGCCTGAATTTTATTTGTGGCTGCATGTGAAAGAATGTGGTTACTAAATGCTTGCTTTTGTGTGTTTGTACAGGTTGGCACTAGGTGGAAGGATGTGGTTACTAAGTGTATCCGAGGACACTTCCAGCCCCTGCTTTTATTCTACTCCAACCCTGAGGGCAGCGCGGTGTCCATCAATGATGCTTCTCGGACTAACAACGCTCCTAACAGTTCTAAGAGTCAGGTCAATGGGGACATCCCAGGTGCAGTATCACATTCCTTATCTCGAGTGTTTTAGTGTTACTACACTAACTCTTAATATTAGAATTCGATCATGTTTCCTTCATATTTGTTTAGGGCTGCTGTGATTTCTCAAATAAAGTGTCAACAATACATTGCCATTTGAATGGTACACAGGGAATCCACAGATCATTGTAAAGCTGTGTTTAGCAGATTATTTGCCTCTGTTAGTCCTTAGGTTCCTTTAATGTGCATCCTTAAATGAGAAGAATCTCACAAACACACATTTTGTAATTACAAATTACCCACAATCAACCCTTGCTGTTATAAATTTTGTTAGATTTTTGTTACTAATGCATAAGGATGGTGAAAGGTCTGAAATGTAGATGCAAAATATTAGTCTTTTTGCTCCACTTGTCATATTTCTGTATTCATTCAATGTAGTGTTAAATATAATTCTGATTCAAACTGAAATACATTAATTCACTTTGTAAAGAAGTGGTCCTCATTCTTGGTTTTGGAGTACCCCATTGTCTTATACATTTGTTGATGTTTTTTTGCTCTAACACACTTAATCCCACTAACTACCTGCTGGGTTTGTTGAGGTAAAGAACATATTAAATTGAGCAATAATTTTGAACCTGTGTCTTAAAGGACTAACGGAAACGGTATCATTTGTTATATGCATACCCCTGATCATAGTTTAAAATTTAATGTTCATAAATAAAAAAATCTTTTACACCAGTGAATGAATATTAACTATGCATTAGTGTCTAACTATCACTTATTTAGAAATTGTATTCAAAATTTCAGAATCATCTAGAATAAGGCAGGCAGTTATTATCTCAAGCCCCTGTTGTCCTAGCTTGACCTCAAGCTGTACAATAGCTTCATGCCCTGCATGAACTCTGTCGGTCTGGGATAGAAATAGCTGTTCTCTATTAGTGTTGTTCCTAAGGCAGCATTTGAGGCTGATGTACATGCAACTTTAGTTCTGTCTCAGTTCATAATGATAATTATAATATTATTTAATTCATAATTAAATAACAGCTACTTTGGCACCTTGTGCTGAATAGCCAATCAGAGTGGTGGTTTTGTGTTTGGTGGTTTAAGAGGATAGTGATGATACTGTGGATCTGAGCTAATGTTTGTATTGATCTTACAAATTGACTCCAGTATTCTATTTATAGAACCAGTTCAGTCAGTTCAGTGTCCACTTTGCTGGGTCTCATCTGGTGGCATAGATAATCTCTTCTGTGTCATAACACTTCAATTTCACTTCAGTAAACAAGTTGGTTTACTACAGGAAGTGTGTTTAGGGCATAAGTAACACTCTTAACACTCCAAACAACTTGTACTGTACATATACAGTGAAAATGCCTTAAATTAGGCACGTGTGTTTAAAAGGTTTCAAAGGCTTTTTAAAGAAACCAATAACATGGTGCAAAAAAGGTTGTCCTTGACCAGAGGCAACCCCAAAAGCTGATGTTCTGTGTACTGAGAGTAGTGTTTTCAGTCATGTGGAAGTTATGCATGCTAGTGTTCTTCGAGCTCTCACTGGCAGTTTAGCTGTTTGTTTGACCTTGCATGCTCGAACAATGCATTATTGGTAGTTGGTGAATGCTTTTGGAAAGCAATGTAGTAATTTGAAAATGGATACTTGTGTAATGTAATATATTTACCTTTTCATCTCTCTCTCTCTCTCTCTCTCTCGCTCTCTCTCTCCCGCTCTCGCTCTCTCTCTCCCGCTCTCTCTTGCTCTCTCTCTTCCTCTCTCTCTCGCTCTCTCTCTTCCTCTCTCTCTCGCTCTCTCTCTCAAACTCACACAGGCACAGGCACTCCGCAGCCAAGCAATAAGAAACTGGAACTGACCCGAGAAAACCTCACCGCACTGTTGTCGGGTCATGGCACTTTAAAGCCGAAGAGCGTGTCATCCGCATTCAGCCGCAGCAGTAACCAGACCAGTGGCGGGAGAGGACCAGGTATAATACTAGACACACACAACAAACATTTGCATGAAGTGTATGAAGTACTTCACTGCTTAGAGCACCGTGGGAAGGAGGTGGGGGTAGAAAGTGTGGAAGAGGAGAAGAATGGGGAGAGGCCGTGAAGAATAACTGGCAAGAGAAAGTTAGAGGAAAAGTGAAATTGGGAGAGAGAGTTTTGGAGACATAGAGAGAGAGAAAATCAGTGAGAGAGATGGAGAAAAGTAGAGAGAGTGAAAGAGCATCCATCCAATTTCAGACCAGCCCACACTTTGGGTGGGTAGGATGAACTTGGTCATGATGTTGTTTCAAAAAGACAGAGAGGGAGGGAAAACAAATGCCCCTTATATCTCCTCAGATATAGGTTTCGCCTCTTACAGCCCAGGTCTGTTTTATGTAGTTGTGCTCTTCTAGTGGACATTCATTCTTTTATTTTCCTGTTTCTTTTTTCCAAAATCTCTAGAAGAGGTAAATGAAGAGACCTGCAGGGGAGAAGTATTCTCTTATTTTATTACTCTACATTCCATTCTTATTACCACCACCAATAACTTAATGCCCTCTCTGTTTTTGTTGGTGGTGGGGTTTTTTTTAGCGAAAGCCTTCAGTTAAACTTCTCCTTCAGAGTATTTCTTTCAGATCAAGAACATTTCTAATAAATATTAACTATCTCCATTTTTAAAATAGGGCTTTAGAAGTTTAAGTAATCACAATACCAGAATTTTACTTGAGCTTCATTTATGTTGTGACATATAAAGTCATGTCTCACTCTTACTACACATCTGTTTTTGGGGTTTTTTTTTTGTTTGTTTATTTTCCAGGAAATTCAATAATTGGTTGAACAATCTATTAAATTAAAAAGACAAAAAAATTTAAATTAAAAAGACAAAGTGATTCTTCTGACATTGCACATAGACTGCAAAGCATGTTTTTATGTATTATGCAGTGCTGTTAAAAGATGATTACACCGCATGGATTTTTTTTTTAGCATATTTGAACAAGCGAACATTTTCACCCTCTTTGATGCAGTGTATACAGATAATTCGATATACCTGAACAAAACTATAAGTAAAAGTAGCTTTTCCAGTCATTAATTCAATAAAATAGCAAAAATTAAACAATTATTTTGTGGAAATAATGTATTTATGCAAATGTTTTATACAAATGCAAATTCTTTTAGTTGAGTTCTTATCTGAGCTTTTACTGTGGTGTTAAATAATCCTCAATTTCTTCATTTTTAGCTGTTCCTTAGTGGATTTGCTAGTGTGCTTAAGTTTTTCACCACCATGCTTTACAGCTGATATGAAATTCTTCACTTGAAATGTTGTTCCCATATACTGTTCTAAATCATTCCCCAAAATGCCTGTACCTAGATTTCAGGTTTAATTAAGTCAGTTTTTTTTGCCTGCTGGAAGTTTTAATCAGCAAACTCTAATCTGGAACATCTGATTTTAATTTTATTGACTGGAAGGTTTGAATAAATGTATGGACAAATTTTTTTCAATTATAAAATAATTGTAATTGAATATATATTTAAAATAAAAGACATATTATTTTTTTATATATATTCAATTAGAATGTTT
>JBBIGC010000013.1:12445674-12458719 GCA_037576955.1 Lepidarchus adonis | reverse complement strand
AAAGTATTGACTCAGGGGGCTGAATAATTACACACACCCCACTTTTCAGTTATTTATTTGTAAAAAATGTTTGGAATAATGTATGATTTTCGTTCCACTTCTCAAGTGTACACCACTTTGTATTGGTGTTTCTTGTGGAATTCCAATAAAATAGGTTGATGTTTGTGGCTGTAATGTGACAAAATATGGAAATGTTCAAGGGGGCTGAATACTTTTGCAAGCTACTGTATATATTTTATATATTTAGTACTGTGAAAATGTAAAGAATCCTTAAGCCGTTTCCCACAATTCCCCCTGTTTCTCTATGCTTGGCATGCTTTCATTTTTTTACCCTCTGTATTTTCTGCTAAAAGTCATTGCCCAGCTGTAGGGAGCAGTCTGGGGCTGGTTTTAACCGGATGGCCTGAGTAGGGCCTCTTAGTTTGGAGCAGTGCAGAGGAGACAGGTTCCTGATCCCCCACAGTGTTCTGGCTGCCCAATACCCCACTGAGGTATTTCCTCATTGCAGCAAGACAATGCCCCTCTGAGCTCTCTTATATAAGCCTAGACTGGAGAATTACAGCAGTATGTCCCTGCGAGTCTACTATTTACCAAGACATGTCTGAAGTGTAGGTGTATGTATGAATGCTTTGTTATATTTAATTAGCTGTTGGATTTATTTGAGAGTAGAGCACATTCTTGAAGGTTTAGTAGGTTGATGTTGTACACTGCAGGTAATGATCAACCAAATATAAAATGAACCATATTTGGTACACAAATATTATCCCAGAGCCAGCCGGCAGGCTGAAGCGCCCTTGAGCAAGGCATCTAACCCCCTACAGCTGCAGCCTACTGCTCCAGGTGTGTGTGCTCACAGCCTTTGGTGGGTAAAATGCAGAGAATAATAGCCCATGGGATTAATATTGTATTTTTTTTTAATTACTTCATTTTCATTTTTCTGTAAACTTGCTTTTTGGAAAGACATGGTTTTGTGTCAACAGTGGCAATATGAAACAGAAAAGTAAAATACACTTTAATTAAATTGTTTTACAATTGTACTAGGGCACAGTTAAATACACATGGGTTTAAAATGGGAGAACAGTTGTGGCTGCATACAATTTGTCTATAGTAACTGCATTGTAATACAATACATCATCTGCAAAAATACTTCAACTGATTCTTGAATTGATTGAATGAATGATTCTTCTAACTTGAACTTGTGACTGTATTATACCAAAGCAATGTGTTGCAAGGTTTCCACAGAGAAATGCATTTAAATAAAGTAATAACATTCATATTCCCTTTTTACCTTGTAGGTGATCTTCAAGGCAAAGCTGATGAACCTCAGTTGAGTCCCAATATTCAAAGGTAAGTCAAGACATCATTCAAAGAGTAGATTTGTCTGAATATCTTTGGGCATATTTAAACAAGTATTTGTTTGTTTACATATTTTAACATGTTTTAACATAATATTGAATATGTAACATGTTTTATTACATCTTGCTGAAGACGAGCTTTCCAGTACATGTCTGCTAATTCGGAGAGGATGCGGAGTATGGCAGATGAGGTGGACGGCCCTTTCCTGAACAAAACTAGCAGCTCGGAATGGAACAGCTCTGATGACCTGGCTGGTACTTTGTCAGAGCAGGAGGATGCTTTTCCTCACACTGATGATGCAGCTCCTTTTGTTCTTCAGCAACCCTTCCAGGGCCTTCACCAATCCTCAGCTCCACCATTGCCCCCAAAACCCAATATTCTGAGGGTGGAAAATAATCGATGTTTTATCCAAGACTGTGCTCTGACCAGACCTAGGTCTCCACTCCGTAAAGGAGCAGCTCTATCCAGGAGGAGTCCTGAGAAATGGCTAGAGAACTCTGTGGAACCAAATATGCTCTCCTCATCAGAATCCAGTTCTAAATCTGTCTCTTCTGACCAGGAAAGGAACGATTTGTCTGCAAGTGAAAGTGAGGAGAAGTGCCCTACCATTCCTAAGCCGAGGCTAGATTCCCCCACCACAGGAGAATGTGTAATTCCCACCACTTACTTTTCTGTTGATAGCTGCATGACAGACACTTACCGGGCTAAGTACCATAAGAAAAGGCCTGCTCTTTATATGACGGCAGATTCTAAACCAGGAGAGCACACATCATCTGGAGAGAGTGATCATGGGGAAAGGGCATCCCCAGCTTCTTCAGACCTACAGATCCTAGACTTCTCTAAAACCAAGCTAGAAACAGGTACGGTATTGTCTATGTTTCACTTTCTACACTCTTGAATAAAGTTGCCAAGAGTGATGCCGTAGATGTCAGAAAGAACCATTTTTGGTTCCCTAAGGCCTGTAATTTACCTTTTTCATGAGCCATGCTTGTAGATCTAATCAAAGTATCTTTAAATGTTCTAACAAATCTGTACAAGTTAGAACATTTTCCTGGAACTGTACATCCAAGCTAATAACACTTTTTCAGAAACTCTGTATTTGAGAGTTTAACTCAGTTTTAGCTAAATTGTCATTCTGATTGATGCAAAGCTTTGTTTTTGATCTACGTATACTGTTTTCCAGGCCAACCCACCAGTAAACCCATAATTAAATGGAATCCTGTTTCTGTGAAAGGACTGGATGAACATGGCTTCCTATGACACCAAGAATCAATTCAACTGGATATGTTGGTAATGATTAAAAATGCTACAAAAAATAAAATTATTATTTACTTATGCACCTCTTTAACCTTTCTTGCTAAATGGTTTATACTGCATAAGTCCTTCAGTATACCAAGAAGGAAATGTTGGGGACCATTGAAATAAACATACACAAAGAGCTTTTAATAACAATAACAAAAAAAGTACATCCCATGGAAATTTGATTTTTAAAAGCATATATTATAATAAAACATTTCACCCTCTTTGATAAAGTGACAACAGAAAAACAAATCAGATCACATGGAAAAAATCTACCAGATTTGGTTCCATCTTTTAGAACCTTTTGCAGGTGGATGCATTTCATTTAAAATTGACAGCTAGAGCCTAATGTTCTTTTTGCTATTGATGTGTGTGGCGTCATCATGCCAAGATCTAAAGAACTCTCAGTAATTGTTTCAGCAATTAATTCATCATATAAATTGAGGCCCTCTCCACAAAAGTTAAAGTGGAGGTGAACCTTTCAGCAGGATAATGATTCTTAGCACACCTGGAAAAAAATATATATATTTTTTTATCCCATTGATATTCCATTGATATTAATTTTATAATGAAAGTATATGCAACATGAATCCTCAGACCCTCAACGAAAACTTCATCAAGCTAATGTTTGAGAGGTAGAAGGTTATGTAAAAGGGCTATGTGCCATGGTTATACCATCATTTCCACTGATTTGTTGATATTTTGGTTTATCAGTTACTTAGTACAGTGAAGGGGGAATGTTTGCTTGTTCAGATATGTTGGAAAAAGCAACAATTGACTTATTTTTCACAAAACTGTAAGTATACTATATTGCCAAAAGTATTCGCTCAACCATAAAAATTCTTAAATTCAGGTGTTCCAATCATTTCCATGGCCACATGTATATAACTTCAAGCACCTAGACATGCAGACTGCTTCTACTAACATGTGTGAAAGAATGGGTCGCTCTCAGGAGCTCAGTGAATTCCAGCACGGTACAGTGATGGGCTGCCACCTGTGCAACAAGTCCAGTCATGAAATTTCCTCACTACTAAATATTCTACAGTCGGTTGTCAGTGGAACAAAGTGGAAGAGAATGGGAACAACATTAACTCAGCCACAAAGTGTTCCGCCTCGTAAAATGAGTCGGATCAGTAGACGCTGAGGCACATAGTGCGCAGAGGTTGCCAACTTTCTGCAGAGTTCATTGATACTTCATGTGGCCTTCAGATTAGGTCAAGAACAGTGTGTACAGCGGAATGGGTTTCCATGCCTGCGCAGCTGCATCCAAGCCATGCATCACCAAGTACAATGCAAAGACTCGGATGCAGTGGTGTTAAGCTCTGCCATCGGACTCTAAAGCAGTAAAGAGGCATTGAGTGACAAATCACGATTCTGCATCTGGCAATCTGATGGAGTCTGGCTTTGGTGGTGGCCACTTGTCTGACTGCATTGTGCCAAGGGAAAAGTTTGGTGGAGGGGGGATTATGGTTATGAGGTTTTTCAGGAGCTGAGCTCGTCACCTTAATTCCAGTGATACAAAGTTTGAATTGTTCACCAAAAGATTTCATGCGCCCAATTTTGTGGAAACAGTTTGGGGATTCCTGCCCCTTCCTGTTCCAAAATGACTGGGCACCAGTGCACAAAGCAAGATCCATAAAGAAATGTATGAGTGAGTTTGGTGTGGAAAAACTTCACTGGCCTGCACAGAGTCCTGAACCCTATAGAACACCTTTGGGATGAATTAGAGCAAAGACTGGGAGCCAGACCTTCTCGTCCAACATCAGTGTCTGACCTCACAAATGTGTTTCTGGAAGAATGGTCAAAAATTCCCATAAACACACTCCTAACCTTGTGGAAAGCTTGCACAGAAGAGTTGAAGCGGTTATAGCTGCAAAGGATGGACCAACGTAATATTTATTAAGATTGGGATGCCACTTAATTTCATATGTATGTAAAGGCAGTCAAGTAAATACTTTTGGCAATATATTGTATATGCAGACGGGCAAAGTCTGTCCAAAAATCTAAACTGTGCTCTCAAACCTAGTAATTTTATTTTTTCTTTCAGGTATGGTTAAGTGAAACTTCAGAGATCTTACGCCAAAGAGATTGTCTCCTTCAAGTAAAGACTACCTGCAGAATCTCACCCGTTCAATGAACAGTCCTTAATGTTGCACATTAATGAGCCAAAGGAGGAAATAAAAATTTAAACTTGGATTCCCTCCATTAATATTTTTGGTCTGAAGTTTTTGAGTAAAGTGAGCTTATAAATATATCTGAATGCAGTGAAATAAAACTAGGGCCAAGATTTAAATGATCTGCTGTGTCTGTATGATGACACGAGAAGTTTCCTTTGCATTCAGTTAATTATATATTTGGGGATATGGTATATTTCTGTGGAATGGTGAAAGATTTGGTTTATATTTTCATATTGTGCTTGATAGCCCTAGGACAAAGCAAGTGTTGCTTGATGGGATTATTTCAAATTTGCACCTTCATCACAGTAAAACTGAGGCGCTAAACCTAGGTACAGTAATTCAGTCTTAGACGGTTGTTATTTTGGCAATGATGTCAAGAAAAATACTATTGGTGCATCATTTCTGAAAACCTGTGAGTAGACTTTAGAGGTAGAGGTAAATTGTCAAATCACAACAGTTTATTTTAACTGATGTATAAAGTGATCTCGTTAAATCTGCAAATTGACACATTTTAGACAAATTTGTAGATGGTCATATTCTTTGTGTTTAGACTTATAGTGTGAATTAGGTCAATTCACATTTGATAATATTGTCTTAAATTGGTCTAAGAGAGTTGCTGACAAATGGATGGGTACATTGCATTGGTTTATGTAAACAATATATTTTTTGTTTCCAAAACTTCGATAAGATGTACATTTTTTTCATATTTTATTTTTGTTAAGTATAATTACATTTTGTACATTGCTAGATAGACAGTACTTAACAGTGCCTTATTTTATATGTTAAAACTGAAATCCTGAAAATTCATTTTATTTGTAATTATTAATTATTTTATACATCATTTAATTTCTATTGATTAACAGTGGTTGAATAAAAACTTTTACTTGCTAATGATCGTGTTATTTCTTCTCTGGGTTGATGTAGTTGGGCAATTTTAGTCATAAGTTCATGTATTGTTCTTTATTAATTGTATTTAATTTGATTCATATCAGCATTTGTCAGGCATTTGAAGCACATCCAATCATACTTGCAGTAAACATAAAGTAAAATAAATATACAACAGGTATGTAACTACGATTACAGTGTGAAATGGTTCCAATTCAAATACTGTTTTGATTACAAAACACCTCTGGTGTTAGTACTACATGTCTTATAAAACTGCTGCAAAAGTGTGACAGATCTTTGACCTGGTCTAATACTGTGTTTGACCGTTTACATTTGAACCCAGAGTGCTCAAATGTAAGTGCTGGTTCATATACCAGCCGTCCACTGTCCCTTATTAAGGATTTCTTCACAGACTGAGAAGAAAAAACAGTTTTGGCAGAGGGCTTAAATGATTTTAGTGTAGCACCTCATGTTTTTACGTAGCATACATAGCGGTGTCCCTGTCCTTTTCTGCAGTCTCGTATTTGCCATTTTGTCTTCTTCCAAACCAAAACGCACTTTTTGTTTCCTTTCTTCCTGGTCCGGGGAGTGCTCTGCCTCCAGTTGGTGTAATTGACAGGTTCTCCACCGACCCATTCCCAACGGCCTTTGCTCTCCCGGTCATTCAAGCCTGCAGAGAGTTGTTGCAGGTGTCTTTTAGGATCCAATACAGCATTAGCATTTTCATAATTTCAATTATTTTGCAAATTACATCTGAAAGAAGTGTACCTATCCAGAAGGGCTTCCTTTCAGCAAAGTCCCAGAGCCAGTCCATATCGGCCTTTGATAGGACACTGACGAGGTTGCCTTGGAAGCTATGTTAAATAAAATAGATTTGATCAAATTAGGCATAGTTGGAAAATCAGATTTTAATGGCAGTTAATAATCAAGTGTAATATAATCTGTGCTTGGTATTACTTCTCTCGACATGCCCTGGCAGCATCCCTCCATGTGGCTTTGCTCTCGGAGCTCAGAAGATAGCAGTGGTGGTTATGATATTTCCATCCATGTGGACACTTCTGTGCATTCACTGCCTGGATGAGAGAGAAGAACCCAACTTTATCTGGTATTCACTTAACCATTTTAGGTTTTTCTCCCAGTCCCACAAACGCATATACAGTTCCACCATCCAATTACATATGACCAGCACTGAAAGGGTGAATGCTAACTGCCAAATCAACCATGTCTGCACTTGCTAGGATTATCCTGAGTGATGAGGCTATCACACCCACCCAAGAGCTAACTGTGCTATCGTGTTCCTGACCAAAGATGGCTGTGGCAGCCCCCAGTCGTACGACAATGTTTTAGGGGACTATAGCTGTACCTGCTCTTGCAATCGGTTGGAAATGTGTAATCCTTCTAAAATGAAACTGACAGATAACACTTTTCATTTATACATGACTGTAAACTATACATTATACATCTTTTCTTAACTACAAGTAGGTTTTATAGTGTAACAAGGATACGTGTGTGGTTTTCTATAAAATAAGAAAGTTATATAACTTAAGTTATTAGTGCCTTTTAATTGCATTTCTTTTAAATGATATTTTCTGAATAACAACCCCAGCATAATCGCTAATGTTCTCAAATGAGACACCTTGTCTGACTTGTGTTGATTGATTACCTCATCAGTAGCAGCCCATGGTTTCCAGGAGACTCCATTGCAATGGAAGAGCTGGCCCAAGTCATTGACATATTGAAGAAAACCTCTCAGTTCTGGAGTACAAGGTTTAGAGACAAGTCTAGGAGATGTGTTCTGGGGATATAACCATAAAAAAATGATTAGAATATTTTTGTTAAAAGAAAAGGGAAAAAAACAGGTACATTTTATACACCAGCTTCAGACTCCACTAGGTTATTGTATGTAACTATCTATTCATATTGATGTTCACTTCAGTTACAGCTTTGTAAGTAAATTCTCAACATTTTTATTCCAACCTGAGCAGCAGCAGCAGAGCCTCTTTGCTTATTTGAAGGCAATGTGCTCAGCTGGCTTGTGATTTTGACTGGGGGTGAACGTTGCTGTCCTCTACTGGTCACTTGAATTTGAGCCTTCCTTCCAGTGGACACAGAGTCGTCTTCTACTGTCAGTGACATTATTCCATGATACTGCAATGGTGAGAAACTCTTTAAAACATTTAGGCCAAAGGTTTTACAAGTTCTAACATTTTATGATGCAATATGCTTTACATTGCTGATTTTAAGGAACATGAAACTGTTCTGTGTCTTTGCTGGTGGGTTTTATATGAATCTGTGGTTCTGCTTACATTGTAAATGACCTCAGATCCACTTTGAATGGTTGAAGATGGTCGAATCTGTTGGTGAAGATAAACCATCATGCAAAGCCATGTAATTTGCAAAGGTAGGATGAGTTTAAGTGCTGATGGAATAAACATCTTAAAACCATTACTTACTTTCTTTCCATTGCCATTAGTTCTCAGTCTTTTCTTAGAGATGGAAGGAATGTTCTGAGGCAAATCATCACCCCTCGCGCTGACTGTCCCATCTCTCTGGGTGATGGGTAAAGTCTCTATCTGGATGGAGCCATGTCTGGGATGGGGCCCTGATGGTTCCGCCTTACCCTGAAGAGTTGTCCCCCCAGGAGGTAGTTTGGCACCACACTTCCCTGTGGAGGCAGAAAAGAAACTGATTAGTTCTGCTTTGGAAATTCAAATTATAACATTGCACCTCCAGTCCTATGCTTTATAAGAGAATGAAAAATCATTCTAAATATGGAACATTAACCATGATAGATTCACACAATGTAAAGAGTAGCTGATTTGCAAAAACCAAAAGGTTAACACAGTTCACATGACTTTTCAGACAGTATAAAAAACTGACCATTTCTGGCGTCCACTATTGTAACAATGGCTTTGGTGTTTCCTCCCAGTACAGCAGCCACAGGAGACTCCAGTGTCACCTCAAACACTTCCTCAGCCTCTTCCAGAGAATCCTGTAACAGCTCCACCTTCCACAGTCGACTGACCACACCTGGAGTAATGCAGACACTGAGGGTCAGCATTAAGCGGTATGTGACAGGTATATACAGAAGACTGCAATGCACAAATCAGTCCTTCAACAAATACATGGGTTTTTATTGTGTGCACTTCTTTAGCAATATTCTTTCAAGTTCTTTTAAAATAAAGTAGGTCTGTTTAAATTTCAATACTTTAATGTTTAATGACTGTGACAAAACAAATGTATTTCAACTTCCAACCAATTCAAGGACACCAGTGCACAAAGGAGGATCCATGTTTTATCCTATTTCATTGTCAAAATTACATTTTCATACACCCCATTTGGTTTTAGGGTAGCTAGTATAACAACTATTGAATAAACTTGTTTTACCTAATGTGAGTAAATATTTAAAGTGAGTCCATAGCTAGTAGGACTAGTATTACTGTGTACTGTGTTATCTAATCAAGAAATCTATTGTTTAAAGGCCAAAGCTGAAATGGACTAAACAATTCCAAATCGTGCTTAAACCTTCAGGATCTCTTCGCTGAAAACACATAAACTAGCAAGACTTACAGTATAGACATCTAGTTATGAAATACATGTAGATAAGTAGTTAAGTAACCGTTCATGGGAATGAATGTCACAAATGTTTGTTTTTAATGCATTTTAAGAAATATTCTAAATATGGGGTTTGTACTAAATTATCAGTCCAGGAAAAATATTCTTACTGCAATATATATATCAACATAATCAGAAAGTATTCATATTGTGTAATATTGTGTTAATGAACGTTTCCCTTTACTACAGACATATAATAAAGTGATCTACCAAGTAAAAGAACTGCCAAATGCAATGTATAATACCAGGATCAAACTGAATCAACGCTGAGGGAGCGGACATGAAATCCTTTCCACTAGTAGCTGTTCGTTCTTTTACCTGGTGAGTGAAAAAGGTGCAGTTAATTAACTAAAGCAGATGTTCATCACAGCAACAGCAGTGCTCACTTTAAGCCACTAGGTGACACTAGCAAGTCTACCCATCAGAAATAGACACAAACAGCTTCCCCACCCATCTTCAGTCCAGTACTTTTAGGACTGAAACCAGAAGCCTAATTTGGTTCACCTTCACAGTTACATAAGATGAATCCTGCAGATTTCCTTTCCGTTGAATAGTAAGTGTGAGTGGTCCTTGGTCTTCACATACATGATGTTCTGTCGTAGTCAGTTCTATTTGAGCCCAGTTGAATTCTAACCTACAGAAAGAAGCACAAAAATAGACCAAGTTAACACCTTGTTGTTTTTTTCAGAACAATAAGAAAAACGTTTCCCAGGCATATTTCCTGATCTTTAACTGGATTGTCAATATTCCAGTTCACATTTTGGACAGAGTTTACCTGTGAGATGGTCCAGTGTTGCCCAGTTGGTCAGAGACTGCAAACTCCAGAGTGTCAGTCAAAGGCTCCAGTGCAGTGTTAATGATATAGAGAATATTCCTCCTGTTCAGATCCCTCTGAGTAAACCGCTGATGTACAAACTCACCTGCAGACAAATAAGCTAAATGGCACAGACTTACAAGCTGCTAAAAGTGTGTCATGGGCGGAAGTGAACATTTATTTCTTAAGGCATTACTTAAAACTTTGAATTTTGAAGAAATTCTGAAAGTCATGTAGTTGCTTTAAGTTGCAACTTTGAGCTGCAGTTTGAGGAGCATTCAATATAAAAAAGCACCTACAAATCTAAATTGAGACATCAAAATATAAAACTGTATCACCGATATCTTCTAAGTGTCTCTCATGCAATGCCCTTGGTCGCCATCGACCATAAATTATCTGGGTGCATCCTATGAGAGTAAAGCAGGCAGCGGAGGGGCAGGGCGAGTGCCATACATGCACTCAGTTGATTAGGCTTTTTTTCAACTCGCAGTCAATTCAATAGTTTTTTAAGGTTTCAACAGTGAATTTTTTAATCTTTGTTTATCTATTTCTTTGATAAACCATTGTGTAGTTTAGAAGTAGTTAAATTGTGCTGAGTCGGGGCACATTTAACACCTAAAATAGTAGGGGTGACATGTTCATGATTCTATATGATTCATGATAATGGATCCACAATGTAATATTCTCAAGTTATTTTGAAGAACATTTGAATGAAGACAAATTAGATGCTGTTTTACTACAAACCAAGTTCTTACCATTGGTGGCATTTTCCAAGTAACCAAAGTAAGGAGCTCTGAGTATGTGGAAGGTGAGGTCTTCGTCTGCACAGTTAGTGTCCTGAGCCTTCAGCTCTCTAGACGTGACATAGATTCCATAACGTCCATCTTTAAGAAGCTCCACTTTACCCAGAATCTCCAGCACCGATACTTTAGGGGCAGAGCTATCTAATGCTTCAATCTGAACACACACATATACAGTATGTATGGTTAGCCATACTTTTATATATGATATTTACAATATTTAACCAATTTCAACACAACACCACGTACCTGTATGGTGAAAAATGCTGGTTCTACTTGCAACTTCCCTCCCACCAAAAATCCTCTGTGGTTGCTATCAGCAGCAGTGAATATAAAGCGATCAATCTGTGATGCTCCACCTGAATGTCTGTAGGCAACATCCAGATCCTGAATGTCCTGCTGGGTGAAGTTACTCCCTGCAGCAAGGGAGATCCCCTTTACCATCAATTGGCCGTACTGTGGTGGCTGGACCAGCCTGAAGATTAGGGAACTGGGAGGAGTGTCTGGGTCAGACAGGTGGAGGTTATCAGGAGTTATGGTGATGATGGAACCTTGAGGAACACGTAGACCAGCTTTCTGCACAAGTGTGGGCAGAACTCTGTCTGTCATCTCCACCAAAATCTCCAGTGTTCCATTACGGGTGGACTTTCCGTTGCTAATGACAAACCTAGAAACAGTTAAGAAATACCAAGACAATCTTTGGTTTGGTTCTTCTTATACTCTGTAAATTGCATGAACGGTTTAAATTATACATTAGCACAATTCGTTTAACTTGAGTATTGATTAGATATTTAGATTTTAACATCACAAATGTATTTTGTGATATCCTACACTCTCAGTGTATACTATGTTTTACCCTGAAGTGCACTTATGTTTGTAAGATGGTTTATGCGGCAAAATAATTATAATATTTATATGACTATTTCCTGTCCCACACCCAGGGATCGAACCCAGGACCTTCGTGCTGCTAACCACTGCACAACCCCCTATTAATTGGAGTCACGATTTTTGCCCCTACATCCAGAAATTGGTCACTACTGACTGAGCGCTATACAATGAAAATAATTTAATTTAACATAAATACAGACCAAATCAACGAAAACAACAGTGATGTGCTTACAGCAATGTCTCTCTTGGCGAAGTCGCCCTGTTGTCATGGACGTATCCCACCAGATTAGCTGCTACATCCAGCTGGCTGAAAGAGTCAATGGGTATGCCTGTGTGTTTGATGTACTCCATGTGGCCATGTGCTGGGGGCACAGTGATGACATACAGCAGCTCTTCTGGCTTGTCAGCACCATCCACAGCTAGCAAGACATCAGTGGTGATCACAACGAGCTCTCCACGACTAGCTCTCACTGGCTTTACAAACAATGCAATGTCACCTGAAGCACAAACATGTAAGGCACAAATGTTAAGATGGCACTTACATTCAAAATGTATATGAAATATGCTAATTCATTACATCAAAAAACATGCATTACCATAACAGTGTTAGGAATTAATATTTTCAATAATAAACACTGATTTGTCAGATAAAAATACAAATAGATTCTAATATGCTTGACCTGTACAACCTGACATTTTAAATAAGTTAAGTATCTAGGGGGAAATGTGAGTGGGGCTAAATAATAAATAATAATTAAAACTAAAAATATCTATTTTTTTTATATTATTGTCAGTATTGTATATACAATATAAAAAATTGTTGCTATAACAAGTCATGGCCAGAACATACACACAAATACCTTTCTGGAGCTCCTTCAGTGAAATGTGAAAGTGTTGTGCTGGGGAACGGTTCCTGCCATCATGCAGATAGAAGACGAACAGGTCGTGTGTGTGAACTCCAGGTTGAGCAGTGTGTAAATATCGCAGCAGGTTCATGTCCAGATCCTCCTGGGAACAGTTCATTCCTGCTGATACATCCACCCAGTCCAGGCCTGCCTGAGAGAGCCCAGAGACATGGTTGCATGGTACGATGATAAACAATCACTGGCAATTTATTTAAATAGGGTGTGAAATCACAGTTCACACACACACACACACACACACACACACACACACACACACACACACACACACACACACACACACACACA
>JBBIGC010000013.1:12418434-12432626 GCA_037576955.1 Lepidarchus adonis | reverse complement strand
AGAGAGCACCGAGGTGCCAGAACAGTCAGACTTGAGATAGGTCTGTTAGAGAGCACAGAGGTGCCAGAACAGTCAGACTTGAGATAGGTCTGTAAGAGAGCACTGAGGTGCCAGAACAGTCTGATTTTGAAATGGAAAAAGAACGCCCGAGCACGGCCAAAGGAAAGGACCGTCTCGGTTCACCAAATTACCTGACTGGGATTGTTCTAGTAATACTGAACAATGGACCTGCGAGTTCTATTGAGAAATGGCATCTATTTATAGGTAGATCGCCAGGTGAAGGTAATCACCGCTGATAGCGCCGGGAGGGCCAGCAGCGGGAACTACAGAGGTGGAATCACTGGCCCTAGGCCTCATGTTTCTGTCGGCCTGACAGGGAGTAGCAGGGGTATGACGCCGTGAGCCCCCGCCAATCCCCCATATGGTCTGGCGCGGCACTGCGGGGGCTGGACGGCGTGTGCCCCTTACACTAGCTAGTCTCTGGACCTCAATCCAATACAGAATCTGTGGAGGGAGTTCAAAGTCTGTGTTGCCCAGTGACAGCCCCAAAACATCACAGCTCCTGAGACGATCTGCATGGAAGAATGAGCCAAAATACCAGCTACAGTGTGTGCAAACCTGGTGAAGACCTACAGGAAACCAACCAAGGTTACAAGTATTGAGGTGAAATTTTGTTATTGACCAAATACTTTTTTTCTGCACCATTATACAAATAATTATTTAAAAATCATACAATGTGATTTTATTTTTTACTTTCTGTCTCTCACAGTAAAACTCTGGTGAACATTCCATATCTCTCTCATCTTTTTAAGTGAGACAACTTGCAGAATCAATGGCTGCCAAATACTTTTTGTCCCACTATATAGTATTTTTATATCATTTATATTTTTTAAAAACCCTGCTCCAATCTGAGCTTGTCAAACATGACCCTATATAGTGATAGAGGGTACAGGTACAAGAACTTGCTTTCCTCAGCAGCGTTTGGTTTAACCACTTTACACCACTTGCTTGTTTTATATTAACTCATTTTAAAAGTATGAAGGTTTACTAAAAATACAAAATCTTGACCATTAAAATAATATATCTTAGTACACTTTATTAGAGATGTGTTAATTTTTTTTTAACAAGGTTTGGGGCAGCGTTGTAACCACGAAAGTCGAGGACACCCCTGTTAATGTTTATAATGATGTCTAGCCATCATTATATTATTGCTGAATCTAGGTAGTGGGCAGCACACAAGCACTGTAATGATACTGGTCCATAAAGGATTAGCATCAGCTTTGCTAGGTACACAAAACTATACTGGTGATTGAAGTTAAAAGGTCTATCATGTGTAAATGGGTCTTTGAACCATCATCATTCTGACTAAATGGTAATAATTGTCCATCTGTGAGGAACCACATGTTGGCCATGGACTTTGTCTTAAGAGAAACATACCTGATACTGGGAAACAGATGTGCTTCCAATTTATTTCTTTAACCTCAAACCACTGTTTAACTCTCTTCCAGTTATTTTTTTTTCTTTGGAGTTAGATCATACTTTTCATTGAGAGTACATGTCAACACCTGGTCATTCACGCACATGGTATACATTAAAAGTTTCCTATGCACAGGAACTAACTGACTATATCCATCTGAAGTTAAAAGCCTTGTTCTATCATTTAATATTTTTTTTTGTTTTGCATCAGTACTACTGCATATAAATCAGTATTACTACAGGACATCATTGTAGAATTAATTCATCAATCATTTATTCTCCAAAAAATAATTTTAATAGTTTTTTCTAAACACTGTATGTGTTGGATGTTTATTTCTGTGCATATGGTCGAAAAGGCAAATCCATTTTTACTTTCCATTGGGTAAAACTTGTAGACAAAGTAATTACCCTCTTCTCAATAGCTACTGGTGGGGTCTCTTCTTTATTGATATGCTCTTGATTATTTTTTAATTAACAAAGCCCTGAAGTATTTAAAAAGAGAAACAGTCCTAAAACAAGTCAAACAATTTGTTCAATACAAAAGCATTTAAAGAGCCAATTAGGACAAAAACTGAGTTCTCCATCCCAATAATGACCTCAACCATCCTCTCCATACAAATAAAAGGCCAATATTGTAATAGCTTCACTTTTTCCTCCATGCACTCATAGAACTGTTCCTGAACAAAGCACCTCAAACATCCCAGATGGTAATGTCTGCACTAAAAAAGATCCATTAATGTTTTTTTGAATCAATAATGACCCAAGTACTTGTCTTTCTATTTTGAATCAGGGATTCCTTTTTATTTGCGTTTCTTTAATGCCAGAGCTTTTGACAAGAGCAGGCCTGGACCACAAGAGCGCCATAATGAATCTCTTCCAGATGGATCAAGTCCAAAACAAGCACAGTATTCCCTTGTGAAGACCAGCCTATTTTGACTCATTCATCACATAAGAGGGATAAAATGCCAGAAATGTGGTCAGGACGCATTCTGCCTCAAGAGAGCCTGCTAGTTTGATAAGAGCTTCTCAGATTACCAAAATCATTTATAGTTGCTTGAACTTGTGTAATACATGATAATAATGGACAATGCTGAGCGAATCCTTGTTTGTCTGCTCAATGATGGAGATGATGCACTTTACTTCTAGGAAGTGCTTTTCTTCCACTGAGCCTTTACCCATATTGCATTGACATTTCTCCTTAGCAGCATTAAAAGAACACTTGTAATCTCTTTCTGTACCTACAGCAGCAAATGCACAGAAACCCCACTGATCCCAAACACAATGAATTAATGCTACAAGACCATTGCTTTGAAACTCCAGTGACCATATGATACAGAGATTTGGTTTCTTAAGGTTTTTGCCTTTTTGCTTTCATTCTCTTTTCATTCTGCTTTCTTCCTAACATCACTGTCACTGTGTATCTTACAAAACCTCAGGGAGGAATTCCATCAAAGCATGACCTGATCTATGGAAGTAAATGTGTATACACTACAGGTCAAAAGTTTTAGAACACTTATTTTTCAATATTTACTGGTAATTTAAGCAGTTCTGTTACAGTAAGTAATCTTAAATGGTACAATGGTAAGTGTTAAAAGTTAGTTAGTTAATTAATAGTTAGTTAATTGTTAGTTAAAAAGAAGTCCATCATAAATTAAATGTTTAGGTCACCAAACACTGAAATAATATGCAGATTTCATAAACATAGGCATTAAGAACCTGGTGAAACCTAATAACCTTTAGAAAGCTAATTAGCAGTTCAGGAAGGTGAGGGGATTTGATTTGTGTACAAAAAATGTTTCCCCCACAAAAGCTAACCAGAGAACATGTAATTGGAGTTAGTTTAAGTAGCACAATAATTAACTGAGCCAATTTCTTGAGACCTCATGTAAGCTGAGCCTTGACAACACTGCAGGCCCAGGATGTCTATAACTGGGAGAGGATTATGTGTGAGCTCCATGGGTTGCTCTCCAAAAAGAGGCCAAATTCCTTACTGTGCTTGGGGCAGATTAGCAGTGGGACCTTTCCCCATCCCCATGGTCTTCTTCGACAACATGTTACTTATCCTAGATCAATCCAAGGGCTCTCTTCTAGAGTAAACATCACTCCCTAAGTCTGTGAAAACCCCTCTCTGGCCAATGGCCTGAAGGATTGCTTATATAATTCTGTGAAAGAACAAGAAAAATTGTGTAAATCTCATTATAATGGTCTACACTTCCAGTGATTTTATTTAACTTATACATATGATCAAAGCCATAGAATGCATGTTATCTTAAAGCACAGATGTTATCTGTGTTAACATTTGATCAAGGGTATGCTTAAAGGTGGAAGAGAATGCTGATAATAACAGCTTTAATGTTTGTGCTTACTATAGAGCACAAAGGTCTGAACTGAAACTCCTCCATGTTGTTTTGCCACCTTAACTTCAGAATCAGAATCGTGTTTATTGGCCAAGTAAGTGAGTGAACACATACAAGGAATTTGATTCCGGTAGATGGTGCCTCTCAAGCACAGCAGTATAAAGGAAAACAACAACAATGTAAATATACATTGAAAAAGAATACTGAAAAAAATATAATATACAATAGTTTACAATCTACTGTCTACAATATGAGTATGTGATATGAATTTATATGTATGAATATAAGACGTGTTAACAATATATATATTGTGGCAGCCATAGCCCAATGGTTAGAGAAGTGGGTTTGTGACCGAAGGGTCCCAGGTGTATGTATGTATGTATATATATATATATATATTGTATGTAAGTATAGTACATATACATATACATATATATATATTGTATGTAAGTATAGTACATATAACAATAATATGCATATACAATATGTAATTATAAAAAAAGTATATGTATGAATCTATACATGTGCATAAATGGACACTCGTCCATACAATATAATAAAATAAATACAGATATAAACTAAACTTTAATATACAGAGATTGTAAATAAAGTGCCATAATAAATGTCACTTTATTATAATAATGTCACCATAATAGAGAAAGAAAATCTCTTTGAATATATGTATGATAACTGTGAATGTGAACAAATTCACAGCTATGATAGTTAGAATCAACATATAGTAGAATTAAATGTTTTAGAAAGAACCATTAAATTGTTAAATAACCTTTACGTTATTTGAAGGTTCTCTGAACCACAAAACTTTTCAGTTATAGATTGTTAGGGAAGCAAAAGGGTTCTTTCACAGTTACTTTCAAAAACATTATTATTTTGAAATATAAAAAATTTGTGTTTTTAATTCCAAGTCCTTTTGAGGCATTTCTATTGGTTAATTCATCGTGAATGTCAAATGGAAGATAACATGGTTTTCTTTGGACAGCGAGGAGATGCTAACTCTAATGTTGCTGTCATATCTCACAATCTGTCACCTGCCATACTAATAGTTGCAAATAGACCATTGACAATGGTATTATTATTATAAGATTACAATGTACAAAAGGGTTCCTATCAGTTTGAGACATTTTCGGAAACCCTGCAGTGAATTTCAGTAGACTATACAATGCCTCAAGTGTTTTCCCACTACATTCCCAACACTCCACTTGATCACACAACCTGATCTCACAGTTCCAAAACCTCAAACATTGTTCTTGAGGGCAAGATTCAACATGTAAAGACCTTGTCTATGATTGTACCATTCACCTCATTATAAGTGTTCACACAAAGGTCTGAAGCATGTTTAGCAGTGCGGTGGGATAAGGCCTCTGTGTGAGTTCAGATTAATGTACAATAGTAATAGAGGTCTGTGTAAGGTAACTCTTCCCTGAAAATCTATTTGACGGCCTAAAACTGATAGAATGAAAATGAAAGTATTAAAAAGAAAACATATATATCATATATGGACAGAACCTTTAGCACCTTAAGATTTATTTTTATGTAATATTTACTTATATATATATAATTGTTTAGCAATTTCCCTGCAGTATTTTTCTGAGCTAAAGAGAGATAAAATTCTTTAATATCTAAAAGAATCATGTGGAACTTCATCTTCTATGACTTTTAGATATGTTTACTCTTAATAATAGTAAGCAAGACAGTAGAACTAAGCTTGACAGCTCAATAATACAATAACAACTCGCAATGTACATGTTTTCTTCCTAAAAGAAAACCCCAAGACAAAATACCTCAGTTAAAACCAGCACAATTGTAGTAGAAAAAGAAATGTCCCACACTGTTTTGTTTCAATTAGACGCTACAGATTTAACAAACACAGCGCATGGAATCTGAGAACAGTCAGTGCTTCAAGATATACAAATCTACATGTGGTTTTACAGGCATCACGGGCCAAATTAGTAACTGAGACTGAGAGGTTCCGCCGAAGCAAAGCCGAAGGCTGTCAGGGTGGGTGGCCTGCACCCCGCTGCACTCTCTCTGAACTGTCACATCTTAGACTCAGATTCCGCTCAAGTATGTGGGAGGCAGAGCTTCCAAGCCATTAAAATATGTGTGTGTGTGTTGGGGGGGGGTTAAATATAATGGACAAACAAATCAATGATAATGTGCAAAACATAATGTTGCTATGCATAGTGTTGTCCAAGCCTGGTCAAAATCTGCCATACACTCTTAAAACATAGGCTCCTAAAGGCTACAGTACTTGGATGTACTGTTCTAAGACAAAGCTTCTAGAGCAAGTTATAGGCCAAGCTGTTTAAACATTAGAAAGATTAAACTTATAGATTACGTGTTCAAATTGGTTCCTTTAGAGAACATTCAATGAACCAGATGTTGGGTGTGCCAAAGACTTTTTTTTAATATACTATTGGAGTTAAAGCTTTTGTATGGATGATACAGACTTTACCTTATCACTACAACATATATGAGAAGCTTGGTGAGCAATGTTAGTGATGCACAAATGTTCCAACATTGTGAAAAAAGTAAATCACTGGGGTGTAATTGCCACTGTGGCCAAAGTAAGCTAAAGTACACCTTCAAAGTTGCAATTTTCAGTCACGGGGAAAGAATGCGGTGTTCCTTTACTGACAAGTGGGCACTCTGTGAGTGAGTGAGACAATGGCTGGAGCCTGCAGAACCGGCTGCCTTTTCTTCACCGTGCACAGCCCTGCTTCTCATCTCGCTAATGACAGGGTCCCAGGCAGCCAAGTGTTTCCAAAGCAAAGATGAGTAAAGCGCGAGAAGGGCGAGGGGCAGGCAAAAGCTCCTTCTCATCTTTCTAAACAGCCTTGTCCTGCATTTGGCAGCATACCAGGATGGTCTCCTCCAGTGTGCAGAAGTGTTGGGGACTCCCAGGCAAAACAGGAAGGGTATTTGTCAGATAGGGTAATGATAAATCCTGGTACATAAAAATCTATGTGGAGGTTGTGCATGTGTGCTATTAATAATGCACCAAATAAGCACACTGCCTAGAAGACTATAGTTTACACTTGACTTTGAACTAGAGAAATGACTTTTTACTGAACCTTATCAAGTCAAACAAGATGGAAAAGTAAAAAGAATAAAAAAAAAACACTTCATGGTGGCTGAGCCACAATAGTTAAACATTAAGCGTCAGGTAGTGCTGGACAACACAGCATTCTAAACAGAGCCTCTCCTTTGAAAGTAAAATGTAGTTCAGGCCTACTTCCTGTCTGGGAAACCAACCTTTAAAATTCCAGTACTTTTACTTCATACTGTGCAAAATTAACGACTGCCATCTTTGGCATTCAATATTATGTAAAGATAAATAACAACAGAGCAGGAAGGAAGGAAAACATAGTGGCAATATTCATATTATATATATATTTCATTGAAAGGCTTATTTCTTCAGGAAAACTGAAAAATTATTGATTCATATTAAATTTCACAATCCAGCATAAAACAAATAGTACAATCAGAGTATTAGTTTGTTCTGTAACCAGAGATTTCAGTGAAGTAAATATTTTATTACATCTAGTGTTTTAGTTATAGTTTGTAGTCCATTGTTACTTTATTTTAGCTTGAGAAGTATAAATGTGTTTCCTGTACCTAATCCTGCACCCTTCCTCCAATATAAACAAACTGCAAAAACTGTAGTTGTCACTATTATGCATATAATAAATCAAACAGACCTTGTCTTACCTGAAGTCCACAGAAACCTCACACTCTTGTCTTCTGTCGAAGAACACCCTGCTGCTTCAGAATGCTCCTCTGCTTTCCACAGCAACTGTCTAATTGACACACTCCTCTGCCAGCACCAATGGCAATCCACACTCCTCCACAGAGACAGAGGGAGGGATGGAAGGAGGCAGTGTGTGAGAGCATAGGGGAGGGATGTTGTCCCACTCCATAGACTCCAGAAGGAGGGAGGGGTATGTGGAGGTACACAGAGTCTTCTAACAAAGAGCAGAAAAGAAATGCAGAGGCAAACAGAATGGAGAGGCGAAAATCACAAAGTAAGATCAAAGAGAATACAGAATGCTTTTAGCACTTCATGCTGTGACAACGCCTGCGCCATTACATAATTAATGCCTGGGGACGAAGCGCAGGATACTAAAGAATCTGGACAAAAATACACGTATATACCTACTGTGTGAAGTATTGTTTGTGACTATCTAATATTTGTAAAGTTTATGATTTCGATTTTAAATGTGAAAAGTATTGAACAATACTCATACATTTTTAAAAATAATCATGCTAAAAACTTTGTGATCCCATAGAAGAGCCACTATATGTTCATTAAAAAATTAAACAAAGGACTGGAGAATTGGAGAAGTGGAGAAGCCATTTTATCTTTAATAGTCAAACATTCAATGCTTTTTCAAAAAAATATCTTTTGGCACCTTTGTTATCAAAACTGTACTTTTTACTGAATCGAACATGCTCAGTATTTGAGAAGTGATGACCTTTCAGTGATGAGCAGTAAGGAATAACTGCTCTAAATAGGATTTAACTGTTAGTGTGCAAATCAAGTAAATAGTCAAACCTGCAGCTATCAAGTCTAATCACACTGCTGTCATCAGTTTCCTGTGCCATGTGGCCTTTGACCTGACAATTACTGGGAGTGAATAGCTCAGTTAAGTCTAAACATTCCACATTATTTTCATCAGTGGTAGAGTTACTGAAAGATTGAAAAACTAAGCTTTTCTGAGTAGTTAAAAACTAATATCACATGCATTAATCTTTCGGTATAACTCAGTATTCAGTATTCCAAATGTAACCACCTTAATCAGTATAGAAAGATCACAAAACACAAATCAGAATTTAGATAGACTGGAGACAGATAGTTTTAGACTATTTTATCTTTTTATTGTTTCATTTGAAGAGCCTCCATTCAGAATTCTTTGTAGTCCACAACTAGGCATAATCACAGTCTAGAAAACTGATCCATAGTGTTTCTGTACTGCTTACAATCAGATAATGTACTAGATGTTTTTAAAATACTCAAGAATCACTGAAAACACAAGTAAATAAACAGCTATTCCACCTTTGTTATTAACTTTGCTTACCATTGGAAATCTGAACATAGAAGACACATCTGCCTTCAAACTAACAGAAATTAGTTCGCCCCGCTCCTCCAGCTCTATCTCAGTCCTCCCTACCAACACGGAATGAGTTCACACACACATACGATTACATGCAGCGTTCTCTCCCTGGGGCCTGTTGGCACATGACAATGTTTTAAAAAGTAAGTGAATCCAGGTTCACCCTCCTGACATTGACTAACTGCGGGAGGTTAATGTGTGTTTAGTAGTGGCATAAGAACTGTTTTTCTATTCATACTTGCAAAAAATATTTGAATCTGACAGAATATACCAGAATGAAAGAAAAATCAAAGGTCAAAAGTCACAGATCACGATTTTAAGTGAAAATGTACAATGTTATCCATCACTTAGTCTGTTGGCAAGTGGGTTTCCTTGACTATACAAAACTAGCCCTTCTCTTGTTGAAAAAAATGAATAAATGCTTGTGTGAAAAGTAAAGCCACAGCACTTTGACTATACATACTTAACTCAAAATAAAACAGTACACATTTAGACACAATGTCACTTTTTAAAAACCATTGTTCTTTTATGTTTTCACTTTGAACTTAAAATACTTTAAACTTGAAAATAAACCTAATTTGCTGGGGGAAAAAAAATAAAATTGTATGTGTTTAAGTTGATTGGAGTATAGGAACTTAGTGTTACTTTAAACTTGAAAATAAACCTAATTTGCTGGGGAAAAACATTAAAATTGTAGTTGTTTAAGTTGATTGGAGTTTAGGAGCTGTAATCTACGACTTCCTAATTAACTGCGGTACAAATATAAGACCCAGAAGCCCAATTTCCTTAACTTATCCATCAACTTGGGAAAATTAAAAGAACAAATCACATGAGGGGAAAAGTGTGTTAATCTTCAAAAGTTACTGTTGGATCTTCCAGCAGGACTACAATCCAAAACATATGTCTAGATTAACACAGAAATAGTAAACTGACCACAAAATCAATCTTCTGCCATGGCCATCTCAGACACCCCCCCCTGACCCGAACTCACTGAAAACTTGTGGGGTGAGCTGAAGAGGGGAGTACACATTAGGCCAGGGGTGTCCAGCTCCAGTCCTGAAGGGCAGAGTTTCCAGCACAGTTTGGTGGTTTTCCTGATCAAACATACCTGTTAAGACTCACCTGTTAATTGCCAGGTTCAGGAAGTGTGTCTGAGGAAGGGAACTAGCAAACTGTGCAGGACAGCGGCCTCCAGGACCAACTTTGGGCACTTCGGCCCCTAGGACCCTGGATAATCTGAAGAGATTCTGTACAGAGGAATGGTCACAGATCATTTGTGCTGTGCTCTCCAACCTTATGAAACGTTATAGAAGAGGACAACACTGACATTAAACACTGGCATGCAAGTGTTAAAAGCAGGCAGAGATTAGAGGGCTAGGTTTGTAAAGTCCTGATTTTGACAAGCAACAACAATGGTCACACAAAAATAACTACATTTCATTATTTTAAATCCAGATTAAAAACATTTGTCCACCTTTGATTAGAAACCTAGACTCCTATCACATGTCTACCTGCTTAGAGCAAGAATACAAAGTCAGACATTTCTGTCAAACACAACTCCTTTTTGGTTTAGTTATTGTTCCTGATTCATGTTTATGTGTTTTTTTTAACTTGATGTTTATTCATTTACTTATTGCATCACATTTTTAAAAAATTTGCTGTATTAGAAGATCACCTCACCAAAAGCTAAGTCAAAAATGCTTTGAATTTTCCTTAGGTAGAAACCCCCTTCTTAAAAGAGAAGCTGTCAACTGTGCTGTTAAAGTATGACGTTTTCTCCATTAGGCTCCTGTTTGGATTCAAGAAGATAAATGAGCCATTGATCATGCATGTCATGGCACTAACAGACACTTGTTTCTCTTAGAGAAAAACAGAACAGAGGAGAGAGGAGGAGGAGCTGAACAAGAAGGTAAAATCACTGTAAAGGAGAGAAGCTAGATTCATGTTTAATAAAATGGACAGGTTTATTTCATTGTTGTTTGGCAATGAGATCCTGTACAGGTCACCAGACAAAATACTCATTGTGATTTTGATAATGGATTAAAAAAACCTCTTCTGTCATACATTTGTATCACTATTTTAAAAAACTGATGCTTTATTGAATTGAATTGTAGAAACTTTCAAGCTGTACTTTATGATTCATTGATTAACTGGGGTAAAAATATGAGGTGACATAGAGGCCAATTTTCCATAGGCATCCATCCACATGGAAAAGGTAAGATACTTGACAATGGTTGTTTGCTGACAATCTACACAACCTAGCATAATCAGGGATATTTTTATTGAATATTTTGGTTTATAGAAAGCAATTTGATAGAATCCAACTCCCCAGTAACATTTCCAAGACAATCAGTTGTAGTTCTATATGGAAACTGAAGTTCAGATTAAAAGTAACGAATTTGTCAATATAAACACACCTTCACCACAACAAAATGTGACCTCTGCATTTAACCCATCACACGTGCACACATGGATCTATCAGCAGTGCCCAGGGAGCAGTGTAGGACAGCTGACGTATAGTGGGAGCAGTGCAGTGTAGTGGACTTGAACCTGCAACCTTCTGATCCCAAGGGCAAGGTCCCATGTCTCTGCCTACAGCACCTTAAGGTACAACACCAAGAACAGTTTGGACACCATCTTTATCCCAAGCATCTGCTTCATGAAGCCATATGACTCATTAATAAGACATAATTAAAAGTTTCTATAGGGAAATGAGACAAACTTGACAGACATGATTTAAATAATGCTGTGAAAAGTTTAGACGACACATCACAAGCTATTAACATAGTGTGTCAAAAAAAGTGTGCCAAATGGGAGCAAAACATGGCATTTTTTTTGAAGAATGACATTTGTTTTCAAAAAGACAAGTTTTGCTTTTATGATTATATAAAAGTATATTTCCAAAACAAGTTTTTACTCATTCCTTACTCCATCCATGAACAAGAATGAACAACTTCTAAAGAATCTAAACAAAAATTCATATTTGCCTTTGTTCTTGTTCATTATCGCTGCCTGTGTTGATCAGAGGTGGGTGGGCTCTCTTTCTGAGTCATTGTTCTTCCCAAGGTTTAGGGAGTTTTTCTTTGCCTTTACCTGATCATACCTCTAAATATTATTTTTACAGAAGAAGAAAAAACATTCTTAGCTTGTAATGTAAGTTAATGTAAGATTTTATACTAAGAATTTCCATAGATCTGCTTATCATGACATTTCCACACAGTATAGAAGTCAGTGGTTTCCAATTATGTCAAAAACTGAAAAATGATAAAAGAACAGATACAGTCCCCAGCTAATAGTAATATTTTGCATATTAGCTAATTAACTAGAAGATTAAGAAAGACTTCTGAGAACACTAACAACAGTTAATGAAGCCTCACTTACAATTGATTTTCCACCTAAATTTTGTTCATAGAGAATTTACAGTACATAATGTCAAAGCTTGAACTTGACTGAAGGAGAGAAATTACTAAAGAATTTGAATCACTATGTAAGTATTTTTTAAAAGAGATTATACTGTATGAACACAACAGCATGAAAACAGTCATGACAACAAACCTACTAAGACTACTGAGAGATGGAAACCAGATGAATCAGCACTGACATCTGCTGTTGAAATGTACGGTAATCCCCTCAGATGATGTTCTTCAAGCATAAAAGGTTCAATTACTGTTTATGAAAGATTACATTTCATTGATCATCAAACTTTGACCAAATATGTCATGAAATGCCCAAAGCCCTACTTCAGTAAAACTATTATGAATGAATAAAAGAAGCCCTCTTGTAAATTAAAGCTATACTTACTTATCAAGTGTAAAGAATTAGTAGTGTGAGAGTTGAAGAGAGCCTTTGATTCCACAAAGTGAAAAGCAATCATCCCTCAAACCAAAACAAAACTCTTCTCTTTGCTGTGCTGCCAGGAACAGCAAGGGCACAATGCCTGTCAAATGAACTGTGACATTCCAGGGGTTTTTCTGTGTGGGCAGTAATTGCTTTCTCTTCAAGTTTTTGGCTGTGGGGGCAAAGACCACCCCCATCCATTAGCAAGTGAAGTTAGCCTTCCCTATTTGCTCCCTCGTCTTGTTGTGAGGTACAGTCAAGGAACAACTTCCCCTGTTCTCTCACGTCACCATTTTAGACATGGAGTTCAGGAGACGCCTGTGTTTAGTACTTCTCCTGGATACAGTCTGTACCTTGATGTTACAAGAGGACCTTGGAGAAGATCTGGAGAACAGAGATCTTAGCAAAGCCATTTTGGAGATGCTGCACATCAACAAGTTGTCTGTGCCTCACCAAACAAAGCCGCATCCATACATGAAGCAGGTTTACCAGCTACTGGACGCACAGGAGTCAAGGCACAGGACCGATGAAGATGGGACACTGGTGCAGAGTTTCCGCAGCATCCAAGGTAAGAAACCTCCTTCTGATCTGGCACCTGACGTATTCAAAAAAGATTAATTTCATGAAACGTTTCTTCTCTTACTGTTCATTGTTCAAGAACTTATGTTCATTAGGTGAACTGTGAATAAATACAGTTTGGAGTCACTTGCCATGTTAATCATTTGTTATTTTATATACAATAAGAAAATAATGACCATCCACAATGAAACTGGAATATACTGATATTGGATATCAGACAGCTGTTCAGATTTGAGCAATATTCAATAACCAATATTTTACTGCACTTTGGAAGAGCTGAATGTTTAGGTTAGAAATACTGGTATATTTTGCTGGAATATTTTCCAAATTTTATTTTTACAGCTTTCAAGTTGCTTAAAATATTATAATCATTTTTATACATTTTCTAAATTCTATAAATGTATTTTATTTGATATGACTACAAATATTGGGCCTTGTTCACCAACCATAATTTTCAATACATTTCTTTTTAAATTTCACTTTTCACTGAAAAAATAAAAATGGTTATGAATCTGAGACAGAGGTATATTCAACTTTCTTAAGAACAACAACAAAAAAACTTAGGAACATATTGGTGAACGCGGCTTGTTGATTCCAAACTTTTTATGAATCTCTATCAATTTTCAGTATATGAGATTTTACAGCTTTTCAAAAGTGAAAGAAAGATCTTCCATATTTGGGGTTTCTTTTACTTTGCCTTTTCCTTGATTTTTAAAACTGTATCGTTGTTTAAAATTTTTTTTTAATAAAAAATAAAAAATAATAATAAATAAAAATTAAATAATAATAATAATAATTATATATATATATA
>JBBIGC010000013.1:12383582-12412852 GCA_037576955.1 Lepidarchus adonis | reverse complement strand
GTCAAGCAGTGACGTCCCTTTCTTATCATCCCCACTTTTACCAGGCACAAAATACAGCACACCTGGCTGGATCTGGTTCAACGTCTCACACCTGAGATCTTCAATGACTGTTGTTGAGCTGGTCCTCCTGAGAAAAACCCTTCACCCTGAGCCACTGACAGTCACAGTTGCTGTCCACAGCCTCTCACCTGGAGCAGGGAACCTGAGCATTAGTGGGCCCCTCGCTGAGCAGATGTTGACCCTGGATAAGCTTCCCCCATCAGGTTATGATGTGTTCAACGTAACAACAGCTCTGACTTTGCAGCACCGCTGGCCGGATGCCCTGGGCTTCCAACTGCGATTTGGGGATGAAAGCGGCAGCCTTGTGCTCCATGAGGCCCTGACACAGAGCCTCTACTGCTTAAATGGCAGTTCTCTTAGTCAGCCGCTGCTGGTGGCCTACAGGGTCAAGCCGATGCAGTTGCACGAGGGGGCCCAGCATGCTTTGGGGCAAAACTCTGAGCGCAGACAGAGGCAGCACTGCAGAGCCAGCACTCAGCAGGAGAAACGGCGAACGCAGTCCAGGCAGCAGAGGAGGACTGCTAACACTGCGTGCAGACTTTACACACATTATGTTGATATTCATAAGAGTGAACTGGGCCACTGGATACTGCAGCCAACAAGGTTTAACGTCACTTTCTGCAGGTATGATTTGTGGGTGTTGACTTCTATTTATCTGGAACTTGCGTTTCATGAATAAAATAGGACCCAGTCGAGTATTGTATTATTTAAATGGACTGAAAGTAACTTAAATATAAAAATATTTTTCCCAAAAGCCATGAAACAATCTTTACTTTAGAATGGGGGACGCAAACTGAAAACTTGTTTAGCACTTTGTAGCTTCTACTTAGTAGATTTTACATTTTTAAACAGCAGTTTGTTAGAGTCTTATAGGCTCTAATAACAATCAATCCTAAATATCACTTGATGATTGTGCATCAATTCTGCACTAATAAGATACATTTGCAGAATTAATTCATGTTCAGTTATTTACATTGCGTTTTAGAGAGGAGAGAATGAAAGAGAGTACATTTAAGACAGAATACATGATTGTGAATGAAAGGGAAGACAGCGAAGTGATTATAATGCAGAGAGTAGAGGTGGAGAAGTTAGGCTCAACAGTCCAGAGTAACAGGGATTGTGGAAGAGAGGTAAAAAAAAGAGAGAGTGCAGGCAGGGGTGGGTGGAGAAGAGCAGCAGGAGTGATCTGCAAGAGTAAAAGAGAAGGTTTACAGGATGGTGGTGAGACCAGCTATGTTATATGGGTTGGAGATGGTGGCACTGAAGGAAAGCAGACAGCAGAGCTGGAGGAGACAAAGTTAAAGATCCTGAGGTTTGAGTTGGGAGTGAGGAGGATGGACAGGGATAGAAATGAGTGGATCAGAGGAATGGATTAGTTTGGACGTTTTGATTGTGTTGGTTGTAGGAGAGAGGTTGAGTATATTGGGAATAGGATGTTGAAGATGGAGCTGCCAGGCAAGAGAAGAGGAAGGCTGAAGAAGAGGGTCATAGATGTGATGAGAGAGGGCATGCGGGTGCTTAGTGTGAACGAGGAAGATGCAGAAGACTGGAAATGGAAACAGAGGATCCGCTGTGGCGATCCCCAAACAGGGGCAGTCGAAAGAAGAAGAAGAAGAAGAAGAAGAAGAAGAAGAAGAAGAAGAAGAAAAAGAAGAAGAAGAAGAAGAAGAAGAAGAAGAAGAAGAAGAAGAAGAAGAAGAAGAAGAAGAAGAAGAAGAAGAAGAAGATCTTAATGATTAAGGCTTAACACACAGTGACCAGACTGTTTCACCAGAACTTTTCTAATCAAATAACAAAATCTTATTCTGGATCAGTGATAAAAACTAATCACATTACAATGTGAAGGTTTTTTTCTTTTTTTTTTTATTATAATAAGGGACAAAAGCAAATCTAAAGATGCCACTTGTAATTATAGGTTGCTTTTAAGATCATTTTCAGGTCTGTGCCTCTATTTGCAGAGGTGTGTGTATGCGGGAGAAACTGGATCTCTCTGTGGACATACAGAAGCTGGACAATAGACACATGGAAAATGATAAACTATCAAGGTAAAGCAACTCTAAAATCCTCTCTAAGCATTTTTCATCTAGTTATACACTATAGTTAAAACATCTGGACGGATAAGTATTCTGAATGTATGTAACCTTGCATTTCTTTTCAGTTCCCACTGTGTTCCACAGGATCTGCTCCCCCTTAGAGTAATGTATCAGAGTATCACAGATGACATCATTATAAAGGAATTAAAGGACATCAGGGCAGAGAGATGTGTCTGTCCACCAAAGAACAAATAACACTCGTACCAGCTCAATACCTGCTCATCTTATACAAGAGAGTATTTTGGTGTAGAGTAGTGTGAATCTAGGGGGAGATGCAAAGTAATTTGGCAGTGTACTAGCTTCATCATGCATTAATTTCAAGATGAAAAATACATTTCATGGAAGTTCTTTTGACAACACAGTATTTCTTAGTACCAGTCCTGACAGCCCAGTTGACTGCAAGATGTACTTAGTGCTTTTTTTATATAATTAATCAAGTAATTATTACTCCAATCGTGAAATTAAGGGGTAACAGAGCAGAGAAAATACAAAAATATGCAATGGATACGATGTCCAGGCCTGGGACCGAGAAACACCAGCAGAACTACTGGACACGAACAAGTCATGAAGAGATATCACAGGCTCAGAGATGTGTACTCACGTCCTCCACCACAAGAGGGCAGAAGACCGCAAAACAAAGAGTAAACGGGAATTTAAAACATTCTTGGTGTGTTTTCTCTTATTTGCTCCAATGCAAGTCGTTTAAACAGGTTACTTTGTATATTAATCACATTAGTACAGTTTATCCGTATGGGTTCATAGCTCTATCAGGTTACCCTATGCCAAAGAACTGACATTTTATCGTTGAGGATTGTAAACATTGTGATTATCGACAGTAACTCTACATCCAAGCGCTACTAAAACATACACGTATGTCATAGAAAATGTCAAATGTAGTTATCTCCTGGCCTTCCGACAGAAAACGGAGGTTTATTTGCAAGAAAAACGCTCCTTTGTCAAGATTTGGACCCAAGCCTGAAAGCATTCATAGCCCCGCCCACCACATTTCCGCTCGTGCACGAAGGAGTTCCGATTGGCTGAGACAACCGTCCATCAAACGCAGCCATGTCAACATCGGGGAGAACAGTGAGCTGAGGGTTAAAAGTAATCAGGCCGTTACCCGCGTCTGCTGTTTCGTTTATCAGCAAGCGGCAGTTGCTACAGGAGGCATGTGCCATTTGTGTTCGCTTTCAGGCGACAGCCTTTAATACATCCTGCATTATGTGAGAGGATCGCGGATAACTGCGCTGAAGCTGCCGAACCTGCTGCTCCTCTCCGCGGTGACTGACCCGCTAGTTTCGGCGCTGCGCCGAGACGCGTGTAGACGAGCACCAATGATGTCAGGAAAGCATTACAAGGGCCATGAAGTCAGCTGCTGTATCAAGTATTTCATATTTGGATTTAACATAATATTTTGGGTAAGGACGTTTTTCTTTGCTTTGCCTGTGCTCGTCTCCTATTGGTTAATTCGTGCCGTCAGATTGTTCTTACCGAGGGCCTGCGCGCGCTGTACCGAGAAACCCTTTGTGTACAGAGGAAAGCAAGTTGTAGCGCCACAGGAGGAGACGCAGCTTGTCAGAGGCACAGGAGCCGAGCTCTTGCACTTTAAACACGGTGTTGAGTGCAGCTTCAGCTTTTGGTGGATCCGTTTGTACTGACAGCCTGCGCGCGCTTATAATCCGCTTTATCTCTATACTGACCATACCTGACGCCCTCATAACATTATATTACTCTTTCTTAATCTTAATCTTAATCTTTCTTTTCTTTCCTTCCCTTTCCTTCTTTCTTTCTTTCCTTCCTTCCTTTCTTCCTTCCTTCCTTCCTTCCTCTCTTCCTTCCTCTCTGCTTTTTTTCTTCTCAGACTTCCTTCTTATCTGCATTTTTTCTTCTCAGAATAACTACAAAAAGAACACCAGATGATCATATAAATGCACTGCATTGCCACAGAGTATTAGAGTAGTACAGATGATAGAAAAATTATCACATAACAGTGCTTATTGTATATATAAGATAACTAATTACTAGTTATCACTAACAAAAGGTCTGCAGTATCACAGTACTACAGTATCACACGAGTACTAGAGTATCATGGACGAGCATTAGAACGTCACAGAAAGTAATGGTAATTGTATAGGAGTAATAAGACACAGTTGGAGTAATGTCGGTAGGTATAGCAGCTGTGTACACTGCACAGAAGGTGGAAATTCTATCGATACATAATTCTTCTCTAAATAAAGTCCAACATTTGGAAAGGCTTTTTTTCTTTGGAGTCACAGAACGTCATTAAATCAACATTTCACTTTGTCAAAGTCGTCAGTTTGATGGGAAGCAGCACAGCTGCTGGGGTCACTACAGAGACATCAGTAATGTATCACATATTCTTCTCTATAACTAGTCATTTACTCTGTATTGACTCATTGTGACGCATGTCCTAAATTACACCGAAGGCTGTTAAAATATAAAGCCTTTATTTTAGATGAAGTAGGGAGGATCCCCACACAGACATAGTTTGCTGTCATGTAGCAGAGAGACAGAAACCATGTGCTTTCCTCTCAAGACCAGCTTCCTTATTTCTCCTGGAATTGTGTAGGAGTCACTTGTGCCGTTTCTCCTTTATTCCTTTCACAATCTGCTGTACTTTGCATTCCTGATGTGCTTACTCAAGCCATCATTAAATATTTAATCAGAGTAAAAGTGCTAGGATGTAATATTTAAAAGCTTTTTCTTTAGGAGGAGGAAGATGAGAGAAAATGAATGTTATTTACTGAAAAGATTCACTTTTAATCATTTTTGCCTTATTGTTTTCCAACCTTTTCGCTGTGGTACGTGTTTGCTCCATCCAGCACAGCCAGGGGCGAAATCTAAATAATAGCTTCTGGGAGCAGGTCTCCCTGTTAAACTTGAATGATTTTAATGCGAGCTGCCCCAGGGGAGGCATTTGTCATCTTTTATCATTGATTCCTGTGGACGAGTGGATGATATTCCTGCAGTAGAGTACATTATGTGAGCATGGCAGTGTAGTTAAAGATACAGGCTTTATTCTAACCAGGTTAAAAATAATAATAATAATAATTTGAATTTATATAGTGCCTTTCACTAACTCAAGGTCGCTTTACATTGCAAGAAAAAAAAATCAAAACCAAAAATAAAATTGAAACAGTTAAGACACAAAACAGAGACAGACAAACAGCAGAAAAGGAAATTAAGAGTATAGCTGGAATAGCACAGGTTGAATAGATGTGTTTTCAGCTGAGTTTTGGAGAGAGACAGAGAGGACATTAGGCGCAGGTGTTGAGGGAGGGAGTTCCAGAGGTTAGGGGCAGCAACACTAAATGACCTCCCACCCATGGTGACTAACCTGAATTTAGGGACGGTGAGCAATCCTGTACCAGAGGAGCGTAGTGAACGGGAGGGAGTGTATGAATGGAGTAATTCAGTGAGGTATTCCATTATAAATAACCAGTTTAGGATTAATATGTCCGTCCAATATGAAGACTGAGAAGCTGGATGATGGCATTATATGTTTTTTTAAAAATATATTTTAGCCTAACTATAAAGACATTTTCTGTCTGTTTTAAATGCTGAGCTGTATTTGCACAGCACAGACCATTGATGGTCAGCATGGTGTCCCCAGTTTGCCAAAACCTCTTGAAAAGTCCACATCCCTGGCAACAGCTAAATGAAACTGTGCTTTGCATTAGTTTTGAGGAAAGAGGAGAGTAATTAAAGAACCTCAAGGGCATTTCTGGGCCAATGGCATAATAGGTTAGAAGAGATTAACTGTCAGTACATTTTGAGGACAAGATGAGGAGAAAATTGAGATTTTTTCTGTTATTTATTTGAGCACAACTGAGCTAGTTATTTTTATTTCATTATTTCTCGAGAGGCAGCAGCTGGCATACAGATGAAAGAAGCTTTCTGCCGTAACTCCAAACTTCAGCTCCTTCGTGCACTTTCCATATTTCCTGTATTCCTCTTTCAGCCTGGGTGTCAAGCTCCACTAGCTTGTTCCTTCAGTGTGAAAGCACTCCTTTGTTTTCTACATGATGTTTTTCTGGCTGCACTATGCAGGGTTTCAGAAGCAATTTCTGAGGCGTCGCTTATTTCCTGTTTTCCTGATATTTTTGAATGAAAGCGTATTTCCATTATCTCAAATGAAGCATATTAGTGGATGTTAGAAGACTAGTGGAATTTGAGAGATATCCATCCACCTGCATTGAAAGAGTACTACAAGGTCTGCAGGAAAGTCTCAGTGTCAGTGTTACACTCTTTTGGATCAAAGATGTGTTAAACAGCTTTTATGATTTCCCGATGTTGATATGTTTTATTCCAGTTTAATTACTTGTGAATTTGAAATCCATAGGCTTTCAGACTATAAACAGATTGCTCTTTTTTGTTTTAGGAGATCAAAGTGCAATGTGTGTGGTGAGCTGGGGGCACAAAATGGTGATAAAGGCATTATTAATGGTATTTTCAAATATATAAAAGGGCCAAAAGTGTTCAGATCTTACTTAACAAATATTTTAATGAAAATGAGAAATAAGTAAACTAGCGCAATGCTTTTAATCTGTTGGAGCAAATAAATAGAGAATTGTGTGCTTGTTGCTAGATTGTTTCAGTGAGGGATTTTGTAAAACACAAGCTAAAAATCATGAGGATGTGGAAAGTTTAAAGAATTCTTCATTGCATTTTTGAGGCGTGACATATCACCTTACAGCAAAACAGCAGAAGCAGAAAGGAAAGTGCAGCACACACCATCTGTAGTAATTGTTGAGAAAATTGAGAAACACCAGTACCACAGTGTAAAGAATGAACACAGTGGAATTCATTGTGTTAGATGTGCATTATTTCTTTATTGTAGAGCACATTGTATTTCATGGCGCATACTGTAATCATTTTAATCATTATATCATTTTTCATTTGTTGTCAGCTTTCAGTTTACATTCCAACCATAATCACTACAGCACAGTAGACAAATAAATTATTTCTATTCAAGTCAGTGATATGTATAGTTTTTGTGAAGTGACAGTCATGACTGAATTGTTTTAAAGTGTTGGGTTTTTTTTAGACTATGAATTAGTACTTTTAATACTAAAAATAAGTAAATCTGTAAAAATATTTTCTTATTTTACTGACAGGCCTTTTATGTTTTCTTTTAAGTTGGCTTAGTTACCATTTTTGCAAAACTTTTCACTAAATGTCTGGGTATTTCACATTTTTTGAAGATATTGTAGGGTATTGGCGACACACAAATGTATCCCGATGTTTTACTAGGCTTGCAGTTCACAGTCCTGGACCTGTAAAATATCCCTTCTTTGTTTAGCATTTCCCCTGCACAACCACACTCACTGCACATCAGGAAAGATTTGTTAATTAGCTGATGCACAGGGAAACCATTGAAATAAAAAGGGAAAGAATCATTGCAAAAGTTCATATCTCAGAAAAAGCAATTGTAAAACTTTTGTAATTTGAATGTACAACAAAGTTGGGACGCTGCGTAGAATGTTAATAAAAACAAAATGCAATGATTTGCAATGAACCCTTCTACTATGAACCCATGCTGTTTCAATAGACACAGTTTAACATTCCTTTGTTGTTACATGCAGGGTCTTCACTGAAAGGGATGGTGTGTGGTTTTAGTTGCTTTAAAACGTGTGTATACCTTTTTAGCATTGATGTTGCCTTTCCAGATGTGCAAGCTGCCAATTCATATGGCAATAATCTACCTCCATACAATCAGAATTGCAGGCTTTTGAACTGACCACTGATACGAAGCCTCTTCAGTCTGGCAGACACGGTCTTTAAAGCTTGTAGTGCACATGTCTGTCCCTGCAATGCATTTTCATACAGACAACATACAGAGTTTGGACCATTTACAGAATGGAGCAAAAAATAATATCCTGCTCAATCAAAGCACCATCAAAGACAATACATATTATTCAAACTTTATTTATTTATATATTTATCCTTTTTACATATTTAGGAGAAGCAGTATCTGCTAAGTCATTTCTTTCCTTATGATAATCTCATAATATGGCTGTTTTGGATAAAATACTAATATTGCAATTATATGTTGTGATTTCAGTTTATCCTCATATATATATTAAGAATGCATTGTTGAATTAAAAATGTAGTAAATGAATGCCTAGACTCTTCAAAACACCAACAAAAACTTGCTTCCAACACTCCATATCTTCATAACTTTATGATTAGAGGGGCCTACATTTACATTTACATTTATTCATTTGGCTGACGCTCTTGTCCAAAGTGACTTCCAGGTACAGGAAACAATCAAGCATAAATTCAGACATGACAATACTGATGTGCGAGTTACAGGGAGTTCAATTCTTAGTAATAGAAAACAGTGCAGGTGCTACGAAAGTGCAGATTAGAAATTTGCAACCTTCTATGAAATGATTTTCAGAGACCAGTGTAATGATAGCAAGAACGTCTTATTGACTAGATGTTTCTACTGACTAAGATATCATGTTTTGTGACATCGTCATGCCCATAAGGATGATAACAAAGATCATTTCTCCTCTTTGATAGTGAACCCACATTCTGGCAGCCTGAGCCATGCAGCACACAGATGGGCAGGTTGTATAATTAAACAAGTAGATGAACTAGAAGGTTGTCAGGATAGTAGCAAATCTGTGGGATTTACTGGCTTACAAACTATGGTCCAAGAAAAAATACACAAAATTACACTAGTGCAACAGTTATCATGCATCTTCATCCATATGTATGAACTACTTTATGCTTATGTACAATAATGCAGTCAGACAAAAACAGCCTTTCCAAAATTGTTCCCCAAAGCTTGAAGTGCACAGTTTTCTAAAATATTAGATTAAAATATTTATTTACTGCTACAACCAAAGAAAATAAACCATGTCATGGCAGTGCTAAAAAATAAAACTGTAAAAGTGTGTCTAGTAGTATTTGCTTTGTGTAGGCTTAGTAAAAAAAAAATACTTATTTTTACAGAGGACTTATTTGTGGGTTTTAAAATTTGCCTTCTGGAAAAATGCTGAAATGTGATGTCATTAATTTGTTTCACATTATTTAAAAATGATAATTATATCTTGTGAGTTTGTGAGGATGATAAGAAGCTTAGCAGCAGCTTGTTTTAATGCAGATGTTTAATGGAGTGTTCACATATCTTCCTAATAATAATTTCTCTTGGACACTAAATCCAGAAACATCCCAGGAAAAATAGAAATCCAGACAACACAGCTGTGCAGTTTGAAGAGATGAATCAAACACATATATCACAAAATAATGAAATAAATCACAAATAGTAAAACGTACAGTTGGCTCATCTCTGCTCTGGGTCTTTTCTCGGCCTAGTTTTCTTACACAATAGACTGAAAAGGCAGCACACCCACATAAATAGTTAATGCACACAGTGATGGCTGTGTGGAGCATAGGCATGTACCCAGGGGGCCTGAGAATGAAAAGATGACCGTTATAAAAGACAAAAACAGCCATTTAAAGTAAAACGACTGGGCAAAAAGGGGGTAGCAGGGGGCATACAGGACTGTGAATGTAATTCTGGACAGTTTCCAAGTCTGTGCTGGAGAAAATAAGACAGGAGCCAACAAAAGGGCCCATGCGTCCACAAAAGCAGATCTCTGAACTCATGCAACTGGTTAAAGAGCAATGATATTCAGAGAATTTCAAACAAAGAAAAAAGAAAACAATGGCTAAAAAAAGCAACATGTAAAATCACAGTTAATTAATACGTTTAAGTTACTTAGTAATAATAAAATAGATATATTTAAATAAAACTAAAAATGTGTGCCGCACATGAGGAAGTGCTTGTATTCATGTATTGTTCTCAGCCTGTCTGGATTCTCAGAGGTCAATCATAGAATGCTGGAAAATGAAAGAATAAGCTGTTTAAGAAATTTCACCCACCGCTACAAAAAGCATTACATAAGTTGTTGTTCAATATTGCTTGTCGGTGGCAGACCCTAGTAAAATCCATCCTGGCAGTTCCTGTTCCATTAGGAAAATAAATCAATAAATATACTCTTCCTTCAGTAAATACATCAGCTATGAATAGAAAAGTAAAGTAATTGTTCTTTTAAAAGACCACTCCCTTTGAGGAGCAGGCTGAATAAGTAATTGTGTGCTGAGACTAGGGAATCCCATGTTGGTACCTAATAAACAAGTCCAAGTCTTGTGTTGCCTCAATTTGTTGATCTCTGGCCTTCATTTTTCCTTTTAATTTGACTTTGATATAAAAACTTTGTTTCATCAGTATTCATGAAAAAAAACAGATGAATTAAAGCAGTTTAGTTGAAATGCTTAATTAGTTAATGACTGAATCTCTCCTTTGTTTTGCAGTTGTTGGGGGTGGCCTTCTTGGGCATCGGACTGTGGGCATGGAGTGAGAAGGTGAGCAAGGTTTTATATATGTAATGAAACTGCAAAATGCAGTAAAGTAGTGAATAATAAAAATAGGTTTTTCATTGCATGTTTCCATGTACACATTTTTACATTTTTGTTCTTACAAAAGTGAACAATATATAATGTATTCAGAATGAAAGAATGGCGGTGTGTGTGTGTGATCCCTGAAAACACCAAACCCTTAGTGATGTACTATAGAGGCATAAGCACATTAGCATGAGGTTACTTCTCTGTCAAAATGACCCCAAGAGCACAACTAATACTCATCAATGAGACAAGCAAAGGCATCATTGGAACTGGCTAACATCAAATCAAACATCAAAACATCAAACTGTCAAATGCTAAAAAGTAGGACACCACGAACGAAGCTACTGCTTTACTAAAAGAACATTGCTGCACCCCTGAAATTTGTGAAAGAGCACGTTGACACATTACATCAGTCCTGGCAAAATGTTTTGCAGACTGATGAAACTAAGATTGAATTATTTAGAAACGCACAACACTATAGCTGGTGTAAAATGGCTCTGCATATCATCATGAATACATCATCCCAACCGTAAATTGTGGTGGAAGAAACATCATGATTTGGGCTGCTTTGCTGCATCAGGGCCTGACCAGCTTGCAGTCATTAAGAGGAAGATGAATTACCAAATATGTTTAGTTATAAATGTGTAGTGCCTTGCAAAAGTACTAAATCCCCTAACACTGTAATTTGGATTGATCTGAATTAAAGATGACACTTATATTCCATATTTGCCATATTTTATTTTAAACTGACCCTCAAAATTAATTTAAAGTGATAATGGTTTTAGACAAGAAAATATTCTGACATAATTTGCTAAATAAACTAAGCATTTCATTATAAAGTACTGTTTTTAAAGTTTTATTTATTACTTTTTATTAAAACTTTTAAAAACTCTTCTTATAGTGGTAAATGCCAGAAAATACCTTTTGGTTGCTATTTTGCATTATTTTTCTGCATGTACCTTTTTGCTGTAACTTTTATAAAAAATAAAAATGAAGAAGGAAGAAAGAAAAAGGAAAAACATTTAAACCAAAGTTTCATCTCAAAAGTAACATAAAATAATGTTTCGCTTCACACATCTGGTTCTTGTTGCCACTTTGAACAGTTCTGCTTTCTCTACAATGAGAATGTGGGAAAATGGCTGGAATTTCCCTTTAGTGTTTACTTTTGAGTATACACTCACAGACACACTTTTTTCAGCAGGGCACTGGTCATTTCTACAAAGTGCACCACTGGGAGCATGTTCCTCAAGCTGTAAAGATAAGTGTACCAGGCACTAAAGGCTCTGAGGATCTCCAGTTAAAACTACACTGTTTAAAGGAAAAGTGATTTGCTGCTAAAACACTTTCCAAATGAAGCCTTTCTATCCCATCTCACTCAGCCTTCCTGTGAAAGAACTTGGGCTGGGAGATTATTTCATCCGTCTTTTACCAGAAAAGTTTTTGTTTTGAAATCATGTCAGTTGTAACAAAGAGAGCACTTCAGTTTGTATGTTAACAGTGGGATACATTGCAGAACACTTTCATTTAATCCTTTAATTCCCTGTTGCACCGACAAATTATACTTGGTGGAGGACAGATCATGTGCAGAAAGTACGAATCATTCTGAGGATCTTCTTACTGATTTAACTGATTAGCTCAGTGCCATAAAGTAAAATTTTGGTTCTGAATTTGTTATCTTCAACATAAATGTCCTTCAGTTTGTGTCAATTGACCTCTCTTTCTCTTTTTCTGCCAGGGTGTGCTCTCAAATATCTCCTCCATCACTGATCTTGGGGGCTTTGACCCTGTATGGCTCTTCCTAGTGGTGGGAGGAGTGATGTTTATCTTGGGTTTTGCTGGCTGTATCGGAGCGTTGAGAGAGAACACCTTCCTGCTTAAATTTGTGAGTACTGGGATGTGTGTAAAGTTCATCTTTATCAAATAAGGCTCTGGAACCTTCTCCAATATCCCATATCCCAAAGGTTTCTTGAATACTTGGTAGTGAAGAATGGTCCTTTCCTCTGTTTTCCTCTAGTTTTCCGTCTTTCTGGGGATTATATTCTTCTTGGAGCTGACAGCAGGAGTTCTTGCCTTTGTCTTTAAGGACTGGATCAAGGACCAGCTCAACTTCTTCATCAATAACAACATCAGAGCCTACAGAGATGACATCGACCTCCAGAATCTTATTGACTTCACTCAGGAATACGTAAGTTAGAGAACATACTTTTTATGTCAAACGCACAAGAGTATTTAACCACCAGGATGTATATGAGGAGTAAGTTAAAGAATATAAAGAGAGAACAAGGGAAAGCGAGAAAGAGGAACCAACTACAGATGGACCAGTTCCCATAACAACCTGATCTAATTGTTAAGACCCTTTTAAATTCTCATGTTACTACTCAGAACTGTTACTTAGCTCGAAGTACCATAATTGTACAGAGAGCATTGGAACTAGCTTACAGTTTAAGAGACCTAATTATTATACAGAAGGTTTACAAGCTGTTTTTTTGAAGTCATGTCATCCCTCAGTAGTAGTTTGCATCTCGTAATAGAGGCAGTGATGTCTTCACAATGTAAATGATCTAACTAGAAGCTATTGACCAATGCATTTATTTAAAATCATCCAAAAACTATGACCATAAGTAGCAAAAGTGGGATGTGTAATGGCCATCATAACCCAAAGCAGTTCATACCTGCTGGTAGTAATAGCATAAATGTAATAATATAATTTAGAATCATCTATGTCCACAATAGTTTTGGTATGCTGCCCTAAAACTAAAGCATAAGACAAATGGCCACTTCATCTGGAAACAGACGTTTGGCGCCCAGATGACCGTTTCTGGATATCTGAGCAGTCAGACAGCAGTGCAGTTTTTTAGCTCTGTTTGGGGCCTCAGTGTCTCACTGTGGTTGCCAGATCTTCTCCCAGCAGATGACTCTCCCGGGACAAATTTAATTAGATATCAAAGCTCAGCTGAGCTTGTCACCCACTAGGCAGAACTGTGAACCTGCCTGACAGAAATGATAAAGCCCTCTGTATTAGCATGGGCTACAAACATGTTCATGTAGCAAGAGATGTGGATTTGCTGCATCATTTGGAATTGCACAAAAGAGAGATTTGCTATGAAAAAACGTTTAATTGTTTTATGTTGGGTTCAGTTACATCTGGCTAATTTTTCTGAAGAAAACCGTTTGAATAGAATAGAATAGAATAGAATAGAATAGAATAAGCTTTTATTGTCATTGCACAGAAGTACAATGAAATTGTGGGTGCTCCACCCAAGCAGCGGTGCATCAACAGAAGAAAAAGAAAAACCATAATATACAATTTAAGAATTTTTAAAATATTTAAAAAGAAACAAGAATAATTTAGAAAGGATGAACATGAAGAAATAAGAATAGAATATAAGAATGTGGTGATATATACAATAGAATAGAATGTGGAGTGATTAATACAGTATGTGGTGTTTTTTGTCTCTTCTGTGCAGTGGGAGTGCTGTGGCGCTTTTGGGGCTGATGACTGGGATCTCAACATTTATTTTAACTGTACAGACAGCAACCCCAGCAGAGAGAAGTGTGGGGTGCCCTTTTCCTGCTGCACCATGGACCCAGCGGTAAGAGAGAGAAACACAGTTATAATGAGAATGTTACAGCAAAAGCATCTTGGGATATTTCCATTGATACTTTAATTCCATTTTTTACAGATTAAAATGTAAAAGAGATGGAATGATCTCTTTTATTCTTAAAAACTTATACTTTTAAGAATATTAGCATATTTATTCTAAAAAATGATTTACTTATGTATAACTTTTTATACTTTTTTGCATAGTTCCATAGTTTATGCAAACTTTAACAATAGTGTGCACACATTGAAAATAATATGCCTATTTCCAAAATGTGTTTTTAAAGAGATTAAAGATTTAAGTATGCATATTTTCAGGCTATGCTTAATAATGAAAAAGTATGCATATTTATATCTATATAGACACAAATAGTAGTTTGAAAAATCAAAACAATATGCATATACAGAAAATAGTATACTTACTATTACTACAGTCTGCGTAGTATTCCTTCAAGTATGCATACTGTTTCCATCTGTGAGTAATATTTGAAATATTTTTAATATAGTCATACCACTGTTTAAAGTGTATGTTTTAAAAAGTAATCTGTAACAGAATTGTTCGTGGCCATGTTGGTTAATGGAGAAAATTCAAGTCAAAATATCTTTTCTTTGTAATTTGGCAGATTGACTTCAATGCCTAGAATATTAATCTTCATATAATGTATTTGTTAAAGGCTTAATCTCTCACTGCTATTTCATACGACACTTCTAATGAATTAGTGCAAACAAGTGATGACTATTGAAACACTATTTCAAAATACAGGGAGGCCATCGAAAAAGTGTAAGGGGGTTACTGTTGCATAAATAAATAAATAACCAACCAACCCTGAGGCTAGGAACATTGACTTTGACAGTTATTAATCTTTTATAAATCATCATATAAAGGCAATTTGCAATTTGACTGATAGCTTTTTCCTCCTGTGTGTAGTTAAATCACATGAGCAGACAGACAGAGGAGACAGGGGCGCCATCTGGAGAGATATAACTGCTTGAACAGGACAGACAAAAACCAAGCAGTCTGACTGCATGTCATGTAGGGCTGTGTCATATATGCAATTAATTTATATTTATTCTGTTTGCATCTGGAAGTTCAATCAGTAGAATTTTAAACTGGAAACTGAACATTTCTGTAGTAGTGACACTATACTCTGGTAACTTAGGTTAATGGGATTTTTTGGCAACCTTATGTAAAGCTGCAGTTGCGAGAGAAGGATGTATTTGCAGGTCATTTGTTTTATTCAGAATGAGCCTTTCCTTCCTTCTTCTTATCTTCCTCATCCATACACAGATCGCCTCTCTCCTCTCTCTTCTCCATTTATTCTGAAGAATGATTATTTATAGTCTGCTTCCTGTTTTGTTTAGGAGGATGTCATCAACACGCAGTGCGGATATGATGTCAGAGCTAAAACGGTGTGTTGACCTCTTGGTCAGTTCTTTCTTTCAATTCCTTCAATGTAATCTTCAGAGGAGCATCAAGAAGTTTTCAGCCTCTAGCTGTTCATTCTGTATGAAGTTTGTCTTTGTGCAATAGCACATCATACCAGCAGAAAATAAGTTGTTTAGTAAAAGAAAAACAAGAAAACAAACACCTAAAATAAAACACGACCTTTTGCCACATATTCATCTTCTCATCCATAATAACACCTACATAGCGTTCTGTTTTTCCTTTTGTGAGAACATTTTTTGATGAATTAATAGAAATAGTCTGAAAATACACAAGTCTTTACATTAATGTTAATAAATTTTAAAAATTTTACCCCCTTCCACCTTCTCCTGTAAAAACATTTCAGAAATATCCACATTTTATGACAAAACTTAAAACAGATCTTCAATGAGTGACAAATATAGTATCTGCAACACATGATTAGATTCTTCAACTGGATTATACACCAGTCGGCCACAACATTAAAACCGCTGCATGTGAAATAAATATTTCATCACATGTAACCTGTGTGTGGGAGAAGCTGATTTGTGAAGCTGATTTGTTGTAGGCAGGAGAAATGGCCAAGAATTACGACCTGAGTGACTCTGACAAGGGTCAAACCGTGATGAATAGAGGACAGGGTCAGACCATCTTCTAAACAACAGGACTTGTGGGTGTTCCTTGTATGCAGTATTTAGTAACTGGCAAAATTGGTCCAAGAAAGAACAACCAGCGAACTGGTGACAGAGTCATGGCTGTTTTGTACATGGAGAAGAAGGAACCCCCTGCAGGCCACAACAAATGCATAATGCAGCAAAGCTAACAGACTCTTACAGTCGTTGTGTTGTAATTCTACATTTTAGCATTTTAATAATTTTTTGTATTTTGGCCTTAAGATTGTTGTCTTTTCTTTAGAGTGAAGAGCAAAGGACATACATCCATGTGAAAGGCTGCGTACCTCAGTTTGAGAAGTGGTTACAGGACAACCTGACAGTAGTGGCTGGCGTCTTTATAGGAATTGCACTTCTACAGGTTATTCCTGCTCTTTTTTATCAATTCATTGAAAATCATGAATGTTTTTCTTGTTTTTGAACTTCTTTTGAAAGAAAAAAAAAAACAAGTCCACTATAAATATGGATGATTTTCTTTATTTTCTTTAATGTTGTTTTTTCTATATGGCAGATATTTGGAATATGCCTGGCCCAAAACCTAGTGAGTGATATTGAAGCAGTACGGGCAAGCTGGTAAGTGAATGATGATCATGATGGGATTTTTGTGCTTCTGCACACTGCATCCCACACCCACACCCACCAGATTCAATTCTCTGTTTGTGCTCCTTAGCTGGGACTCAATTTTTTGTAATTCCAGCTATGAGTGTCAATATCAAATGTGTTGTAGTTCACATAGGTCCAATTCATAGATCAACAATAAATGTAAGTTACACAATTCTCTCCTTACTAAAAGGATCTGCTCAGTCGAGTCACCATGTAAACTATACGCATGTGTTAGAAGGAAAAGCAGTTTATTTATATAGCACATTGTCATACACAGAGGTCATTTAATATGCTTTACATGGATCAGCATAATTGATTATTGTAATTTTTCCCCTAAGAAAACAGCACATCCTCTACAATCATCTTACAACATGACAGATTCCACCTGCATTTCTCACTGTGTATCTGTTTATGTTTCAACATAAATCATCTTTGATCTGCAGGTGATTTTAACCTGAGGAACTCAATTCCACCTTTTCAGAAACATTTTTAAGAAACAATGATAAATGTATAATTTCCATGTAAATTTGATTACTTACGTATTTAATGAGTTATCATTGTTTGCACTTCTGAAACAACAGTTACATTTTATCTTTGGTAAACTTCTATAAGGCACTTTAAGCAGCAACCTATAGAAAAGTGCTCTTTGAATGTTATTAATGGTTAATGGATATTAACTACTTTCTATAAATTTTTTAGATAACAGATTTGAAATAGTTACAGAAATCACATATTACCCAACTCAACAAAATTTTAAGCATGTGTGTTGATTTACAATGCAGTTTGAACAAGGCTTGTTGGCTACATTCGTTTTGTAGCCAGTAGTTTTGTAGCCAGTTTCACGTGCCCAGATGCACAGCAGATTTTGCTAAACTTACCAAACTTAAATGAGTGAGTGAGGACAGAAAAACAAGCCAATATAGATTCATTACTGAAGACTGCCCCCATGTGGACAGTATGGGCAAAACTTAAATACACTTAGAAAAACTTAATTTTTTCAATATTAAGAGAATTAGAATTTATACTAATATCAAATTCATCTTGTAAAGTTTATATTATCCGTCTGTATGTATTTTTAGAAAAATGCTTTTAAACTACCTCAGATATTGATACCTCACACACATACAGTATTAGTTTGTTATTGACTTATGTTTAGTCCTTAAATTAAAGCTGCCATTATGTAACTGAGGGAAATAATTCCCATGACCTCAACCCCCATATTGCTTCTCTTCACTGTGTGGCCCTACCAGAGTATGTCCATGTATATCATATATTTTCTTGTGCTCATACCTTTACATACCCTCTGATTTCCTGCCCATTTTTCAGAGAATATGAATAATAACACAAAAACTTTTCTTTCACTCATGGTTAATGTTTGGCTGAAGCCATTTATAGTCAAACAGCTGTGTTTACTTTTTTTATTGTAATGACAACAAAAACTACCCAAATGACCCTGATCAAAAGTTTACATACCCTGGTTATTTGACATGATTACATTCACATAACTTGCCACAAACAGGTTTGAATGTTTATTAAAGGAACCAATCTTCATCTGTGATCTGTTTGTTTGTAATTAGTGGGTGAGTATAAAAGGTCAGTTTCTGGACTCCTGATAGACCCTTCATCTTTCATCCAGTGCTGCACTGACGTTTTTTGGATTCTAAGTCATGGAGAAAGCAAAAGAATTGTTAAAAATTTCAGTCATAACTGCCAGGAAAATTGTCTGGGATGCAAAAAAACCCCTATGGACTGCATGGTCCTATGCAAATGCCACAAAGTATTCCACTTACAATATGCCCAACAAAACAGAGACAAGCCTCAAACCTTCTAGTCATTTTGAATGATGAGACTAAATTGAACCAAAACACAAGGCCAAGTCGACCTGTCATTGGCTACAGCAAAATAAAGTGAAGGTTCTGGAGTGGCCATCTCAGTCTCCTGACCTCTATATCATTGAGCCACTCTGGGGAGATCCTCAAACGTGCAGTTCACCCAAAAATGTACAGGAACTGGAGGCTTTTTGCAGCAAGAATGGGCAGCTTTACCGTCTGAGAAGATAAAGAGCCTCATACGCAACTACCACAAAAGACGTCAAGCTGTTGTTGATGTAAAGGAGGCAATACACTGTATTAAGAACTGGGGTATGTAAACTTTTGATCAGGGTCATTTGGGTAGTTTGTGTTGTGATTATGATTTCAAAAGAGTGAACACAGTTGATTAATAAATGGCTTCAGCCAAATACTGACCATGAGTGAAAGAAAAGTTTCTGTGTCATTATTCATATTATCTGAAAATGTTTATGAAATCACAAGTTCTGTCAGGGTATGTAAACTTATAAGCACAACTGTACTACCATGGCCAATGCTATACCAGCTCACCTTCTCTTCTCCATCTCCACAACTTTCATCAGGCTACTCCTACAAAAAAAAAATCTGATTAAACTTTAATTTAAAGCATAAAACATCCCCTTTACTCCATACAAACACACATGTGGTTGAACATTTAGAATCCACACTTTTGACAGAATAATCATTGAGCTACCGGTATGAAATAAATGTAAAATACATTATGACCGTTATCATCAGTGGATGTGGAAATGTCTAAGAGTTAATGCAGGATGGGCTCTGGTTTTGTCATGGCTCAGTAAAGTGACTGTGACTCCTTGCCATCCTAGCTCCGGCCTCTTGCTCCTCCAGGTTCTTCAGTCTCTGTAGACTCCCTTACCTGCTTCCCTCCTCACAACTCCTTACACACCCTTACACCCAGCCATCCTCAGAGAATAGTGGGAGGAGTCTCTCTGCACTTGCAGATTATATATTAATGCTGTCTAATACATTACAGTGCAGTATGTGAGTAATTAAACACATAGTTTTTGTCTCTATACAACAGAAGACTTTGACAAATTCATGACTACAATGTTACAGCGCACAATGTTAGCTTTATTGATCAGAGGTTGTTTATATCTACAGCATATTGGGTAAAGGACAAGTTTGTTTGTTTTTTGCCTACAGATAAATAACTCTTGCTGTTCCGCTACTTAGTCTGACATGTCTATAAGGAACGTGATTTAAAGCGTCTATTGAAAACGCTTGTATGAATGGTGAAACTGGAGTGTATCATCACTTAATGATGTCACTTTAATGTCTTTTTCAAGCCTTCAAAACTGTAACATGTAATTTGGCAAGTATTAATCCATGCATTTCATATACAGCAAGTCCGTAGTGTAAGCTTTTGTAGAAAATGTAGAAAGCTAATACTTGCCCGAGTCATATTCGAAGTAGAGCTTGAAGTAGCATTTACATTATTTTATAGTAGTTGCAGTCCTGGAGGGCCACAGTACTGCAGATGTCAGTGTTTTCTCTGAATCAGCTTATTAGCTTCTCACCAAGCCTTTAATTAGCCGAATCAAGTGCTATTGGCTTGTTCAGAGAGACAGCTAGCATCTGTCTTTTTGGTATGTCAGATCAGCAGGAAAGATTTTCTGCTCTGTAAACAGCAAAAGGCATGATTTGGATTCAAGCCACATCAGTTATTTTTCATGTCATGTCAGTTTGTGTGAGAGGAAAATTAAATACTTTACTCAAAATACTATAGCCTGCCCACAGTGATCAGAATGTATGCGCCCACATCACTGTAACAATAAAACAATGAGATGCCAATGTGACCATACAAGTGGTCATTTGCATCTTGCACTGTGAACTCAATCTAAAAATCAAATGTAAGAAATCTGATTTATCCTGCTGCTTGAATTAAACTCTGTACTGCTGTGGTTTCCAGGACTGAAGTAAGTTTATTTTTATGTTTATGTATGTATTAGGTCCAGAAAAACTACTGTTCAAAGAACCTGATTGTATTTTTACTAAATATTATTTGAAAAACAATTGTGAAAAAAAAATAAGTACATTCCATTAGCTACAGATAAAGGTGACTTTTCTACAACAAAAAAGAAAATATTAATAAAATTGAACATTTGTAGAACTTTTTATAATTAAAAACAATATTTTAAAAAAATAATAAAAACAAATCAGTCATGTGAAAAGGGTAAGTATATATTTATGACTAATTAAAGTACATTAAATTAGAATCACATGTTCCAAATTGGGTGCCATTGAGTAGAACCTGCTGCAGGTGGAACCTGACTTATTTAAATCTGAAATGTAGTGTCAGGTGTTTTCATAGTTATTGAGATTAAGGCTTTCGGAAAATGACTGGAGTTATTTTTGAGTCTAGCAATGAATTTTTAAAAACAAATCTCTTAATTATTTAAAATGAATGATTCTACCGTGAGGAAAATAATGGAGTTGATTTCACAGACTATTGTTTTGGCCATAATTGTAATAAATGGTCAAAATAAGACCTAGAGTGAATTATTTGCTTTGAAAAGAATCCTAAAACCCCAAAAAATCTAATCAAAGTGTCTGCAGGTAACTGTCAGTGTAAAAGTACAAATGTCTACTATCAGAAAGAACAAATAGTCCAGGCCTTTTGGAATAATATAGCGTTTGGCCACCGCAACAAAACATATGTATGGTATAGAACAAATTGAGCTTTTTAGAAGAGCCCCATACCAACTGTCAAGGATGTTGGTGGAAATGTTCTAGTTTGGTTTTGCGTTGGAGAACTTGCAGTCAATGATACTTGAATTCTGCATTATGTCAAAGTTTCTGAATCCATCTGTTCAAAAACTTCACTAGAGGTCAATCTTTAACCAGTAATATAAAGAATTATGAGTCTAACCAAGGAATGGCTCAAAAGAAGGTTATGGAATGTCCTATACAAAGCCAAGATTGGAATCCCATTACAATGTTGTGGTGGGTTGGAGAAGGGCACTACATGAGAAAAACTTCAAACGTCTTGTAACTGAAGGAATTTTAATAGGAGAGTAAATTTCATTGTCAGAGTCTAGTCTACAATTATGCAAAATATACACAAGAAGTTCCTTCTGCTAAAGGGGGCAGCATAAGTTTCTGAGACCAATGGTGCTCTTACTTTCTCCATAGAAGAATGTTATATTTGATACATTTGTTAAATAACTGAAGCTACTTTTCCATAGGCAATGTACGAAAGAGGTTAAAATGTTTGAAAAAATTCAAAGTTTTTTATGGGATGTGATTATTTTTTCACATAACTGTATTGTATAAAAAGAGCTTCTAGTCATATTTATTCCGCTGTTTGGGATAAGGCCATGGATTATCCCACACACATTTGACTTTCTTCTTCGTCTGCAGCTTGTTTTCCTGAAGTGGCAGCTAACATCCAATCACACATTCACAGGTAACAACAAATCACGCCCACTTTTACATGAGCGTGTGTGTTGCTATTGTAGCTGTTACATTAAAGTCTGTTTTTGCTGTCCTCCTCACACCAACAGGACAAGAACAGCAGTAACAACAGTAAGAGCAGCAACAAGACAGCAACTCTGCAAGCCAAGATTACTGGAGTCTATTGTGTACAAATGTGACCTGCACCATCTTTTACTATGTGTAAATACTGATTTTTCTAGTGTTTCATGTGTCAAACACTTGTGTAAGAAATGTAAAAAATGTGTGGATATAAGTATGACTGTGGGTGTGATTGAACTGTGGGAGCTGTGTTTCTGAATGTGCAGCATGTCTCCCACCCTGAAAATGAGCATCCTATACTAAAGAAATACTCCAGCGGTTTTCAGTCTAATCTCTATCTGCTGCATCTCTAATAATGATGATTAATAGGAAATTAATGTAGACTCTCTATTAAAAAAAAAAAAAAATTGGTTGAAATTATTTAATGCCAGTGGTCAGTTTTAGGCAGATTCTGTAACTGCAGGTAATATTTGAACGTATGTAGAACTATGGGACTTATTTAAAGATGATTTACGTTTTGTCCAACTTTCAAAGGGAAAAAAGTCTGTGATTTATTTACTCACACCACCTCCTGTCATGCCGCTACACAAATGACCACTAATCTTCCCTCTCCCTTTGTGAAAGAACCAATAATACAGATTCAGATTAATTTACACATCTTGACTGAAAAAAAAAAGTTAAACAAAAATGCAGTTCAGAGTACAGGGGGTCCTTGATTTACGAAAAAATTGTGTTTGTCATAACTGCCCTGTTTTTTCTTTTTATGGTGTGAAAGTGAAAGTACATATCAAAACTCAGAAACGGAGCTTCAGGTGGGTGAATGTGTTCCTCTGGTGGACCGACGGAGAAATGACCCCAGGGCATTGCACACGTAGAAGCTTATGAAAGCTATTGCACTGAGGAACAGGACCCTGATGTAAGTACAGAAAAAGTCTAAATTACAGCCCATTCTATTGAACCATATGCTACAAATGCAGCAGTTAGAGCTTAGGCTGATCGGCGTCTCACTGACACTTTGTCATGAGTGTAAGGGTAACTGTAATGTGGACATTAAGAGTATTTGAGGTAAGCAAAATGCTAGAAAGCAAGTCTTGGTCCACACAGAGAGAGCAGTTGCTGTGTTCGTAATTGTGTATTCTGCTGATTTCATCATTTTTGTGTGGTTTTTTTTCTCTCTTCACTTTCCCACATTTCAAGAAATGCAAGGTCAGCTCATTTCTTATTCTTAAACTTACTTTAAACACTTTTATTTACCCAAACTACCTTGCTGCATTATAATGTATCAGAGGGAGTGTCATTTTTCTGCATCCAGTGACCGACTGCAATGTGTTCTGAACAAACTCTGCTACAGCAGCAGAAATGAACCAGTACAGTACAGGTAACGTTGTTTCTTTAGAGGTCAAGGATATAACTAACTTGCAATACATAAGCAAATGGCATTATATTTAGCACATTTAATATGACCTGAGCTCAGACGTTTTCTTTTTAATTTTTTCAAAGCAGTGTAAAGAATTAATGAACTTGTAAGAAACCTCGACCACATTTAACAAAGGACTTCTTAAGATTTACAATGTCAAACACTTTCTATAGAAAGTAATTTGTCCTTTCATATGTAGTTTGCCATACAAAGAGCACTCCTTTCAGACAGTTTATTTGAAGCATTAAAATCACTGTAGTTCAAGTGCACAGAAGCCAATGCAAATGTGACGTGAACTAGAAGGATGTACAAACGTGTAAGGAAATGTTTTATTAAAATAATTGTATTGAGGAAGGCTGAAGTTGGTTATAAATTGTATTAATTGGTCAAATAACCTAATGTGCTGACCTGCTGACATTGTGAAAAATGGTATTAACATTAAAGTGAAGGAAGGTATCATGAAATGCGGCCATTGTGGTGATTGTCTAGTTTAGCGATCTATGTTACTGCATTTGTCAGAAAGGTTTGTAGTTTACTGCCAGGACAAACCACCTGAAGACCTATCAGTGCAATAGTCTCCTGTGATTACTTCTTGCTGGTTAATTTACCAAAGTAGTGGTTTTGCCAGAGCTGTCAGATGGAGATTGGTAACATAAACACTTCTAGTATCTTCACGTGTCAGTTAATTTGTGGAATAATTACAACAAATTAATTAGCATTGATTAATGATTCTCACACTACTCACAAAAAGTTAGGGATGTTTGTCTTTTAGGTTATGGAAAACAAAAAAGTTTACACTACAGTGATATATCATGAAAGTAGGGCATTTAAGTAGAAGCATGCAATGGTGATTTCCTCATCTCAAACAATTTATTGAAACAAAAGCCAACAACAGTGGTGAGTAAACCACAACAAAAAATGTTAATGTCTCAATAACGTGTCATGTGCCCTTGAGCATCAATTGCAGTTTGACAATGACGTCTCATGTTGTTCACAAGTCGACTTATTGCTGCTGAGACATCCACTCTTCTTGAAGGGCGACCCTCAGGTCATTGAGGTTCTGGGGTACAGAGTTACGACCTTCTACACAGTGACTCAGCTGATCCCATAGGTTTTCTATAGGATTCAGGTCTGGAGAAAGTGCAGACTCCAGCAGTCGTTCCCCAATGACGTGACTTCGATGAGCTGGAGCATTGTCTCCCATAAAGATGAAATTAGGCCTGTGTTGTTCATGCAGGAGCACAATGACTGGATTAATTATGTTATTCAGGTAGTACGGGCTTGTCACTGTACCATTCACAAAGTGTTGGGCAGTTCTGTAATGACTAGACACACCTGCCCACACGAACACCACCACCACCAAAGCTGATGCACAGTGCTCTTTTTGGCATCTCCCAACATTGTTGGGCACCATCATTTCTGCTCAACGTGAATCGACTTTCATGAGAGAACAGGAATGAGGCCTACTCGTACCTTGTCCAGCATAAATGCTCCTTGGCCCGTGCAAGATGGTGTGGTCAGGTTCCCTTGCAGGTCGTCCCAACACGTGGACCATGCTGATGTAAACTGTTTTGAATGGACTGATGTGACTCTTGGGTTTTTCTCACCTTCTTAAATGTGCCTGGAGTTGAGTAACATTCATCATCCGGTTCTGCAGGGCACTGTTCAAAATGAAACCGTCATCAGTGTGGGATGTGGTCAAAGGACGTCCACTTCTATACCTTTCTGTGACTCTTCCAGTCTCTGTATCTCTGTATCAGTGTGGGATGTGGTCAAAGGACGCCCTCTTCTGCCTTTCTGTGACTCTTCCAGTCTCTGTATCAGTGTGGGATGTGGCCAAAGGACGCCCTCTTCTGCCTTTCTGTGACTCTTCCAGTCTCTCTGTTGTAACCTGTGACTGTGACCCTCAGCTCAGTGGCCTCTTCCATCTGAGAACATCCTGTTTAAAGTGTTGCAATGATGAGGTGCTGTTGATCAATTCTTAGGTTTTGTCTTGGTCTCCTGATGTCAAAATGTGAAGAACATGATGAGGAACTGTGTTTAAATACTCCTTCTGATTGAACCAGGAAATGTATTGGTCGATTCATGGATCAAACACCTGTTGTGAATTTTGCTGTTAAGCTTCTTGTTAGAGAACAGCAAGTTGTGTAAAAAGTACTGAGACATTGAACAGGTGGACATGTGCATTCAAAAAGGTCACATTAAGTTCACCTGTGCAGGTTATAGTGCATTTTAGGTTCATCCTGAAACTTCACCCATAAGCTGAATATTCCTAACTGTTTAGGAGTCGTGTATGAATCAAAAGTTCAAGTCCATCACAGATCACAAATTCTTAACTGCCCTTCGCGTTTTCATTTCCCTGCTCTGCCCCATTTCAGCCCAGGAAAGCCTTATTACTGAGCTCAGCTTTATCAAGGTTTACTGCTTTGAAGAAAGTAGACCAAACTTTACGTCACAGGACAACAGTGGAGGATTTGAAGGACACTTTGAGGAACATGGCTGAACTTGGTAGAAACATCAGCCTACCGTCCATTAACGAATGTCTGGGTTGTTAAAATGCCCGGTTGTAGAAGTTGTGATTGTTATATAGCTGATTTTGGATCCTCAAATTCCGAAATGGCTGCTTTTCGTTTGCCTTTTCTTGTAAATGCAAAGCTAGCATTGGTTGTGCTAAATGAACAAGCAATTTATATTAGCCAAAATCACAATATAGATGAAAACAAAAAATATCTGTTTTCTGCTTAAGTAACATCAATGCTTTTATGTTTTATTGGGGCAACAGGCTATTTAACACCAGGACTAATTCTACAACATTTTAAATAAACTTGGCTCATGCTAGTTACATCATTTTATTACAGCACAGACTGGTCAAAATCATAAAACAGCTGATTCTGATTGTGCAATCCTAATTATTACACATTACATTGCCCTATATTTAGATTTTGGTTTGTAGACATCTGAATGAAGAGGATTTAATTGTATTTTTATAATTATATTTTCAAAACAGAAGGAAACACAAAATATTGGGGTTGAGGGAAAGGTTTAGAGCTTTTCCTGATTTTTGTTAGTACCTGGCAGGTTCAAGGCCCATCCCAGGCACCACTGAGGTACCAACCTGCTACACTGCTCTACAAGTGCTGCTGAGAGGTGCCCACTGCTCCACATGTGCACATGATGGGTTAATAATATATTATATATAATATATATATAAGCTACAAACTGAAGATCATTTCAGTGGGAACAGGGCAGTTGTCAAAGTTTGATTGATCACAACTCACCATTACTGCAACATTACTGCTGCATTCTTTCACTGAAGTATTCCTGACATAAATAAAATTTTACATGATGATCAAACTGGCACAATATGGAACCAGAAGTCATTCAACAGGAATTCATCGTCAGCAATTGTCTTTAATAATCAGACTCTCAATCTTCCAAATGTACAATTCATCAATTACATTTACAACAACGAGTTGCGTTTATATTTGTAATGCAGTTATTATGGATATGTTGGATTGCTGTGTGGTTCCTTAAGGGTACAAATCTGATAAATAAGTATTGTTTATCGAACATAAAACAACCACGTCAGGGTGGGGGTGGGGAGGTAACAGTATCCTGACATGCAGGGAAGATGCATGTTCTGCGATACTTCTAAACAAACCCGTATACATGCAAAAATCCATCTGAGGAAATTAAAATGTACCACAGTATCAAACACACACATGATGGGGAGCAGACAACAGCACATTTTCTAAGACACTCAGAACTGGTTGTGTGTTCACTCAGTGGTTTGTGGAGTTGTTGGCAGTTTTTCAGCCACCTTCGAATACACACACACACACACCTTGTCAAAGCCCTTTCATGACACATTACTTGTCTGTGAACCTCCAAGTGATCCACATCCCATTCAGCTAAAACACACCAACAAGCCACAACATTGTGTATACATACATCCACCTGTCCATTTAATCAGCTCCACTTACCATATAGGCCCACTTTGTAGATTACAATTACAGACAATAGCACATACACCTACATGGTAAGTGCTGAGAAGCTGAGAAAAGGAGTGTAGATGCATGGTAGGAGGACCTTATGAGGTGGCCAGTTGGTACGTGTGTCATAGTCCACCTATAATGCAGTCATGGTACACAGAGCACTCCATTCCAATAGCTTGTACAGTATATGGTTTTCACTGGTACTTTATTTGGATGGTCATCTACAGATCTAAATGCATAACTTACATCAACTTTCACTTGTCTAGAAGTATCCAATAAATGTAACATGTAAATTCAGTCAAGAGCTTCATCTTAACCCCAACACTAATGCTGGTTTTAATTCTCAGCCTCACTGCTGTTGACAATCAATAGTTTCACCAATATGTAGTTTGTTAGTTATTTAAGCATTTGAAGGAAATCTATAGGGTGCCATCAAAATAAAGCAGCATCCAGTTATTATTGATTTTGTAATTCCATCTTGCATGCTCGAGCAAACTTTTGCTCATGGCCACAGCTTACACATACATTGAAGAGTTTGGTGTATTCTGCCCAGACAATGTGATGACAATAAGGGCACAAAGTAGAATCATTCATCAGTACCAAGATATTTTTTTGTTTAAATGTCCGTTTGACAACCGTATTCTATTTCAAAATGCAACAGACTAGTAATATGAAATTAGCTCTTTCCAGCAAAGTGACGTCCACAGTAATGAACACAGGAGGTGCTGGAACAAGAGGGTCAAAGTGTCCACTCAGTCCAGACCAATATACAGTACAAACACATTTTGATCTCTACTCACACATGTGAAAGGCAGGTTAGAGGAGGGACGGGGAGAAGGAGAGGGAGTCTGGCTAGCTGAACACGGCTACACCGTTAACTCAGACTATTTAAAAAACATGCAGTTTCAAAACTGACTGGTACTCAAGCTACAATGATGGAACACGTGGGGTTTTGTACACTGCAAGATCGTATGGCTGCACTCGTTCCTCCTCCAGCCCTCATGTAGTTATTGTCTAGTTCTTTTTTGTGATTTTTGAGATTTGTTTATTCATTCTTTATTATTATTTTTTGCTCATTTGTCTTCCTTAATGACAAATGCTTCATTTATCACAGCTATGGTCTTTTTAAAAGTGTTGCACTCTCCTGTATTCCACAAAACCTATTGCAGAAGGCTGTCTATGATGTCGGAGTCATGAACGCATGCGCTAGCACTCTTAAAAATAAAGGTTCCCCAATCTGTTACTAGTAGAGAACATTTTCATTATATGGAGGTTCTTCTCACACATTTACAAAAGATGTTCTGAAGTTCTTCCTGCCTCTTCTTCCACTGAAAGGGTTCTTTATGAAACAAAGAGGGGTTCTTCTATAGCATTGTACTAAAGAACCATTTTTAGCACCTTTATTTTTAAAAGTGCAGAGTAAGAGAGATGAGACTTTTAAAGTAGGCAGACTGAAAAAGGCTGGATAACCTTGGCACATGACAGTGGGAGACAGTGGGGTGGTAAGAGGCTACGAGGGGAACATAGGAAGGGTTGGCAGGCAGAGAGAGGATGAGGTGTGTGTGCGCGTGTGTGTGTGTGTGTGTGTGTGTGTGTGTGTGTGTGTATGCATGTGTGGGTGTATAC
>JBBIGC010000013.1:12348037-12379939 GCA_037576955.1 Lepidarchus adonis | reverse complement strand
AGTTTTTGGTAGACAGCAGAATTCATGGTTCTATTTATCACAGCAAGTCTTCCAGGTCCTGAAGCAGCAAAACAGCCTCAGACCATCACACTACCACCACCACTATATTTCACTGTTGGTATGATGTTCTTTTTCTAAAATGCGGTGTTACCGCTATGTAATGGGACACACGCCTTCCAAATATTTTGTTCAACTTTTGTCTCGTCAGTCCACAGAGTATTTTCCCAAAAGTCTTGGAGATCATCAATATGTTTCTGGCAAGATTTAGATAAGCCTTAAATTTTCTTTTTACTCAGCAGTGGTTTTGGTCTTGGCACTCTGCCATGCAGGCCATTTCTCCTTCTTATGGTAGAGTCATGAACACTGACCTTAACTGAGGCAAATGAGGCCTGAAGTTCTTTGGATGTTGTTGTGGGGTCTTTTGTGATCTCTTGGATTAGTCGACGCTAAGCTTTTAGGGGTAACTTTGGTCGGCCACTCCTGGGAAGATTCACCAATATTCCATGTTTTTGCCATTAGTATATAATGGCTCACACTTTGGTTTGCTGGAGACCCAAAGCTTATGAAATTGTGAAAGTGTGATGAACATAGAAAAAAATAAGAAATCAGGAAGGAGGCAAACACTTTTTCACATCACTATGTTATTAGTGAGTAGAGCCCACACTGGCTACCATTGTGTTGAGTGAGTGATGGGGATAGGAAGGGCCACCCTACCCACTTAGAAAGCGAGACCAATTGTTCTCTCACATCACTGTATACAAGTGCAACATACAGTGAAATGTTTTTTTCAAACAACTGTGCTGCACATATCACTTTAAAAGAGCAAAGCATGCAATGTTAACACAGTCAGAGAGAGTTAAAAAATGAGAAATGAGAATAATGCAAATTATTATTTGTTCCATTATTAAACCCTAGCCTTGCTGCACTCAGATTTAGACAAGCACTACGGGGACACTTCAGTGCAGTGAAGTGAACAGAGGTACCACTGACCTGGGATGGCCAGGTTCCTAAGGGCACTGAGGGCAGCATGCTGCACTGTAACATTTCCCTCTTCCACATGTCTGTCCAGCAGCTCCAGCAGCCTCTGCACAATACCGGTGTCTACCATGTGGATACAGTTTCCATCTGACAGCAAAGAAGACAACTTCATTATAATTACTAAATTTTTTGTCAAATTGCGATGCCTAATATTGCAGACATGAATCCAACGATGGGTATAAAATAATCATACAAGTGTATAGTTCCAAGTTAGCATCTATTTAATAGCAAGAATAAAATAATTTATTGGGGTAGTCCATTGATGCTTTACAGCTGTGATTAAACATATATTCAATCTAACCTTGTTACCAATCCTAAATCCCTAAACGCTACTTTCATTGTATGAGAATTGAAAAGTTTGCACCATAGAGTAATCATTTCAAATCTACAAATGACCTATTAATAAAGTGGGTCTAACTGCAGTAGTTAATAATACTGACCATGTACCTCAAGTAATGAAATCAAGTACAATTTTTTAATTGGTTGGTTGGAATCATCTTTAAGAAGGTCAAATCAAACATCCGTGTGCACCAATTTTGGCCTGCAGGTTTTACTTTGTGAATCTCTAGGGCTAAAGTTTTAAAAGGTCTGTTATTCCAGTATATCCAGTCATATGGGGATATGTCACATTGAAGAATGCATCTCTATAAACATTAAGAGATCTCAAAGGAATCCTCACTGTAGCGTCTAAGCCTTAATTTGGTCACAGAGCTTCACAACAGGCATCACTTGGTATTCATGGCTGCATGTGTACATCTGGTGTCTGTAAAACTTAATCAAAGCTCATACAAGCAAATAGTGATAACTGATCTTCAGCACAAAAAAGACCAAACCCAAGAAAGTTAAACATTTGTAAAATGAAACCGCTCATAAACTTCCAGGAAAAAACGTTGTGTGTCTCGTACAATAGCACCATAAGTCAAACTATGACTAATTAAGGATCTGACTGGAGCTCTTACCATTGCGAGCGAAGTTAGCGATAGCCAGTGCCCCAGCTAGCTGCAGCTGGTGGTTGTTAGAAGGAACCCAAGAAAGAACTCTCTGGAACACACTGCCTTTACCCCCCTCAAAGAGCTTCTGCATCGACTCATCTGGAAAAGAAAAATAAATTACCATCACACCACCATTACACATACAGTGTTATGCAGTGACCACAGTGACTCAAACACTCATCAGCAAAACCTGCTGCAAACTATGCAACAGACAAGAGTAAATAGATGCTGGTTCCTTTTTTTGAACACGATGCAACACTGAATCTAAATTAGGGAGTTTAACACCAACGTTTTTGTAAAACAATATGCATCTGTTCAGCATTTTATCCTTAGTTTATGGTACATCGGCATAAATAACTATTCATAGCTCATAACCGAATGAGCTATGAAAATCTCATTACTTTATCACTACTTCAAATACAGATCCAAACCATATCATAATCATAATCATTTGGATTTATTCACCTATTGGAAATAATTAATTGCACAACAGGAGGTTGGTTATTTAAACTCACCTTCAAATCTCTAAAGCACTTTGAATCAAATGGAATGAAACCTTTGATTAAAGCAGCTACCTCAGCAGAATGTAAACTACCACATAAACCAAGTATTATTCCCTCAAGAAACTGACTTCACAGAAATATCCCAGAAGCCCCTCTTCACCAAGGGGAAACCCAAAAGAAAGTGCTCCTCCCATCCATAAAATGCCACAGAGTGGAAATCAGATTGCTTTAGCACCACAGGACGCATTCTGCAAGCATTAATTATTCAGACAGAGATGAAAAATACATCCTGCTTTGCCTTCTGTACACTCAGGAGTCTGCTAAGTAAAGAGAGGAATAGAGTCCATCCATGTCAACAAAGAGAATCCCACCCCCTTCTTTCTAAGGTAAGATGTAAAAATATCTCAACATAAAATCTACGCTAGTATAATACAAAATGTTGATTTGACCAATCTTTCAGTTACATAACAGATGTTTGTATAAAGTGCTTACTTTTCTCTGCTAAAATCCACTGAATTTCAGAGTATTGGGTCAAAGTCATTTTTGTCTATGGAATAAAAATGTCATATTTAAAACCTGTTACCATCCTGTTGGCCAAAACGTTTCTAAGCCTAAATGCTTTTCTCCTATGTATAGTCTTTTTCATTTTACTTCTTATACAACTGTTTGTTAATTTTGTTACTAAAATAAAAGATGTTTAACCATTCTTTGCATCTTCGGTGCCACATCAAAAGTGGCATAGAGCAGTCTAGGTTTGCTAAAACAGAATGTGACGCAGATTTGTTAAGCAATTTAAAAAAAGAGTATTATATATTATTATACATAAGGTAACACATCTGCCCTCTAATGTCCTAAAACCTCAACAAAATACCCCACATAAAAGAGCAGGTGGCATCACGTGTACTAACTATGGCAGCAGCAACCTACACTATCAGCAGCTGCTGTTATACAAGATAAAGTGTGTTGTTGTTGTAATGGTCTCATTTCTTGTGATTTAAATCAAGCGTACCAGAGAACTGCTTGCAACATGTGCAGAGGTGCTTGAAAGTTTATGAACCCTTTAGGAATTTCTTATGTTTCTATGTAAATATGAAAAAAATAACAATACAAAAACAATACACTTGGAATTTTTTTACCAATCCTATATTACAAATATGTGAGTGACAAAAGTATATGAACATAAGATAAACAGCTAATTTGAAGGTAAATTAGAGTCAGGTGATTTCAAACATAATCAAAGGATTTAAATAGGGCTCTCTTGTGAATTAGACGTTAGACGTCAGTCTCAGGTGGTTTTTCTGTGCAAAAATCCTTCAGTAAACATGAATAATAAAATGTGTGGTAACTGTGTGCTGTACCTCCTAGCAGCAGCAGCACCATGAGGTCAGAGGATGTTTTGAGCTGAGCCACGTCGTCTTCTCGGTCACTGTCCACTGTCTGACCAACCACATCCAGGAGACACTCCACCAGTCCTGCCTCCACCAGCTGAAGCTTAATCACATCTATAGAAGTGTCAGAGAGAGGGGGAAAGAGAAAGGAAAAACAGAAAGAGAGCACAATAAGAAAGAATTTAGTTAACATGTATGAATTCCATGAAAAATTGCTTATATGCATTTCTGTCATTATCTCAAAGTATCGAAGTAGCAACCAGGCACTCATCAAATTTTTTCATATTCTGAATGTTGTGCTGTCATGCACATTATTACAATATGAATATTTTAAAGAGCTAAGTAGAACAAGCTAGGATTTAATTTGTTGCATTACAGAACATTCATAACAGAGCAGAATCAGACCAAAATGACCTTAAATAGCATAAAAACAACCAAAATGACACTGAAACAACCAAAGAATAAACCAACAAATCACTATTATCACAAATCACAAATCATTATTATTTTTATTTATTTAATCACATGCTTTATTTAAAATATTGGCTGATACTGACCCAATTGGTGTCTCTCACAAAGAAAACCAAAAAAATTAAGTCATCCAAATTATTATGAACAAGTGTTTAAACCAAACACTTGCTATTCTCTTGTGTCTCCACTGAGCTATAAATAAACTTTGGGAAACGTCCTATACTGTTACCATTACTAGGATTCCTTTATAATGTATTATTTGTTGTAGTAGTTTTAGCAAAATTATTGTAGTAGTGACTGTAGCATTAGCAGTGGTAGAAGTAGAAGTAGAAGTAGCAGCAGCAGCGGCGGTAGCATCAGTAGCAGTAGTCATAATTGTAAGAAAAATAAGTAGCAGCAGTAGGCAGTAGTAGTAGAAGTAGTGGTACTAGTAGTAGCAGCAGTAGTAGTGACAGTAGCAGTAGTAGTAGTGACAGAAGCATTAGCAGTGGTAGTAGTAGCAATAGCAGTAGTAGTGACACTAGCATTAGCAGTAGTAGTAGTGACAGTAGCAGTAGTAGTAGTAGTAGTAGCAGCAGTAGTAGTAGTGAGAGTGGCATTAGCATTAGTAGTGGTAGTAGTAGTAGTAGCGGTAGTAGTACTGGCAGCAGTAGTAGTGACAGTAGCATTAGCAGTAGTAGAGAGAGTAGCAGTAGCAGTAGTAGTGGTAGTAGTAGCAGCAGTAGTAGTAGTGACAGTAGCAGTAGTAGTAGTAGCAATAGCAGTAGTAGTGATAGTAGTAGCAGCAGTAGAAGTAGTGAGAGTGGCATTAGCATTAGTAGTGACAGTAGCATTAGCAGTAGTAGCGGTAGTAGTACTGGCAGTAGTAGTAGTGACAGTAGAATTAGCAGTGGTAGTAGTAGCAATAGCAGTAGTAGTGACAGTAGTAGCAGTAGTAGTGACAGTAGCATTAGCAGTAGTAGTGACAGTAGCATTAGCAGTAGTAGTAGTAGTGACAGTAGCATTAGCAGCAGTAGTAGCGAAAATAGCATTAGCAGTAGTAGTAGTGGCAGTAGTAGTAGTAGTAGTAGTAGCAGAGATGGCTGTACAAATGTTTTATTTAACAAACAAAACTGAATTAGCATAACTACTTAAAACAGAACCGGCGAAATACAATGCTTAGCCTGTGACCTGTTATTCTGTAATTTCACACATCACAAACCTACTGTTGCACTTACTTTACTTTGTGTTGTGCTAAAAGCAATTCTACTGTATTTCTGAATTTTTCTAATTCAACATTTCCTGCCAACATCACCAACTCCCCCTACAAACCTATAAACATCTATATGCATCACTGTATCAGACAAATGGTTGCCTTCCTGACTATCTTGCCTGGTTATGAAACCCCTGCAATGTTAAGGTATATTCCCTCTCTCTCTCTCTCTCTCTCCCTCTCAAACTGCCTGCAAGGCTGTGCAGTGGCTTTAAGTAGGACGTTGTCTTGGAGACTGGCAGTCCGAGAGAGCAGCTCTGTGCACTGAATGATAACAAGCAGCCAGCCGGTCACTCTCTCACCGAAGACAAACTCTCTCTTACACACGCTTCATCACTCGCACTTTTCCTCTCTTTCTTCTTGCCCCTCGCTAACTGTAATTCAGCACCATCTGTACTCCATCCACCTCTCTTCATTAGAAGGAGAATTAATTCTCAACACTCTCTCCCACTCTCAGTATCCCCTTCATTTTCAAATGCACCTATTACACAAGCTTTCCCCCACAGCTTATTTGCTCTTTTATATTTCACACACGAACGGGTGACTCTCTTTCTCAAGAGCATATGGAGATACACACACACTACCTTTCCTTGCTCACTATCATTTTTGCCCATCATGCTCAAAACAGCTTTCATACACACGTTTCGTGTGTGTACACACATAACCATGCTATATGTTAATGACATGAAACAACATAACAGCATAATAATATATACACATTTGCATCATATACACAGATCAGCCACAACATTCAAACCACTAATAGATGAAGAATCTTAGCAGTGAAAAAATCTTAGTTTGTTAACAGTATCTGTAGCTGGATATACTAGTAAATTTGATCTTTAACTGACACCTGATCTTTAACCACTACTTTTTGTTGCGTTTTAGAAATGTTGTTAAATCTGAAAAGCCCAGTGGATATGCAAGTAAGCATTAGAATTTAAATGCCATTGTCAAATAGCTGCCATCAGCCAACAAGTGATGGAAAGTCAGCGCATTGATAGGGGGGAGTCTGATTTTAATGCATTGCTGATTAGGATCTCCATGCCTGCGGCGCTGGCTTGTGAAGTCCTGCATGCCAGTGTTGGACAACACCACGGGCACAAACACACTCCGCTCAGGAGTCACCAGGTGCTTGTAGTTGCAGACTCTCAGCACACTGTGCTGTTTCCTCACACTCGTTTTAGCAAACCTACACAGCTACAGGCCACTTTAATTTGGCACCAAAGAAGTAAAGAATGAATGAATAAAAAAACCATTTTATTTCAGTAATGAACAGGTTAACATAACCTGCTGCAGTTGTTATTCTATTAAATAAATAAACTTTATTGGTAAAATGTATGGACAAATACACTATTTAAATTATTATTTATCTGACACGTTTTTAAGTGCCGCTACTCCTCCCAAGTCGTTCAAACTCTGACACGTCCGGGTCGATCCGGACATGATGGCTTGTATAGACGTAGAATACCTCGTCATTCACCCATCATTCACCCAAAATTTGTTCCATTGAAATGAATAGACGGAATGTTCATAATTGAAACTTCTGCCTACAGGGCTCACACAACCACGTGTGCAGACGAACGGCCCCTCTTCTCTCCCTTCATCCCTCTTCCCTCCCTTCATCCCTCTTCCCTCCCTTCATCCCTCTTCTCTCCCTTCATCCCTCTTCTCTCCCTTCATCCCTCCCTTCATCCCTGTCACACAATGAAGCCAGTTCAGGGCTGGGCATAAGTAAGTGAACCCCAGGGCTGGGCGTAAGTAAGTGAACCCCGGGGCTGGGCGTACATAAGTGAACCCCGGGGCTGGGCGTAAGTTAACAAACTCACACATCGTTTACACTCATGTGCACACACCCACACACCACCTGTCCCATCACACTGCTCCCCATGCATTGTTGTTATATGCCTGCTGCACCACATGTGGAAGTGTTAAATGCATTGTGGTGCACTTGGTGTGATGGGGTGTGTTCATAATAACAACTTTCACTTTTTCTTCACTTTTTAAATTAAATGGATACATACACAATAGTAAGCAGGTGGTTTTAGTAACATAGCTGATTTGTGTACAGTCAAACCTCGTTAGCTCGCCCCTATTGGTCCAGGCCCTAAATTTGGCGACAGGTGGGGTTGGCGAGCTATCATAACAGGGTAAATAACATGGAAGGAAATCTGTCCTGCAGCCTTTCATGGCGAGATAACGAGGTGAGCTAACAGGGTTTGACTGTATATAGTAGAGGTCAGCACAAAACCTCCCTCTGTTTAATTTTGTAACACGTTTTTTTAACATTATTTGAAAATGCCTACAGCACTTTATAAACATTCAAAGATGAACATATCAATAGAAATGGACTAAAATGACTTGTAATTAAACTGCTATGACTTTCCAAAATGTGTTTTCCTTCTCTTGAAGTTATTATTCTGACAGGTGAAATATGTAACTGTATACTTATCATCAACATATCATATTTGAGTATTTTAAAGACAAGTAGAAACGGTCCAAAGGGAGTTGGAAAAAATATTGTCACTTTAAATTCCATTATATTTTAAAGTCTATATTTCACATTTTAAATCGGTTTTATTATTATAAAAAGTTTCCTTCTGCTGTAAAGATTTTAAAAAGCTTTTAGTTTTACAAAAGCAAATATAAATGAATTTTCTACAAAGTGTACAAAAACTGTTCCTGAAAACAAAAAAAAGCACAAAAAACAGTATTTTCACAAGCATAAAATTTCAGACAACCTGTTTCTCAGACCAAAGGCATATGGAAGCAGCTGAGAGCAAATTTGATGTCACAGTAGCAGTGCAGACACAGCTGTTCCCGCACCCCATACTCCTACTGTGGGCACAATGGCACAGAGGGCAAGTGACAACACTTATTATCCACACACAAACTGAGCTCAAACCACTCCAGCATCTGCCTAATTGTAGGCCGCTCTCTAAGACTGGTACATCTGAAGAGGACTCGCAGCATAATGGGCCTATAATTCCTGTAGCTATAGTTGTCCTAACTTGCAAACGGAGAAACTACCAAAAATATTCTAGACAGAGAAGACAGAGTGCTTCTACACATGCTTACTGTCACACATTTGTGGCATCAAATTTCTTAAATCCAGACACAACAGGTGTTCACTGTGCCTTGTCTGTCTTTCTGTTTGACTGACATATTGGGCTTCGAGCTGGGATCTAACATCATCAAGGCCGTGTTCTGTTACAACAAGCATGACGAGTCATGGAGCCCACTCTTATGTCTCATACACTGATGTTTAGCGACTGCTTTTCATGTTTCACTTTTTTATTCCATCCGTAAACTTAAAGGAGGAAAACCACAAAAAATACTGGAAAATGGAAATTCACATCATGACATGACACTGACAGCTTGTGGGGCTCAAGTGGCAAATGTATGGAGAAGACAAAAATCATCAGCGATCGTCTGTAAACAGCAATGAGAAATGAGAGGGAAGCCATTCCTTTTGAAATTCATTGTGTGCTAGGTGGATGAGTCAAAAACGTTTCCCAGACTAACTTTAATCTTGGGTCAATGTGGTGAATCATCAGTGGAAAGTCTAGGTTCAGGCTTAATCTGAATCAGCAAAATAGTTTCTATAAGAACAACTCTCTCACTACAAAACAATGATATGTGGTCACATTATTTGCCAAACAGACCCATGAGCACTGTGCAGCGCTAACCCATGCATAACAAGGTTTGTTTCTATCCCAATTTCAACCTGTAATTCTTACCATTCTCAGCCAGTGGAGCCAGCACCTCAAAGATCATCTCCTTCTTTTCATGTTCTGCCTGCTTCCGGAACAGCCTCACCAGCTCCTCAGCGATATTCGTAGATGCAAACTGCTCTTTACTGGACTCTGCAAAGAACCAACCAAACATAGCAAATTAACAATAACAGTGAGAAAGTCACAATCATCCTACTCTACTCCAATTACCAAGGGTCAGCAGCAACTTGTGTAATATATAAAAATATATTTTAAACAGAATATGAAAAGGCTCAGCTAGATCTTTGTTTATAACTCTCATAAAAATGTCAAAACAGACAAGACATCCACAGAAGTTACAATGCATGACACTGATTAAGCTTAGGTTAAAGGCATGGTAAGAGATTGCAGATTTTTTATTAGCTCTCCTACAGATGAGGAGGAGTGTTCTCCGAGCAAACTAAGCAGGTAAGAAGGAGGCTGGGGCTACTGAGATTTACACTGGAGCAAAAAAGTATTTGGCAGCCACTGATTCTGTAAGTAGTCCCACTTAAAAAGATGAGAGAAGTCTGTAATGTTCATCATAGGTTCACTTTAACTGTGAGAGACAGAATGTAAAAATCACATTGTAGGATTTTTTAAGAATTGATTTGTATAATGGTGCAGAACAAACAAGCAAGAATTCTGGCTCTCACAGACCTGTTATTTCCTTAAGAAGCTCTTCTATCCTCCACTCGTGTTAACAGGTGTATTAATGACACCTGTTTGAACTGGTTATCTGTATAAAAGACACCTGTTCACACCTTCAAAGAGTCAGACTCCAACCTCCACCATGGTCAAGTGCAGAGAGCGGTCTAATGACACCAGAGATAAGACTGAACACCTGCACAAAACTGGGATGAGCCAATATACAATAGGCAAACAGCTTGGTGAGAAGAGATCAACTATTGGAGCAATTATTAGAAAATGGAATAAATACAAGATCACTGACAAGCTCCCTCAATCTGGGGCTTAATGCAAGATCACACCTGGTGAGGTACAAATGATCTTGAGAACGGTGAAGAAACAGCCCATAACTACACAGGGGGAACTTGTCAATGACCAGAAGACAGCTGGGACCACAGTAACAAAGGTTATACTATATATACTATAAGTAATACACTATGTCATCATGGATTAAAATCCGGCTGCACTCGAAAGGTCCCCCTGCTTAAGCCAGCACATGTCCAGGCCCATCTAAAGTTTGCCCGAGACCATCTCGGTTATCCAGAAGAGGATTTGGAGAATGCCATGTGGTCAGATGAGACCAAAATGGAACTGTTTGGTATAAACGCCACACACAGTGTTTGGAGGGGGAAGAATGCTGAGTAGAATAAAATACCACACCCACAGTAAAGCATGGGGATGGAAACATTATGCTTTGGAGATTTTGGGCAAAATCCTTCCATTACATTTTGGGCAAAAGACTCCTTCCATCAGTGAGAGCACTGAAGATGAAATGTGACTGGATCTTCCAGCATGACAATGACCCCAAACACACTGCTCAGGCAACAAAGTAGTGGCTATGTAAAAAGCATTTCAAGGTTCTTGAGTGTCCTAGCCAGTCTCCAGATCTCAATCCAATACAGAATCTGTCCCCAAAACATCACATCTCCTGAGAAGATCTGCATGGAAGAATGGGCCAAAATACCAGCGACAGTGTGTGCAAACCTGGTGAAGACCTACAGGAAACGTTTGACCAACCAAGGTTACATTACAAAGTATTCAGGTGAACTTTTGTTATTGACCAAATTTTCTGTACCATTATACAAATAAGTTATTTAAAAATCATATGAGATTTCCTAGATTTTTTTACATTCATCCTATGATGAACATTACAAACCTCTCATCTTTTTAAGTGGGACAAATACTTTTTTGCCCCATTGTAATATACATGATGTAGCTGCTGTCAGCCAGCAAGAGGTGGGGGGAGTCTGATTTTAATGCATTGCTGATTAGGATCTCCATGCCTGCGGCGCTGGCACAAACACACTCCGCTCAGTAGTCACCAGGTGCTTGTAGTTGCAGACTCTCAGCACACTGTGCTGTTTCCTCACACTCGTTTTAGCAAACCTACACAGCTACAGGCCACTTTAAACAATTTCCCCCCGGGATCAAAGTTTTCTGATTCTCATTCTGATTGATGTGGCACCAAAGAAGCAAAGAATGTTTAAACATCTTATAATTAAATAATTCAGTAATGAATGGGTTAATAAAACCTGCTCCAGTGTTTTTTCTATTAAATAAATCAACTTTACTGGTAAGAATTTTATTACAAATAAACTTTGTTATTCAAGTAGCTTGAATATATGAATCTTGTTAGTCTGTATTTATACATGTGTAATGACAATACATTCGAATTTAATCTAATCTAATTTAATCTTTAAAGCTCTCAACCCTAAATCCCTCACTTCCACCATCTCCTGTCAGGTCATCACCATGACTGACCCCCATTGAAACAAAATGTAGTACATAATACATCATGTAGTGTAAACATGATGCACATGCTCAATCAATCAGCCATAACATTAACACCACCTGCCTGATGTTGTGTAGGTCTCCCTCATGCTGCTGAAACGGTTCTGACCATGGTGCACTTGTACCTTTCACTTTTTAAACCACAGTAACTCTTCGGCGAGATCAGACCAAATGCCATGAATCAGTGAACCTTGTTGTCTAGGGCCAAAAAGTGCCTCCAACACAACTACCATTTGTCTTTGTTGATTTTGGCTCAACAGGGCAATCAATATAAAATAAGGGATGCCAACTGCAGGCTGAAACACTGCAATGCAACAGTACAAAAGCAAGCAGCTGCAGCAAACAACAAAGGTACTACTGTGAGAGATTAATGCAATGCAGAGGTTAGACAGTTCTATAATTTTTATACACTCAGCAGCCGTTTCAACCCCATTTTCCTTGTCCCTGTTACCCAGGCATGTAGAGGAGTGAAAAAGAATGTGTGTTACTCACCCAGTTCTGCCAGGTTTCCAAAGGCGATGAGGCACATTTCTGTTAGCGCTGTGTTCTGCGAATGGACTCCCAAAAGTTTCACCAGAGTGGGGATTACCCCCATGCTAATAAGCTGGGCCTGCAATGTGTCTGGAGACACAAAGAGACAAGACATATTGTTAGTTTTCAGTTCACATGCTTTACTGCAACAAAAATGGAGCTGTTAGCTGCGAAACAAGTCTGAGTTAATATAGCTATCGCTTAACACAAGAATTAAAAGGATGCTGTTTTTACCATTTAAATTGTGTTCCTGTTTAGAGTCAGATATTGTTTGAATTGCAGAAACCTACAAAAAAAACCTAGATTGCCAATGCAAAATGGATTTCATTAATCAACACCTGATCTGAGTATCCTGAAGGTCTAAAAGCGCCTCTAACAGCGTCGCATGCCAGTGTGAACGCATACACTCCAACTGACAGTCTTGAAGATTTCACAACGACAGAAAGTGTTGCCCTGTACAGAAATTACCTTTTTGGTCTGACAGTTTACATACCAGAATGAAACAAAAAAAATTTTTTCCAACAGTTTTAACATAAATGTGGCAATAACACACATTTTGATAAAGTTATATAGACTGGTCATAATTGCACCCCTGACTGCTACAATATGTGTAGCCCAGTCACACTGAACTTTATCAAAATATCAGCTAACAGCAGATTCTTTCCCTATGAATGCAGCAAAAATGTGATAAAGCCTGAAAGAATCTTCTAGAGCACAGCCAGGACAGAAGAAACTGTACTCAAGGACGCAGATACTAAGGAAAGAAAAAAAAACTGAGGAGAAGCAGACAAAACGGAGGCAAGCCAAGAGGGAGCGATAAAAAGACAGGAATGAGACGGAGACATAAAAGCATTTGGGAGAACTAATGAAAACAATAGTGAGAAAGGAGAAAAAGATGGGGTCTGGAAATAGTGGATGAGGCCATTTACCAGAACATACACCATGGAAACAAAAGCAGTTTAGGGTTAAGTAGTGTGTCTTTAGCTATATGTCCTACAAACAGTAATCCAGACAGGAATAATAAAGACTATTTCTGAGGGTTTAACTGTTCAAATAATTCAGTGTTTTTCAGACTAAACTCCACACCTGTATTATATGGTGGATTTCCACAGCCCATAGTTTTGACTTGTACCTAATAACCCAATAACTGAAAATAAAAAGAATCTTGTTATAAGAAACACTCTTATAATAGAAGCCAATGTGCAGCTGCTAAATACAATACAACTACACCTCAATAACATTATCTTAAACCAGCTAAAGTTACAAACCATTTACAGCTTTAATTTGGTTATTTTTACAGAGTGGAAATTGTTATTACAGACAGAGAAGATTAAGCACAAGAGGAGAAAACCTGTTGGAAGAGGCAGGGGAGGAAATATTCCCTAAAATCTGACAGGTGCACAAGCCAAATGAAGCAGACTGAGGTTAATCTTCAATATGACAAACTCTTAAAATGACTACACTTTGGAGCATTACATATAAATAAAGAGTTTTATTGCTATGCATGATGACTGCAGTAACAGTTACAGACTGTGCTTTATTTTTGAACATAATGATTCATGTTTGAAGGGATCTAGCAGTACACATAATAAAATGCTTACAAAAAACATGAGTAATAAAGGATGGTAAGGATACTCAAAGCATGCAGTAAAACATTTAGGCCACTCATCTCTCTTTTAAGTAGAATCTGTCCAGATACCTCTAAGCCAAGGGGTAGGTTCCCTTCTGTTCTGCTTTCCTTTAGACCAGACCCTGCTGGCAAGCTTATGCAGCCCAGTAGCTTCTATCAATATTAATGAGAGCTACATTAGCTACAGTGACAGTTTACAAACATCTAGCCACTGGCATCTGCACCAACTCATTTACACACGATAATTGCAATAGCTTGAACCACTGCATAATTTTGTCCCACTTCGTTCCAGCACATAGCTAGCAAACTCCTCTCAAGAAACCTGGAGAGAAGCATTTGTTAAGGTCTGGATCAAAGAATTTGTCTGTAGGACTGATCAGCTTAAATCTTTGCTTGTATATCTCACTGCACTTTCATAGTCATATCCAGCTGAATAAATGAAATTAGGGGAGTTTCTTCTCTTTCTTCTTGTTTTGGCATATGCCACACTATGTTTCAGATCACCAAACACAATTTTTATATTGGACAGAGTAAATACAAAATGCAGTTTTTAAATGATGATTTCATTTATTAAGGGAAAAAGATATCCAAACATCCATGTGAAAAAGTAACCTCTGCCTTTGGTCAATCACAAATTAACTGTGATCAACCATATATCAACCATATTTTTGGGAAAGCAGAGTTAAATTTCACTAGCTACACCCAAGCCTGATTACTGCTAGACCTGTTCAATAAAGAAATCACTGAAATAGAACCTGAAATCTGACAAAGCAAAGTAGGATAAAAGATCTCAAAAAGCATCACATCATGCAACAATCAAAATAAGTGTCCTCTAGCCATCTGGGAAGTGTTTGAAAGCCATTTCTAAGGTCTCCAGCAAACCAAGTAATTATCACAGCCATTATCCACAAATGGAGAAAACATTCCCCAAAAGAATTCAGAACAACATATAAAGAACTGCAGGGCTCACTTGCCTCAAAGTCAAGAAAGAGAAAGAGACAAAATGCATCTGCAAGTGCAAAAATGACATCCATGGGAAAGTTCCAAGATGAAAACCACCGCTGACCAAAAAGAACATAATGGTTCATATAATATTTGCCATTATTATCATATAAAGCATTAATGATCCCTAACACATTTGGGAAAATATTCTATGTATATATTGTTCTATATATATTATTTTATGGACTGACCAGACAAAAGCTGGTATGTGTCCTGTGGAAATTAAGTGCCCTGTTACATGGTGTAAAATAAACACAGCATTTCATAAAAATAACATCATACAGTCAAGCATGGTGGTGGTAGTGTGATGGTCTGAGGCTGCTTTGTGGGGCCAAGATCTGGACGACTGTAATTGATTGAACCAGGAGTTCTGATCTCTAATAGGAAATCCTGAAATAAATAAAATTTAGGTTTGACAGTGTAGTATAGGTCCAGACTTAAATCCAATTGAAATGCTTTGGCATTACCTTAAAAAGGCCAAATAGGCTAAAAATATTAAAAATGGAATTAAAGTAATTCTGCAAAGAAGAATGGGCCAAAATGTATCCATAACAACATGCAAGATTCATTGCCAGTTATCACTAACTTGATTGCAGTTCTTGTTGTCAAGGGTGGTACAACTAGTTATTAGATTAAGGGTGCAATTACGTTTACACAAAGGACTAGGAAGGTTTGGATCTGTTTGAGGATCTGAAACATGCAAGTATAAGAAAATAAGAAATCAGAAACCCCAATAGTATGAATCTTGCATTGTGCTCATATACTATGTATCAATATACTTACATACCTGAGATTATTAATAATTCAAATATTCATTAAAATGTGCTTCTTTACCAACCTCTAATTGTTAATTTTGCACTGAGTATTTTCTTGTCACAAAGAATCAGGCCACTTTGTGGTAAAATCTAATTATTCAGGCTAGCTCAACAATTTAATTATCATTGAGAATACAATCTTGACCAAATATTTTACTGCTTTGAAACAGAAACAAGTTGGATGTGCACACTTGGAACTTATCAATATAGAAGGGGAAGAGAATTTCAATACAATTAAATGTGTCAATTATGTAAATCTGTAATTACATTTTAAATAGTATAGCAAAGTAGCAGTAATAACCACAACAAGGATTAATTACATTGGATTAATGCACTATAAAGTAGTATTTTCTTAGGGTTTATGCTAATTTTATCTCTCCAGGGGGTTGAAAGAATGCTGTTTCACTGTCAATAATGAATATTTAAAAATAATTTGCTCCAGTACGCTTATGAGTGCATTTGATTTTCATTAAGATATTTACTGTAGCAGCTCATAGATGCCTGAGAAATGTACTCAAGTAATTCATGGGCACAAAGCAAATGAGACAGTCAGACAGGGACAAAGAGAAAGAGATATTGCAAGTCGTTTGTACTCTTTTCAATTAAAAGTGAAAAAGTGAACAAATCTGACCGCGATTTAGTTGACTTGGACGAGCTGTTAGACTTCTGAGACAATATACTGACTAGTAATTACCATTTCATACTCAGCAAGTAGATTTGCTAGAGTGAAAGAATGGACCTTGGCCTTCCCATTAATTATTCAGCTCCAAAACAGTGGTAAACACAATGCATTCTCTTCAGGTTCTACTCAAGGCACATGGCTGCTATAGTACAAGACAAGCCTAATGATACCATTGAGTATTGATTCAAAATCCAGAGGAGTATAAGGAATTGGATGGTGAGAGTTACTCATGGATTACTTCACTTTGTTATTACCTGAATAGTTGCTTATAGGCTCAACTAGTCTCTTGTCTACGTTATAAAGCATAGGAGCCTGATTTAAGATTAGTCTAAAATCATTCTTGATCAATATTATATGAGCAACTAAAAGATTAAAATGGCAATAACATTCAAATTTAGCTTGTTTACCATATACTCATAAATGGCTCAAACGGACTTAATGAATACAAAGCCCTGCTGGAACAATTACAGGTTACTTTACTCAGCAGAGTGACAGCCACATGGTCATCTAACACATCTTATATCACAGTGTCTAATGAAGGTCCCTACTAAAGGCCAGGAAAAGGATAAAAGTCACAGCTGAGCCTTAGAGACTAAACAACAACACCAAAGCGGTGTGGGCAGGAGTACAGTGCAAGGGTGACATCTATGGACACATCCTCAGAGATCCTCACCATGCACACATTACACAACAACAAGAAAATAGCAGCTTTAAAAAAAAGTTGCATTCTGAAAGATTCAATTTGAATCAATTGCATATAAATCTATATTAAAATGTACATTCTCAATGAATTAACTTAAAAATTAGTGTGCATTTCAAATAGTAAACATGGCATCCAAATGTTATTATAAAGGCATGCTTTGCAGTCTGAACATTTCCCACTAAAGTCAAATTTGACTCAGTGTTAAGACTATTCAGTTGCTATAGATTTAGACCATTTTTGTGCACTTAGACAGCAGTGATGATATGGAAATTTAAAATACTAATCTGACTGTCTTTGTTTTTCCATGTGTTAAATGGTGTTTTAGCTGATTTACGATAACCATATAAAAGTTTGAATTCAATTACAAGAGAAATATCTTTGGCAGGAGAACAGAGATCTCTGTTCTGAGGCTTGGTCTGTAATATCAGTGTTTAATGGTTTGTATAGATGTATAATGGCAGATAGCATTATAATGATAAAGCAGATAGCTAGCCTGTTATCTCTGTTTTCTGTGTCAGAGCTTCAACGACACTGACCAAACAGGAAAGTGAGTAAAAAAGCAAATAAATTTCAGTCAGTAATAGTCACCTACAGTGGGGGAAAAAAGTATCTGGCAGCCACCAATTCTGCAAGTTGAGAGAGATGAGACAGAAAGAAGAGAGAGATCTGTAATATTCATCACTGGTTCACTTCAACTGTGAGAGACAGAATGTAAAAAAAAACAAATCACATTGTATGATTTTTAGAAAATTGATTTGTTTAAAGGTGCAGAAAATAAGTATTTGGTCAATAACAAAAGTTCACCTGAATACTTTGCAATGTAACCTTGGTTGGTCAAATGTTTCCTGTACGTCTTCACCAGGTTTGCACACACTGTAGCTGATATTTTGGCCCATTCAACTCCCTCCACAGATTCTGTATTGGATTGAGGTCCGGAGATTGGCTAGGACACTCCAGAACCTTGAAATGCTTTTTACGAAGCCACTCCTTCGTGTGTTTGGGATCATTGTCATGCTAGAAGATCCAGACACATTTCATCTTCAATGCTCTCACAGATGGAAGAAGGTTTTTGCACAAAATTTCACAATAAATGGCCCCATTCATCCTTTCCTTAATACGGATCAGTTGTCCTGTCCCCTTTGCAGAAAGCAGCCCCAAAGCATAAGGTTGCCACCCCCATGCTTCACTGTGGGTATGACCACATGACATCCAGAATGTCTCTGGCAAATTTTAGACTTATTTTGGACATATACTGGCTTAAGCAGAGGGACTTTTTAAGCACTGCAGGATTTTAATCCATGACGACGTAGTATGTTACTAACAGTAACCTTTGTTACTGTGGTCCCAGCTGTCTTCAGGTCATTGACCAGTTCCCTGTGTGGTTCTGGGCTCTTTCCTCACCAAGCTGCTTGCCTATTGTAGATTGGCTCATCCCAGTCTTGTGCAGGTGTACAATCTTGTCCTTGGTGTTGTTAGACAGCTCTCTTGATCTTGGCCATGGTGGAAGTTGGAGTCTGACTGTTTGAAGGTGTAAACAGGTGTCTTTTATACAGATAAGAAGTTCAAACAGGTGGAGTGGAGGATAGAAGAGCTTCTTAAAGAAGAAGTAACAGGTCTGTGAGGGCCAGAACTGTTGCTTGTTTGTAGGTGCTAAATACTTATTTTCTGCACCATTATACAAATAAATTCTTTAAAAATCATACAATGTGATTTTCTGGATTTTTTTACGTTCTGTCTCTCACAGCTCAAGTGTACCTATGATGAACATTACAGACCTCTCTCATGTTTTTAAGTGGGACAACTTGCAAAATCGGTGGCTGCCGAATACTTTTTTGTCCCACTGTGTAAGTCTTCCTTCAGTCATTCAAAGAAATGGAAAGGTTCACAAAACAGTAGGGAAAGCTCTAGGGGTTAACATCACACTCATTTATGTTAGAACTCCTTTGTTAAAAAAGGTCAATTAGCTAGAAAATGTGTCAACATAATTGAAAGTGACAGCCCTGGTAAGATCTAATGCTTCTGTCTATTTGGATAGGTTTCAGGGCTGAAATCACAATTTGAAAGAGTGAAATTTTCAAATGTTTTAATGAAATGCAAACTATTACTGGTTTAATTGGATGCAGAGCTTAAGAATTGGTGTTCTGACATTTTACATTTAGCACTTGGGTCTGAAGTCTGAAAAGTCTGAAGTCTTTTTTTCGTGAAACCAGTGCGTGGGTGAAAAATAAATAAATTAAAAAATATATACTACTGAGCTGCAAAGAAACAGTTTATGCTAGTATTACATTTCCATGAAGAAAGACATGTGTTTATTTACTGCATGAAACTGAAAATCTAATAAATCTTACAGAATGCAGCTTTAAATGGAATCAAACAAGAGAAATCTACACAAAGATGAAAGAATGTTAGTGATTACATTCTGAGGAGAAAAAGCAGTGTTCTGGCTTTCATTTTTGTTCCTTCACATAGGATTTATGTACAATTTATAGCTCTAGTTGTGGATTATTTCATAATTACTAAAGTGCTTCCCACCACCTACTAAAGAGCACATTGTGAAAGATATTAGTGACCCAGAATCCTTTAGCACGGACTCTCAAACAAGTTCATCTCCATATATCCTGATGTGGATGGTCCCCTAAAGATTTTAGCATTGAAACTCAACAACCTGTCAGTTAGCCTACTTGCAACACCATAAAAGCATTAATACAAACATTGCCAAAATAGGCAATAAGATTCAAACTTCATCCTGAATTACCATTACAGCCAACTAGCCTAATAAATTGCTGGCAGTTTGTTGAGCATCTCAGAATACATCTACAGGGAAACATCCAAATTCATTTTTTAGGTTTGGTCATTACCATTATCATTGCTATAGTTCATCAGCATGCCACAAAAGACAGTCAAGAGCTTCCCGGTGGCCGGGTCAGTGTTATGGACCAGAGCCTTAATGTGCTCTGCTACTATCTGAGCACCGCCTGCTTCGTCAACTGCACTTCTGCCCTCATCTGCAAAACAAAGAGGTCATGTAAAAAACGATAAACAACACAACAAAAGACAACAAAAGACAAGAACCTGCAAATCATAAATGATAGGAAAATGAAGATTAAACGCAAATGAAATCATATATGGTAAAACATTGGGATATAAAAAAAAACAATAATAAAGTGCTAGTAATCAACAGAACAGTAAATTCTTTGATAACACTAAGACTTGTTTAAAGAATTGCAAAAAAAAAGAAAATGATGCAACTCAACAGAACAGAAACAACAAGAAAATCAAAAGCAAAGGCCTAACAGCAGCTGGAAAACATGTTTTTTTTAGCGTCTCTCGTTTTTTCCACTGTGCTGACTGCTGTCAGGTTGACATGACCTGACAAACAGACCCATGGGCAAGAGCTGACTCCGAACCTCACAAGTGCCACAACATCACTACAGCTAATGTCCAGATTGTTACACTCGGGCAAACCCAAAGTGTGAAAGATCACCTAAAGCTTTAACTGTCAAAACTGGACTGGAAGACCACAATAAGGATTTTAAGCACTAACAGCTGTAGGGACAGTTAGAGTGGTGGGAAATAAATCTGCATTAGTGATGTAGCTGTGCAAAAGCCACTAAGAAATAATTAATGACTGTAGTTTGGAAAATTTGAAAACCTTTATTCACAAAATGAAAAATCAAGTAAATTAATTGTTAAGAATGATATTCTGTAAATTAATACTATAGAGTCATTGAGGGTGTCATTATCTTGCACAAAAATGTTAATTACACAATAAAAAAGTAAAAATAAGTGACTATAACAAACTGGCATATAACAAGTTATATTTACAACAGAAGAGCTTTTGGGTGTTGTTTTGTACTCTTATAGATGACAAACAGTGGACTAATAGTAGACCTTGAGTTACAGGAAATATCAGAGGTGTAAAAATATAATATTTGTTATAATAAAAGTTTCAGGACAAAAATATTTGACTATACTCATACCCATTTCCCTATTTGACAGAATTGTTTATATTCAGTGCAATTTTAATTCTGAATTAAAAAAAGAAATTCCCTGATGCACTTGAGGTTAGAAATTGTTTTAACAACCAAGACATGACCAGAGATAACCAATAAGATTAGTTTACTAAGCAATTTGAAACAAAGGCAAAACCTTTACATCACCTCTCTCCCATTCCATCATGCTGATATGACAATCTCAGTGAATATCATAACAGCAGCTCTATTCATCCTGTGATTTAAGTCATATCCACTAAACTTTGCTCCACTCTATTTTTCCCCAGTCCCCTCCATTTCACTCTCTTCCTGTCTTCTTCTCTCTGCTAGAGGAAGGAAATGTCTCTTTCTCCTGCACCAGCAAATTACTGGCCATCACTCAAAGACACAGCTGCAGAGTTGACAGCAATGCACATCACCCACATTGGTGAAGGACACAGGAGGTGCTGCTGGCTTCAGAAAAGAAAGGAATATGAAATGCATAACCAGTAATCTGAATCATTTAAACATAATTCATGTGAGGTCACCATAAGTGTTTACCATGTCCCTAATATATAAAAAACTCAAACAAATGTTACCATTGCTGGTGTATAGACGCCAATGGATCTGCTGTGTTGCACCTGTTGTGAAGGGTTGGTATTAGTGTCAGAGACAAACTGAGATACAGCTGAAGTTTATATTGGTAACAATAACATAATTTTCCAGATTAAAATATTATGCTACTAAGCCATCTATACTGTTGTACCAGTCAGGGTGGAGATGACAGATTAGTTTGATTACATGCCCATCAAAAACCTTTTCTTGTGTGATCTTACAAGTGGAGGCAAAATAAGTAACATCTGAAAACATTTATGGATTCTACAAATCAAATACATATATAAAACGCATACAGGGAATAATTTTAGTGTGCAGTTTTTTTTTATTTACTGAATTTGACATACTGGAGAAAACATAAAATGTGTCATAAGATTTATTGCATTTATCATTTACAATTATTACACAGTAAGAAGAAGCTTATTTTATATTTGTAATAAAATGTACAAAAACTTTTTCTTTGTAATGAATAAACACTAATTTTTCTTAAGTCAACAAATATTCTCAGTGTGTTTGTTTGTTTTGTTTTATCATGTTCAATGTCCACTTTTGCACGTTTAATCTTACTTTTATTTCTGGTAATATTGCTTTTCTTTTATGCTTATTTATTTATTTATTTTATTTATTTATTTTAATTCTATTATCTATGCTTGTTTTTATGCTTTACCATTTTCTGTTTATCTTTGTAAAGCACAATGACCCTGTGTATGACAATGTGCTATATAAATAAACTTGCCTTGCCTCCAGTAATTAATATTTAAAAAGAAAACACTAATTAATGAGCAAGTCTGGATTGGTCAATTACAGCAGAACTTGACCCAAACATTTAGCCTAGAGCTTGCTTTTTAGTCAAAATCAACAAGTAAATTCTTATTTGTGCTTGGTACTGAGGTCTAACGAGATGGAACTGTGAGCCAGATGAGTGAACCTGTCAACAATATGGAACTATGAAAATACATCGGTCAGCTCTGCGGATGTTCTCACCTGCACAGCAATAAGCATCAGTCTAAGCTAGACTGTGGCATTATTAGCATCAAACCAGCTGGGAGAAAAGCCAAAGCAGTGGGAGAGGTATGAATCACAGCTGAGCAGCACAAAAAAGTCTGCCAGTGAGCAAGCTCTTGTAGTGGCTTCCGGAAAGCAGCATGAGAATTAGAGTTCTGTCCGAGTGAGAGACACCTCAAGGGAGTAGCGCTTTGGACTCGCTCTCCTGCACTTCCTTTTTGTTGCAAAGAACAATACTCAAAAACCAACAGGAGGTTACTGACTTCAAGCTGCTGTCCAGCTTTTAGTTGATATTCAGTGAGTATCTGTGGAATACACCAATGCACCTCAACGGGTTCTAATTTCAAAATCTGGCCTTTAATCTGAATTAAGATATGGACAAAGGCATACGTGCCACACTACTATCTACCCTGAACAGCAACTTATTTTTTAATAACATAATAAATATGACATATACTTCAATGTTATTCATTCACTAATATTTGTAGCCATACACACACAGAAACACCAGTGAAAATGAAGCTATGTCTAATGCCAGGGGGTAAACAAAGCCGGTTATAAAATATTATGGTTACACAACACTGATGTCATAACCATCTTTCATAGCAAACAAACATTACTTGTTAGACTTTTTTTTTTAATGTGAGCTGCACATTGTACAGTGATCTGTGCCAGAAAGGCAGAGTGACTGTCACACAAAAACATTGTTGAGGGCTCTTCCCTTAACAAGAGACAAGTGAACAATATCACAGGAGAAGCTAAACCTCTTTTAACGCAGGGAGGGAGCTTTGGAAAATTACCCAGAGAAATCCTGTGTGTGTCTCTGGGTAGGTGTTCTGTTTTCCTAGTTAGTGTGCATCATTTTTTTTAGATGCAGTATTTTTTCCTTAAAAAGAACACAACTGATCCTTAGAAAAACAGATCTTGGAGATGTAGAGACCAATATGCTGATTCCAAGGGGTGGATCAAGCTTCGTGAGATCAGATATGCACAACCTTCACCAGCAGTCCAGATGTGGCCAGCACTTCTAGCCAGAGGAAGAGTACACTACACTAGTCTACGGGCTGCAACGACCAGGGGCTCAGGTTGGGCTGCTGCTGCAAGGAATTCCTGAAGGATGAGCCACAGACTCTCACACATCCCAACTCCCTGCCCTCAGCTCCCTATGTCCCTTAGCCGGACGCAGCAAATATAGCTGACCTTGAGGCGTGCAAGCCCAACATGCTACACTCCCTATACCCCCCTTGTCTCTATGATCGTTGTATCACTGCTGCCTTCATGACCACTGCCCCCTGGTGCACCAGAGGTCATCACATTCTCAAAGGTACCAAAAGCAATGTGCCACTGCCAACACTGCTTTCAAGATTGATGGGTTAAAGCTGAAGAACTTCCCAACAGTATTATAGCAGAGAAAGCTCGGCTGAGAGATGCCCCAGCCACATATAAATCTAAAGTCTAACTTGGCTTTTAGAACATTGATAGAACACAACATGAATTATTTTTGCGATTGCAGCATCACTGTGGGTCACGTTCCTGCACTTGTTTCATAGCGATGGATGATGTTCGCTACAAGCGAACCATCAAAGTGAGTAAACACATCGCTGGAGAGCTTCTTTAAAAAGAAGGAAAAGACCCAGTAATTGAAGTGTGCAGGATTGTACATTCCCGCCAATGTCTAATTTTTACTGAACTGTCCTCAACAATCATTTAGATCAGACAGAAGTGTAATGCTGCATAAATCATCTGGTATATACAGATAATCATCTGGTATATACAGATGATACAACTAACCAGCTGTAGCTTAAGGTGTGTTTCTTGGGCAACAATGCATTGTGGACTATGTAGTGTCTGGTGTGGGAAAATAGGTGGAAAGAGTTGCTTTCTGGGAGTTGTAGTTCAGTTGGTACCACAATGCTAGCATAACTTGCCAAGTGACAAAAGAAAACAGAAGTGAAGCCTTGAAGCTAAAGTAGCGATTTCCCTGTGCTTCCAACCACAATCTCAGATCAAAACTCTTTAAAACCTTGGTTCTCCTGCTAGTTAAGAAGGCAGCTTTGGAAGATTATCTGTTGTAAGAGAGAACCTGGAGAGTCCAGAGGTGAGCCCAGATGTTTTCATTTGGTTTGTGAAATTTTGAGTTGCGCTTGGGGTTAAATAAAGATCTGCTTTGCATCTGTGCTAGTCTGTGTATGTGTGTCTGAGTCTGTGTTTCAGTTTCCCAGTCAGCGTGCATCTCCCCAGGCCAAGATTCACAGACCATAATTTATAAGACTGGTGATGCCTATATTGGAACATTCCATTTTAGCAATGACAAGCACAATATCAATTCCCTACCCTGTCATGCGTTTTTTATGGAATTTTTCGCAACTCCAACTGCTGCTTTCATAAATACAGCAAATCAAACAGGATTACGCAGTTATATAATCAATTTAGTCTTCAATATAATCTTAAATAAATTCAGCATTCTGGAGTCCGGGAAGAATATTCTAGAAATATAGTGTAGTGCATTATTGTCTCCAGGTCACAGAATTACAGAACATGTCCAAGAAAAAGCTTGGAGGACCAGACAAGTACACTCATTAAATAGGTTGCCATAGAAAAGCCACTTTGGGTTTTGTAGGACTTTCACTTTATAATCATATAATTCCATTTACAGTTTTAGCGCTCTGACATTTCTCCAATCGAGAAATTGCCCCCTCAGGGCACTCCTAGGAATGACAGGAGGAATTTTGTGCGTTAAGGTCCTGACAATGTAATTTCACTATGTATTAATAATGATTTTTCACACAAAGACTGACAGAGAAGAGCATTTGAGAGTAAAAACAGATGTTTTCTTTACTTACAGTTTTCAAAAGGTACAGGAATGGGTGAATAGAAAATCATCTTATTCAGTCCTGCTTTGCTCGGTTAAGGTGAGCAGAGACTCCTCCTGATGAATCCACAGGGTTGGGTGAGATGGGATATGACTAATTGCTAATATCTGATATCTCACACCTTACCCAACTGATCTGTGGGCTTTTATACAAGGGAATTTTCTCTCCACCCCATACAAAATGGCATCCTTTCTTTATCTAAGAGTTACTTACTGAGGCCTGTAAGTCAAAGGTGAGATCATTCCTCAATGAGATTATTCTCACTAGAGAGGAGAGCATTGGCACTTTATTAGGCGACCAAGTTTCCCATGACAGTTTCATAAAGACTAATTCAAAAGATGTTTTAATAGAAAGGACAATATGGGAGGAAGAGACAAGGAAAAGGAAAAGTACCACATTGTAGTTTACAATTACCAACTGTAATCTATCTGTTTCTCTACATCACCTGTAAGGCCCCTTTACCCATTCATCAGTAGCCAGGACCCCCACAGGACCACCAGTGAGCCTATTTTATTTGGGTAATGCATTATTCTCAGCACAGTGGTGACACTGAAATGGCTGTGCGTGTGTGTGTGTTTGTGTCTTGCACAAAGTGGATCACACACAGTAATGCTATCCACCATTATCAGAGTTGTGCAGAGAATGATCCACCATCCAAGTACTATCTGCTCACTGATGGTCTTGTCGGGGTCATAACCACCATGGGCTGTTACAGAGTGAAGTGGGATAACAAAAAAGACAGAGAAGCCAGAAAAACTTGGACTAAAATCTGTAATTACAAACTACACAGTAATAAAATGGATGAGTGTGAATGTACCTAATTAAGTGGCTTGTTTGTGTATATCCAAATTCATTTACGGTAATATTAAAGCCATTATTAGCTTGGCACAAATATAACACAGACACTCCATAGACAGACTAGACAACAGCAGTATTACTGCAGCAGATCTAATGGCTGGTGTAAACAGATAGATAAAAAGGGCTAAACAATATATAGCTTTTATAATATTGTTTGTGATTTGCTGGAGCAGTTGTTTAAAGTTAACTCTAACAGAAGGTCAGATGAAAACAATTTGATAACCTCTACAAACAACTCATGTTCTTTCTAACTCAAACGAGCACCTCCAGCAAGGGACGACAACATTTGTTGACCGGTTTGAACGGAACCAGATGAGGCAATGCAGATGCTAAAATTACTGAATTAATTATGCAAATTTAAATCAGCTTTACAGTCTGATTATTATTTAAGCAACCAAATGTATTTCTTCTATGGCCACTGCTCCAAACAGCCTTTATAGGCAGCTTTATTGCTTAGCGTGTACTATATAAGAAAATATGTTTTTCCTTGCAGATATTATTCTTACTTCTGATATTCTGAATGTGTCCCATATTCCACTTCCACAGAATTGTCGCTTGCACATTTATCCCAAAGGTTTATGTATATGTACTGAAACACATTATAACTCAGCACTCCATAAATCTCTCTGGTTTATAGCTGTAGCTGTGTGTGAACCATGAGTCACTTCATTTGGCAAAAAAAAAAAGCTCCAGGTCCCAATGCCCACACAGAGTCTAGGACAGCTGCCCACTACCCACAATCCTCATACAAACACAGCTCATGAATCATGAAGAAAAAGAAAGAGCGAGAAGGCTTTCATAGTCAGCCTTATTTGTTCCAAAGAGCAAGCATTAGTCTTGTCAGTCTTTTGCTTCCAGGGAAGCCTTGAAGCCTTATCATCACACATTAAATCCTTCAAAAAACTACTCAGACTAAGGGCGGTTTCTGTAATATATTTACTGTAAGAAGTCCAAACAATACGCAAGGACATCCATGCATATTCACTGATTGAAGATATTCAATGTTCTTAGTCATTGACAAACATTAATCCCAGTTGGAGTTTTCAGGAGTGGGCTGGCTGACACTATGATAGCATATGTTGGCCCTGGCCCAAGGTCATTCTCAGCTGGGCTTCAATTCAGCTGCTCCATCACTCAGCTTTCCACAGAGCAAGACACTGCATCTACTTCTGACAGAGGCTGGACAGTTGTCTTTCTTCATAACCAATTTAAAGAACAACATTAAAAAATTTTATAAAAATAATAAACATGTTTTTTTCCAGATAAGAGTAATGCCTTTCATGAACAAGTTTATGAATAGCATTAGATTCCATGTGCTGTACCTCAAGTATGAAGCAGTTTTTTTGTTCTTAGCTAATGACCATTTCGACCAAAGTCACTTATCTAACAATAGTGTCAGCCCAGCTAATGTTATGCTAACTGTGACTAGCTCGAAGATGCATGCTTATTTTGCTCTTTAAAGGACATTTAAATAAAACAAAAATTAGAAGCCAATGGTTATGTCAGATTCAGCTTTCTTAAACCCATCCCCAAGTTTACTTTTCACAATCTGGGAGTCCAGAACTGGAAAACTTTCTGCCATTTTTCTCACCAGTGGGTAGGCTATGTTAGCTATGCTTTGGGGTAGAAAGGATATTCCCTATCTAGGAGACTACAAGGCACATTCTGTGCACTCTGAAAGTCACATACAGCTCCTTCAGTACTTCAAAATGCACAAAGTGGAGCACAGAATTAAGGGAAGGCACAGTGCAGTCTTATAATATGTCATCAATTAAACATATGACAACAAGTTATGAAAGCGCCAGTATAATTAACATGAATAAAATGATGCAAATTAGTTAAAAGAAGGAGTAAGCAGAGCTCCAACAAAGTAAAACAAAATGTTTGGCAGATATTGTTTCTGTGCATTGAATTCACACATTAAATCAAATCCATTAAATACTCCATAGTAACAAAGCAATTAAGCTAAGGTAAGTGGGTGGATGAGATGAGTTATTTGCTGTTTGCTTCCAAAAGACCAACCGTAATGATTCACAAAAAGGCCATGAGGTTAGTTTTGTTCTCCATTTTATCAAACAAACAGTGCTGTGACTGAATCATTTCTCCATTAATCCTCTTTATAGTTTCCCAATAGGCTCCGAAATGGCTTCTCACAGACAGGCTGGAAGTAGGTATAACTGAGGAGGGGGTTGGCCACGGGTACTTACGGCTGTCATAGCAGATGTTGCCCAAGGCTCGACCTGTCTGAAGCAGAACCTCCTGATCCTTGCAGTTGAGCAGCTGAACCAGGGGAGGTATGAGCCCTGCCTCCACACAAGGACTTCGCATGAATTCTACAGAAAGAGAAAGATTTTTCAAATATACCTTCACTCATTAATTCCTCATCTACTTATTTTGACAATTAATCCAATAAACAGAACAACAATGCAAAAAATATATAACACATACACTAGCCAATTATATGACTAAAAACTGTGGAGAAAACTATGTAGAAAAAAAATGCACACAGATAGGCATGTACATTAGATTTAAATGTCTTTCTTTATCAGTTACCAGAAATAGAAGTGAAAACATGTAATCATGCAAAAACAAATTTGAACAATAATTTTTAAATAATAATTTTTTTTAGTAATCATGATAATGCACAAAAAACAACTTTCTGTATGAATACAAAGTATGAAACTGGAACAGTTTACAAATTAAAAATTAAAAATAGCTAATCTACAGCAAGTTGCTAACCAAAGCTGCTGTTAAATATAATAAGGAACGCAGCTCCTGTAGAAACATCAGCAGTTGGACTATATCAGCACGTGGATAAATTGGACCTATAGTTTGTCGGCGAGCTAAAAAGCCAGGAGATATTTGTGTGGGTGAAAGTTCTGGTTCTAAACAAAGAAGGACGCATCTGGTACATCCTTTTTCTTTCAGAAGCAGGTTGTCCCATTTATTGGCCATATTTCAAGGACCTACTAAAATGGGATGTCAATTAGAACACCCTTTAAAAAGTCTCACTTCTCAACCAAAAGCAATGTCCCCAAAGTGCTAAAGCCTCAAATGGACAGAGCACAGATGTTCCCAGTGGAATGCCAGCAGGAAGGTGCCAAAGCACAGGCACACCAGCAGGCTTTCGTCATTAGCTGCCTTGCATGCTGCTAAAAGCCCATTCATTATTTTAAATCTTTTCATCTTTCACAATTCACATCCAGCCTCTCCTCTTACAGGTTCCCTTAAGCATGGCCTAAAGAAGTGCTTGTGTAATTAGCCTAAAAGCACCAAATACACAGGCTCTGCAAAACTGAGTTACTGCAGCCTAGCAGGGTGATGATAAATAAAGTAACTGGACATGGAGCTTTGCAGTGAGGTGAATGATGAGATGTTACATATTGAGAGTTAAGTGTTTTCTTGAGTCTAACTTCAATGTTGTAGATACTAATGGCTTAGCACAATGAATTCACAACATTTAAAATAAAAAAAAACCTCCTGATTTTGGCCACTTTCAACTGGAAGACAACAAAATATCATAATGCAAAAATAAGAAAATGATCATCATAGAGCGTGATGTTAATGTGTTATGCTACCTAATACATATAACATTTTTAACACTGCAATTAACTTAACACACCTCAGTGTGTTCATACATCACACTAGCCTAATTAGTAGGCTATACCATGACATCAGTCTTCCGAACAGATCTTTTTTAATCAATCTTTGCTCAAAATATCATGAGAATATTGCACTGTGAGCTCAGTACTGCGAATTACCAAGAGGCCTAGCAAATACATTTTGTTATCTAACAGGTAGGAGAAAGTTATTTTTTTAAGTCCTGTTTTTTACATTACCATCAAACTGTCCTCATGTCGTGACATGGTCAAAAATACCAAGCATTAACTAACATTAAGTTCGCTCAGATGAGACAAAAAATGTCCTTTAATAAAAGGAGGCCACAGTTAACTTCCCAAAAAGAACAGTCTAGCGGTCTAGTCTGGCTGCCAAGCTGTTATGAACAACATGGCTGGGTCTGCACTTTGGCGAGCAAGGGTCTGCATATTAAGTCCTCCAAGACAGAATCATATTTTTAGAGCGATATTTTAAAATGCCATTATTCAAGAATAAGACACAGTGCCTTTTACTGCATATATGTTAAAACGAAATAATAAATATTAATGAAAATGAGTTAAATTAAATAACACCATATGTGATACAATAATATATTTCTTCTGAATATATTAGATATTCTTCTTGGATATTCCCCATGCCACACTTAAAGTAGTAAATAGTTGAGATATGGATGGTACTGCCATCCATAATACTTCATATTATTCCATCTGTTAGTCAGGCAAGTACCATCTGTTTTGAAACCAGGAGGGCCAGCATTGTGGAGTTGGCAAAAACAGTAGTAATGCACTGTGGGCTGGACAGTATGACACAGCTATGAAAGAAAATAGACATATACAAAAGCTTGGCTCTTATCTCAGCTCTGATTATAACTGAAGCTATACTGTTGTTCCTAACAATTGACCATGCAAATCCTGCCTATTATCTACATCAGAGCCTAAAACTGGCACATTTATTATAAGTTCTTACCAAAAGGGAAAAAAATGATGACTGTCTGTATAATCCCTGATTTATTGGAAGGTAAGGTTATGAAATGAGAGGAGCCAGATGCACAAACAAGTAGATATGTCTTTAAAACACAGATAGGTGGCCATTTCAAAGAAACATAAAGCTTACCATTTTTAGCTACCTCCGCTATGATGTTGGCTACTTTGGGCGTACAAGAATTTTGTGTGGCCAGTAAAGAAGGCATCATGGGAAGAACACCCATCTCCCGGATCTTTTCACTGGCTTCAACATCTGCAAATTATAAACAACAAAGAATTAATAGTATGCTGAAATGAAACAAAAATTTAAGATACCCCTGTTTGATGTAAAATAATAATAATAATTAATTAATAATAATTTTAACAATACAATCCAACTTAATTTCCTTTAAAATGTGAATTAAAGTAATAATAATTCATTTCAGTTTTGCAATCTTCATTCATAAAATGCAACGGCGTGTTTTATTACATTTACCATTTACCTTTAGAGTAGAACTGAATTGTTCAGTCAGTGAAAATCTCATTGACTGATTGAAGTAAATTCATTTTTCATTTTAAAGAAGTAGATTTTTCACAAAAAAAGTTTAACAACATTTCTCACACAACAATAAATATAGAAACAAAAACTAAATGAAAATGCTCCTCTACCACCCTATGCATGCAACAACACAAACACATCAGAGGAAACTCTATAAATTTGAAACAAAAGACAATTGTGTATGTGTGTGTGTGTGTTTATATA
>JBBIGC010000013.1:12323524-12347937 GCA_037576955.1 Lepidarchus adonis | reverse complement strand
AAAGAAAGAAAGAAAGAAAGAAAGAAAGAAAGAAAGAAAGAAAGAAAGAAAGAAAGAAAGAAAGAAAGAAAGAAAATACTCAATAAAATGTAGGAGCAAAATCTCAAAACAAACATTACTTAACAACTGTCTTTATTTCTGCTGTTACCAGAACTTGACCAAGGACTACACTATAGTGGGGATGTACTCAGATGGGATCAATGTTCTTGGACTTATTGTGTTCTGTGTGGCATTTGGCCTGGTGATCGGAAAGATGGGAGAAAGAGGACGCATCCTGCTGGAGTTTTTTGATGCTCTGAATGAGGCCACTATGAAATTGGTCCAGATCATCATGTGGTCAGTATTCACATTTCAACTATTATAACTGTTATAACTATTGTTGTTGTTGTAGTTGTTGTGATTATTATACAATTTATGACAATTATAATAATACCAATAAAATGGCTACATTGTACTCTTGTCTAAACAATTGACATTCTTTATTGAATGGTCTTTGGGCGTCAAATGTGAAATGACTATACTACTAATTTAACTGATTTATTGAAATAGTAGTCTGGATAAAAGCATTCTAACTCATCATTCATTCATCTTCATGATGATATAGAACCTTAATCAGCCTGCACAAAATGTAGACTTTGCTGAGGGTATGTGTTTTGTTCTTGATGGTGTATGATTCTTTTTCAGCTACATGCCAGTGGGCATCCTATTCCTAATTGCTGCTAAAATCATTGAAGTAGATGACTGGGATATCTTCAGGAAAATGGGCATGTACATGGTGACTGTGCTTAGCGGGTGAGTCTTTGGTAACGTACTTGCATTGTCTTGCTGATTTTCAGGGAAGTGGATTTACTACAGCAGTCACGGTGGCCTTTTCCTACCTGATACTGTTTAATATCAGGCCTGTCCCAGGACAGATAAGTGCCAAGGACTTTTCAAATTGCTTAAGCTGCAGATGTGGTAATAAAACCTTTCATGGATATACAATCCCTTAAATTTCCAGCGACATGAACGATGCTGCTGACTGGACATCAGCTAAGATATTCTTGGTTGAAGCTAAGTGGGTGCCATCTGCACTGATGTGGAAATGAAAGGTGCAAGAAAACCTCTATTGCTAAATCACACTGAGAATGTTTGGATCACACATGGCTGAACAGGACATAAATCTATACTTAACATGCCCTTGGTAAAACTGCAGGCTGTGCTTAAAAGTTAGGCCCCTTGCACCCTGCATTAGTTCTTTCAGCTTCACCTTACACAAATGTGACCATATTTGACGTAACACTGGCTGATATTGAAGCTCCACAATTTTATCAGTATTAGCAAAAACCCTGTAATTATACAAATATATTTTAACAATGTATAAAACATTTGTATGCCACAAAACAATACATTAAACATATCAAATGTAAACTTTAAGCATAAAAATAACATAACTCTAACACAATAAAACTCATAAACGTTCAACTCATTATAACCTATTGAAGTTAGTTTCCAGTATACATACAGGTATACAGGTATTGTGAAAAAGTTTAATATTTTTTCACATTCCTTTCAAAAAGTGAAATAATTACACATAAAGTGACATATGTCAAGCCTGTATTGCTTGAATTTGCAATGATTATGGCTTGCAGATAATAAAACCCAAAATTCAAAGTCTCAGTAATGAATCTATATAATATATGGATTTCACTTTTTGAAAGGAATGTCAAAAAATAACTTTTTCATAATATAAATTTTTTTTGGATGTACTTGTATACTATATATTAGTGCTGTCAAACAATTTAGAAATGTAATGAAAGTGAGTGGTTTCAAATAGTTAATTAGCAAATGTGATTATTAGCAAATTTATTTTAACTCTTCCAGTTTACATCAAATAAGCATTTATAGGTGAAATAAGATGTTTTAAAGAGTAAATATTTCATGTTTTATTGTGTTATGTTAAAAACAGCTGGGACAATATGTAAAGACTGATATACAGTATCTCACAAAAGTGAGTACACCCCTCACATTTTTGTAAATATTTGATTATATATTTTCATGGGACAACACTGAAGATATGACACTTCGAAAGTGTAAATTTGCTCTCCCCTCAAAATAATGTCATTTGTGTAAACCTCTGGCAACAAAATGACACCCCTAAGTGAACAATTTACACTGTTACACTGACTGCTTTACATAAAAGTGTTATATCTTCAGTGTTGTCTCATGAAAAGATATGATACAATATTTACTTAATTGTGAGGGGTGTACTCACTTTTATGAAATACTGTATATACATATAAATAATAGGAACTGACACTATCTACTATCTTGCAAGTCACCACTGACATTCATACCAGTTAGTGAATCAGTCAATGTTAAGCTTTACAGTCTAATTTTTTTTATCATATTAAATGCTATTGGGTAACAGTATTGGTCACCAAAAATTAGATTGATAAGGCCCTACTAATAATGCATTGGCCTTCCCTTTATTATTTAATGCACTTATATTTCCCTCCTTTTTTCTCTACAGACTTGCAATCCATGCCATAGTGTTTTTGCCCCTGATCTACTTCATCTTTGTAAGAAAAAACCCATACACTTTTGCACTGGGGATGGCACAAGCCTTGCTGACAGCTCTCATGATCTCTTCGAGGTGAGCCTCAATTTACAATATGGTTTAAAATGGGAACATTGTGCACAGTAGATAAAGTAATGGCTGGTTAGAGGTAAAATTGTAAAAAGTTCCTGGATTACTGAATTAGGGTCTAATTGTCTAATTGCTCAGATTGTAACAGAATGAACCAAGTACATGTTACTGGGTGAAAAGGATGGTTGAATTATTGCAACGTTAGTAGATGTAAAATTAAAATGGGTCTGAAATTCTTTTAATAGCATTATGTGACATATTAAGGTCCAGTAATTATATTAAACTAGAATATTATTTAAATAGCTGAACATTATTTAAACATGGGACAATACATTTACCTTCCCTTAGTTCTGCAACTTTACCAGTCACCTTCCGATGTGCAGAGGAAAATAACAGGATCGACAAGAGGATCACCCGCTTTGTTCTTCCAGTGGGTGCTACTATTAACATGGATGGTACAGCACTCTATGAGGCAGTGGCAGCCATATTTATTGCCCAGCTGAATGGTCTTGACCTTGATGTGGGGCAAATAGTGACAATTAGGTAAGCGCAGAACAGGATAAAGTCATAAGTAAGATCCCAAACGAGAAACTTAAGTCTGTCTGATTGTTAAAAACAAGATAACAGAAAATACAGTGAAAATTTTCCGCTCTGTATCGCTGCAGCATCACAGCAACTGTTGCAAGCATCGGAGCTGCTGGAGTCCCAAACGCTGGCCTGGTAACTATGGTGATCGTGCTGACAGCAGTTGGCCTTCCTGCCAGTGATGTCACCCTCATAGTGGCTGTGGATTGGCTGATGTAAGTACAGGTTTTACCAATCAGATTCAGAAACAAATTCAAAATGGCTTGTGAGGTGAATTTGGAACTGACTATAACAACACTACAACCTAACAATACACACAATGTGTGGAGACAGATAAAATAATGACTAATATAGTCAACACTTTTGTTTATGGTTGTCATCTTTGTAAATTATTTTTCACTTTACAGTGTCCTAATGTAAAATGTGCCTTTATAATCTTGTTCTTCAGTGGTAACACCTTACATCACTAGCCTTATTACATTGAATGTGTATAATTAGTTCCATGTAGTAATAATTAGTATTAGTAATAATTAGTATTATTACTACATGGAAAACAAAACTGAGTTAAGTTGTCTGAAAAAGCCTGAACTCAGTAGTTCTTTTTTAAAGTGTTACATTACAATGAAGTTAAACATTAATATTAACCGTTAAACTAAAATGACTGCTGTTTCCTGATTTGTGATTTTCTGCTTTAGTTTAGACTGACCCAGTCAACACAGAGTTTTATTTTTTCAGTGTTATCTTAGTGCACCTTTAGTTAATATTTAAGTGTTGGTTGGAAGGTGTTAATTTGTTTTAGGTATAATGTCTGGCGGTTTATGTCTGTATGACCAAACCTAAAGTCAGCTATTCTATTTATAGGTTTTCACAGATCTGTTCAGGTTTTCCTTTTCAGCTAAAGTAGATCATAAGCATTGAAATTGAAATATTGCCCGTTTCATGTTTTCTGTTCGGAAATACGTTTTCTATCTATTAGAAAAACACATGTTTGCACCTTGGATATTAGTGACCATGTAATCTACTGATAGATAGGTTACAAGTTTAAACCTGCCAATGTCTTTGCCATTCACATCCAGGAGTAAATGACAAAATTCAATTGTGCTTGCTCTCTCTGGGTGGGTAGGATGGTCTTTAGTCTTTCCCAACACCTCATCATCAGTGGGACACTAGTCAGTAAAGGTGTCCATTACCTGGCATAACCAAACTGACACTCCAATTTTAAAAGATGTGGTGGTGCGTCATGTGACTATACTATTCCAACACACTCGTGTTGGAAGCAGCAAAGAATAAGAATAATTTTTTTCTTAATCTTAGAGATTACCAGTAATTTAAAAATAATCTCATCGCTGTAATTCACTGAGAAGATGGTTTCTTTTTAAATTATGCTGTCAGGTTTACTCCACATATTGACACTGACAGAATTCAAACCTGCATGCTCTTTTCCCCTCACTGTTGTTTTTAGTGACCGTTTCCGCACTATGATCAATGTACTGGGGGATGCCTTTGGTGCTGGTATCGTCCAGAAGCTCTCAAAGCGAGAACTGGAGAGGATGGACCTCACTTCTGATGTGGACGTGGCCAATCCTTTCGCCCTGGAGACCACTTTCGATGATGAAGAGTGTGAGAAGAAATCCTATGTCAATGGTGGCTTTACTGTGGATAAGACTGATGCTATTTCCTTCACTGAGACCTCACAGTTTTAGTGCCAGACCTTCATGTTATAGAAGATTGGAATGAATTACCTCTAAAAGGGTTCAAAGGGGTGGCAACCGTTCATGAAATCAGTGCCATTACAAGGGAGGAATAACCTTTAAAGAGGGCATGTTTGAACCCAGACATTATCAATAGCTGCCATTACTGTTCTCCCTCCACATTTTCCCTATCGCTGTGCCCTTGACCTGAACCTACTTCATCTTTGTTTGTGCCAGACAAAGTCTCATATAAGTGAGAAAGAAAAAGCTGTGAGTGCTTCCAAAATTCATTGACCTATTGCCAAGAATTATGCAAAGGCACTTTTTACACATTTTTCTTACCTACACTGTTGTTTTTAAAACTTTCATACTAACAGTTGCTTATGTAGATACTCAAAACTGCTCCTGCTTCAAAGGTGAGAAAAAAATGAGCGACTGTGTGTGATTTTGGACGTCTGTTGTGTGAAAAGAGACAATGCAATGTCAGCAAAGCAGATTTGTGTATATTCTGTGTTTATGTTCTGCAACAAAGCGCATGTCCTCAACAAAGTTATTATATTTATCACCTGCAGTGTTAAAATAGAAGCGGACATGAAAGCAATATGCTACTGCTCAGATTTGTGACTGTTTTTAGCAGGTTACTTTGAAGCTTTTCTCATAAGTCATGAAGCTTGTGAGTTCTGTCTGCGCACTTGCTTTTGAGAGCCAAATGTTTGTGAGCTTTGAGCGTCTTAGATTTGCAACTTGTGCCAAATTGATCGTCTCAATAAGAAGGGAGCAACTTCTAAAAAGTTTTCAAGATTAAAGAGGTATTGCATGAAGCAATATGATGAACACCACAGATGAGGCCTTGAATGATTGAGTCCAGGATACACAATTTCATTTCTTTCCTTTTTATTTTCTCCCAGTAGCCAGAGCAGTAGATGACTTTACTGCTGTGTGACAATACCATCTATCTGGGAGGGTGAAGGTGTACTACTACTGTAAGCCTTTAATTCCTAAACTGTAGTCATGGAGCACTGTTGAGTTTTTTAGAATTTCAATAAGAGGAACAATGACCATTTTTCTCAATTTTTGGGTTGAAGACATACACAATTAGGGCAATTGGAATATTTTGCACATGGTGCATGGGCACTACAGTGTAAACTGCTACTGGACTGCCCTTAATGTGAATACAGGTGATGTGCATTAGTGCCAATCTACTGCTCAATTTTGTCTTTTTTTGTACAGTACATGTACAGTTTTTGCTTTGTGGGTTGCACTGGAAATGACAGAAGAATTTATTATTGTGACATAAAATATTGTGAATCAGACTTTACACTATATATGCTGTTTAAAGCACATTTTTGTCCAACTCTCAATTCCAAACATTTACAAATTAGCTTTCCATAATATGTAACATGTAATGTACCAAAACATGAATAAAACAACTAACCTGAGTACACACCCTTTGTTGCTTTACTTTCTGTGAATACCTTACAAGCTTTTAATTCAACAGAAACATAAATGTCAAATTATTTAGGATATTTTTACATTATTTTTTTATGATGAGCAACGTCTCAACTGCCCAATACGTTATATGAAAAGCCCAATAGAAATGGTCAAAAATTACATGATAAAAATAGCATCATTAACATACAGTAAAGACTTTGAACATATGTTTTTCTCCTGGAAACCCACCATTTTGGACATAGAAGGTTTAATTTTGCAATAATTTCCTGAATTTATCAGAATCAGAAAATGTATTGATCCCCAGGTGGAAATTGTTTATACTTCATTTATACTGAGAAACACTTAGTAATTAATTATTAGCTAGGATAAAAAGAGAATTTGCCATTCTATTGCTTCTCAAGTGCCAAAAGGTTGAGCATTTAATAATTCAACAACTATTAGTATAGTATATCCAGTGAAACTGTAGTGGTAGCAGACATTGCAGGATTACATAGGGAGGGTCAGCTGTGGTCGAAACACATAATTTTCTCTTAATGGTCTTCCAGTTGACACCAGCTGAGGACTCCTCAAGGTCAGGAGGTTGGCTGCCTGCCCTATACACAGTGGTTCTTTTACAGATGTAAACTACTCACAATAAGTTAGGGATATTGTGAGAGATTTAGTGAATGTCATACATAAAGTGTTTGTATCACTTCAGACATTTTTGGGATAGGGAGGCAATTGTATTGGGGTGATAGACACATCTTATTTTATGTTTTCCATGTAATGGTCTCATTGTGTACAGGTGCCTTATATTGGGTCTAATGCCAAAAGACAACCTTTCTCAATGTGGCATCAATTTCAACATTCTGTGGGAATAAAAAGCTGCTATTGTCAGTAAGTCATTCGAAGTTCATCATTCAAACAGCCGTGAACACACGATGTCACTTAACGGATGAGCAGTGTCACCTGGCCATGACGCCTTCGGGTCGGTGGCAGGCAGAGAGATGTTGCTCGTGTCTCAAAGTGTCATCAGACTGACAGACCGCAACAATGACCAGTACCTAAGGAACAATGGACTCAGACATCGTTATGCAACTGCCACACAGCTGCAGGCCCGTTTATGAGATGCGAGTGGTACTAGAGTTTCCAGACAAACCAATCGCAACCGACTCCACCGCTTTGGCTTGAATGCCAGTAGATCGTTGGAGGACTCCACTGACAACAATACACCACAGTGAATGTTTGCAGTGGGCACAAGACCATGTGACCTGGACAATGCAGCAGTGGTCTACTTTCCTGTTCACTGATGAGTGTCAGGTCACCCTGCACAGAAATGATGATCATCATCGTTGCTGGAGAAGACAAGGTGAGCGATACACTGAGGTCAACATGGTCCCCCAGTTTTTCTTTGGTGGAGGAGGTGCAACAGTCTGGGCAGGAACCAGTCAGCACAAAACAGATTTGGTTATTGTACATGGCTCAGTCAGTGCATGTTCTTACCTCAAAGATAACCCATCATCGTCCCCCAAATCCACCAGCACACCCCCAACTAATGCTCACCACATCGTGGCAGAATTGTCACAGCTCGACTTCAGGAAGTTGGAGTACCTCTTATGGGATGGCCATCAATGTCCCTTGACCTGAAACCCATAGAGCACATCTGGGACCAGTTGAAGCAGAGATTGCAAGATCCCCAACCCCCCATCTATCTTTATATAAATAATTCTTTTCCACACAAAGAGTGAATTGAGTTCTTGTATTCAGTCCCACCATGTTCTTAAAAGTCTCCTCCAAAAATCTCAGGATTGGGTGAGGGTCTAGTCGGCATGATCGATTGGCAGTACATGACCAACTCATAAATTCATCCAACCGCTGTGGATTTGTATAGAAGTCTTTGACATTGTTTAGACTACCGACTGCCCATCACGCTTCTGTGCCTGCATCAGTCACTTGTCAATCAAGCTGGTGAGCTCATTTCCCAAAGACCTTATTTGGTCATTGCCATCTCTGGGTCCATCATATCTTGTAGCTTAGCTTGTGCTAATGTCAAAACGGTGTTTAGTCCCATATGTGGGCTCCCTATTCCTGAAAGAATGGCAACTAAAACTAAAAAGAATGTTTAAACTAAAACCCTTAAGCGGTCTATTTAGCTTTTAAGCGTAGCTAGGCTAATGCCAATCAAAGCTGCTGTTTTGGCTAAGTGACGCGTTGCTGCCAGTCAAATCTTTGTTTAGCTAGAAGTCTTTTATGCTGTCTCTTGTGCTTCTGTGTCAGTCAAACTTATGTGTGCCCATCAGTGTGAGTTTAGGATGTTTGGTGTCTGGTGGAGTCGATGGCTATACATTTACACCGGCAACCCATGTTTTTGGGGCGAGGGGAGGTCCCCTCCCCCAACAACACACACAGTGTTGTTGGGTGTTTTTAACTGTATGTTTTGGGCCATTATCCTGTTGAAGGAACCATAACCTGAGACTGAGACCAACCTTTCTGACGCTGGGCAGCACATTTTGCTCCAGAATTACTTGATAGTCTTAAGATTTAATTGTACCTTGCACAGATTCAAGATTCAGCTAGATAGAGCTGATGTGACTTTGCCAAAAAGTTCAAGTTCAAAAGACATTCTTCCAGAAGCTTTGTGGTTTGTCAATATGCATTTTGGCAAATTCCGGTCTTGCTTTTTTCTGATTTGCCTTCAACAGTTGTGTCCTAACTAGTGTCTTCCATTAAGTCCACTTTGGCTTAAACAGTGATGGATGGTGAGATCTGACACAGATGTACCTTGTCCTTGGAGTTCACCTCTAATCTCTTTGGAAGTTGTTCTGGGCTCTTGGTTACATTCCTATCGTCTGTATCTTCAATTTGCCATCAATGTTCCTCTTGCGGCCTCATCCAGGGAGGTTGGCTAAACTCCAATAGACCTTAAACTTCTAAATAATATGTGCAACTGTTGTCACAGGAACATCAAGTTCCTTGAAGATGATCTTTTAAACTTTACCATGCTTGTCTATCATTTTTTTTCTAATCTCTTGAGAAAATTCTCTCCTTCTCTGTCTGTGGTCCATGTTTAGTGAAGTACACACAATAATAGAAAACAGCACAGTGACCACTCTTCACCCTTAAAATAGAAAGACTGATTGACTGCAAGCTTGAAGACACTTGTGATGCTAATTACAGGACACCTTAGTTTAACTTGTCCCTCTAGTCAAATTATTTTCAGGTTTTTCTAGGGGTACCATCATTTTTGTCCAGGACAGTTTCATTAGTCTGTTGTTTAGAAAAATTCTGTTGAACCACAATTCAAAAGCAAAGTCTGATTTTCATTTGAAGGTAAACTCTCAGTAAATTGTAATGTATCATTCCTTTTATCAGTTTCAAGTTATTTCAGTGACGATTGTGGGGTTTTTTTTCTGTGTATATATATATATATATATATATATATTGCAGAAGCATACTCTCACAAGTTTTTCAAATTGTAGCAAAATGTAACCTGCAACTCAAGTGAATTTCAAGGGAAAAAATCCCTGACTAAGAAATAACTATTTTTTAATAAAACCAACTGTTCCAAAATTTTTGGCACTAATTATTCATACTTTGTACAACCCCCCTTTTCAGCACCTAATCTTCTCCTATAATGTTTCACATGATGGAAGAATAGAGGAAGAGAGATCTTTGAACATTCCTCTTTGCACAATCTTTCTAAATCATCCAGTGATCTGGGTCCTCTCCTCTGCACTCTCCTCTTCAGCTCACGCCACAGGTTTTCAATGAGGTTGAGGTCTGGGCACTGAGATGGCCATGGGAGAAGCTTGATTCTGTGTCTGGTGAAGCATTTCTGTGTAGATCTGGCCACAGGTTTAGGGTCATTATTTTGCTGAAAGACCCAGTGACTACCCATATTCAGCTTTCAAGCATGTCCTGGTTTTTCAAAGCATTTATGATGCCATGCACCCTACCAAGGTTCCCACTCTGGAGGAAAAACCGCCCCACAGCATCATCGATCCTCCCCCATACTTCACAGTGGGTATGAGGTGCTTTTGTGCATGCTGTTTTGACAGACCCACTTGCGTTTATGATTGTAAGTGAAAAAAGGTTTTTTCTGTGCATGCCTCCAAACAGCTTGTTGGCATGTGGACAGCACCTGGTGGTTGTTTTGGAGACTTTGTGACCCCAAGATGCTACCATTTGTTGCATTTCTTTAACAGTGTGCTTTGGAGAACTTTGTATTTCTCTTGCCATCCATTTTTTACAAAAAAGTCCAGGAAAGGTCAAAACATCAAAACTTTAGGTGCAGCTAACCTACTAGCTTCCTTCATTCTAATGCAAAATTCTTGCTTTCCCTGTGAAACATGAGCTAGTAAGTTAATGGACAATCCCAGATAAGAACTGGAGCACAGTATGTTAATGTTTTATTCTTACTATAATCTAAGTAAACACTCATAAATTAAACAGTTTTTCAAACCACTTCAATCAATGACACAAAAATGCTTAAATATTCACTTTATGCATACACTTCACATTGAAGTTTGTACACCTTCTGAATGACGTATGCTGAAATCCACTGCTAAAATCAATGCTGAAGTGGGTTAGTGACCTTTGACTGCTTCAGAGGCCAGAGAGAGCAATAATGGGCTTCAAGTATCCATGGATTCCCTCATGAACCTAAAAAAGCAGTGTAATTTGTTAACACTTGGCACATAAACATCTTCAGAGAGTGCAATATTAACTTTAAGCTGTTTAAGCTGCATAAACATTATCATTAATTACTAAAACTGCATAATATACACACTTAACAATACCAATAGTAATACAGATTTGAAATATTCTTCCTTAATAACATTAAAAACTCTTTTATTTTACTGTTAAAAGTTAAAAGAAAAAGAAAAAAATCACTGATCAGCCTACATTTATTTTGTAAATATAAGCACATTTAGAATCTGGCATCTTTTATCCGTATATCAGTTACCAAATCAGATGGAAAATGTTCTTATTTCTCACTAGTATCCAATCCAACAATGTGTTGATACAAATCTGACAGGAATACTTTAACAGATCTAATTTTACTATTCATTCATTAACTATTCTAACTATTCACTTACCATTTTATTTTGCACCATGTCTGGGGTTCATTGTCAAATTTTAACACAGTGCCTAGAACATCTGGTACTTTTCAAATGATGTCAAAATAATTTTAAAATTACAAAAAGTAAGACAAAAGCTTTGTGTTTGACAGTGATATTATATGTTTGAACACACCATGTTTTGGTATTAAACAGCTGTCATGAATGTGGTGAAATAGACTTTCGTGCAAGCACCTCATCTATTTCAGCCTCTGTAGCCCCCTGCCATTACAGAGAAAAAGAAATGAAAGTCAATATGATGTATCTGAACAGTAAATCATATAGCATTTACACACACACACACACACACACACACACACACACACACACACAAAACACGTGCATGCACGCGCACACACACGTGTTAAGTGTAAGCATTTGTGTGAGTGTATGTATTACTCACATAAGTCAGTCGGTGCACTGCGTTCGGTGAGGTAAGAAGACTGCGAACTCGTTCTTGAACCTCCTCCCATGCATTTGTGGAACACAGGAAAGAACTGTTGAAGCAGAAACATGAATTAACATATTAAACCATGAAACATGTTTAATAAAAGTGAATTGCATTGTGCAGTAATCATAAAGTCTAATTTTGAAGATGTGGCCTATAGTAACAGGTTTAATGAGATATAAACAACATTAAAAAGCTCTGACACTTACCTTATATTTGTATTGTGAATTGTGAAGGTACAAAAAGAAATTCTGAATAATAAAATCATGCCAATGCCAGGTAGAAGAGGAACAGTTCGGCAAAATATCAATAATGTACACAATTTTCCCCTTAACCCAAATATAGTTGATCAGCCAAGGGAGCAGAATTTATTTCTTTAGTTTTATACTGGAGCTAAGAGGCTAATGTGGCTAGGAAGCTAACAACTCGTTAATTAATTAGCATGTGAAATCTGTATGGCTAATTCATCACACTCTTTCCAAACAGACTAATTTCTGTGGTTTCTGAAACACTATGATATATTGATATCTATAAAAAAAAGGATGTCACAAAGAAAAACAGTAGCTGTTGCTATCTTGAATGCCTCAGTTCTGTCTATATTTTTGGATGAGAAACATGCCTTGGTTGATCAGCAGTTCAGCAGAACATTTCTCTCTCACCCAATAATTCATTTAACAGTCAGTGTAGCATTGAGGCAAGACTATTTGCACATTATCATACACAGGGTTTAATGCAGTCAGATTTAGAGGAAAGCCCTTACAGAGTATGCACACGCACACACACACACACACACACACATACACCTGTTGTGCCTTGGGCTTGTCATGCCAGGATGACTCACTGCTGCTGGGCTGGGGGATCCCTCATATCCCGCCAGGGGAGGACGCTGGCCTAGTTCTTCAGCGTCGTCAAGGAGATCATCTGTGTCTGAGGAGGAGCCATCAACAGGAAGCTGAAATGAATAAATGAAATAAATAATAATAATAAAGTTTTTCCAACACCTTGTAACGTATGTGAGAAATTAATAGGTTGAAAATCCATTTTAGCATAACATATGGTTAATGAGTACATATCTTACCTATATTTGTCTTGCATTTTTCCCCCAATGACATTTATGTGATTTTAGGGACCAAAACCAGTCATTCTTTTTTAACACAACTATTTTCTATTATCTCTTTATGTCTCATTTTAAAAGCAGTAAACTAAAGCACTCTTATAAGTTCAGCATTAAAAAGGGCAGGGCTAGCCTGCTGTAGGTTGAAAAGACTTGTTGTATTGTTACTGTGGTTCAGTTTCCAAGTATGGACGGGATAGAACAGAATGAACTGAAACTATAGGGAAATTAACAAAAACATTGTTTTTGTTGTAAAGAAAAGGAAAATTAGATTTTCACTTATATGCATCCTTTTCTACTTTAGAAATATCTTCTAGCCTTTAATACTCTTTTATTAATTCTTTTTTACTATTTTATTTCTTTATTTTGCAAATAACACCTATAAGGCAGATATTGAGTTAATTGTCTTAAGACTTAACATTGTGGTATAATTATTATGTATTATAACATGTTAATATTAATTTAAAATAATATTTAAAAATGAATAATAACCACTTACCAAGTGACTGGAGTAACTTCGTCTGATGTTTTCTATAGCACAATTAAAATATAAAGATGGCTTTAATTATTTATATTGGGCACGTTGGGATCATGACATTGACAGTGACAATGAAACTGAAGATAATGACTATTGTTTTTTTGAAGAATCCTTAACTAATGATTATAATGAAGCCTGTACCTGATTCTCCTGAAGATTTTGAGCAAAAAGGAGATGGACTTCTTAACCTGCTGCTTCTATCAAACTCTGACAAGCAGGATAAGCCCCCACCCCCTGACCAGGAGTTCTTTCTCTGAGAAAAAAATTATGCCTGTAATCAGTCCATATAGATTATTTTTTATGTGTATATGTACATGTGCAACACATCATTCTGTATAGTTTTTTCCTCATTATTCGCTGAATTTCTCTAAAGCCAACACTGAGCCGAACACTGTGCCCTCAGCTGGTTACTACTTTTAATAAATGAGAATATTTGTAGAAAATTTCTATATAATGACAGAGATTAACCAGCTTTCTAAAATCATGAAAAGCACAACAAAATGTATGATCAGCTGCAAAACTTAAAACAATTACAAATCATATATTTCTAGCAACAGGTGTATTGATTAACCAAACACAAATTAACACCATAATAATCAGTGCACAGTCACAAAAATGGCAATCCCTCTTGTAAGATTGCCATTCATTCTTTTCATCCTGTATTATAATAATTATGTGACATCACATTAGATGTTTATTAGCCATATTTGAGTTTATCCATACTTCATCAATTTTCAATAATATCCTCTTATAAATGTAGCTGATATTATATTCTTTATATTCTGTCTTTAATAAGATAAAGATACTATATAAATTACATTTATTCTATTTATACATTTATTTTTTGTTATTATTATTACTATAACTATTATTATTAATAACTCCCTTCCAGACCTCACTATGCCTTTATAGCAGAGAGGTTACTGATCATAATGGCTTCAACACAAGGACCAAGGAAGTAATGTTAATGTAAAGTTTGTATAACATCTCTCTGCAAGACTTACATGCCTGTGAACTGTTTCAGAAGAAGAACTGGTCCTGGACTCAGAGCTTTTAACAGGGGAGAGTGAGTGGGGCCGAAGTGTCTGTATGTTCCTCCAAGAAACAAAGCGTCCCTGCTTCCTGGCCTTCCTGCCTCTTTTCCTTGTCATCACCCTCTGATGATCAAAAATAAGCATACGCTCACAACTGAAATCCAATGCCATGCTACTGCCATCCCAGTTTCACTTAAGGAAAAATCCAGCTTACACATTTTTCAACCCCAGATGTAATTAACGAATCATATTCAGTGTTGAATTTTTCTTCTTTAGTTTAGCACAGCAGTGAGCATCACTAAACACTAGATCACAATAGTCACTGAAAAACATTTCAATCAAACTGCCTAAAACTCCTGTAGCATAGAGCTTAAGTATGACAGTATGATCTACTTCGGGGGGAAAAAACAAAACTTAAATATAAATATAAATTTTTAAGTTTTGTTAAAGCTAAATATAAATATATTTGACTAAAGGAAATGTACCACAGGGACACTTTGGAAGATTTCGCTCTCTGTGCACTCGCTGATTGTTGTCCGAGTAGAGAACTCTAACCTTGGAGAAATGCCCTGTGGATGAAGAGCAAGAACCATACTAAGCATGAAATCAACAGACCTTATTACTCACCCCAGTATGTGCAGCACCTTGATTTGTGCTGAACTGCTTTAAGAAAATCAGAACCATTGATAGGTCTATTATTAATAATATATTTTTTTTATCATTAATAAAAAAAAAAACAGCCTGTTTTTTAATTTGTTGGTTTTGTGAAGTGACAGTTAAGAGTGATTATGAGTTGCACATAAGATAGCTATTAAAAACAAAAATCATTTACATATATCAGTCTTAAAGGAACAGTGACAAAAACTGTCCTTAGAGAAATTAGTCATGTGCAAATTATAAATAACTATTTATAACATTAGTTGTATGTGACTTTTGCATGTAAACACAGAGTATATCTTACAGGAAAAGTGGTGTCTCTTGTCATTAAAACCTCTCGATCTCCACCAGAAAAAGATGGGACTAATTTGGGTTCAGGGAAGAGAAAACTTCTGGCATTTTCTTCATAACAGGCCAGCACTTCCCCAGCTATGACCCAGAAAAAAGATCAGAACTGAGTGGTTCTTTAGTGAAGTTTTCATACCATTAAGAAATCTATCTATCTATTGACATGAAATTAACATGTTTGTGCCAGATGTTAACCATTTACCTGGGGGAATCAACTGTATAAGATCAATTTTCACTGTTTCACCTATAATAGAAAAAACAGTAACATTAGAATTACTGATTTACACATGATTGCACATAAGTGTTGTAATTTTTGCAGAAATATAATGTGTTATGCAGTTTCTATTTCAGATGTGTGCATAACAACATATAGAGTAAAATAACTCAATGTGTACATTGTAAGACTTCAGCAATAGCTGCAGGGTCAGTGGCATACTTGAAAATCTGTAAGAAAAGAAAAGCAGATTAATCTGCTTAACACATGTTAAGTTAATGTAAGATTTAGGTTCCATCTGTGTTTTCCAGAATTGAATAATGAGCATACAGTAGGATAACAAAACACCAATAAATGTCATACAACCTTTTCAAACCTCATTTTCATTTGGAAGAGTAATGGGAAAACCGCAGGAAGGCATTCAGATTTTCTGTACTGGCTCAAAAGACATACACTCAGGTAAATGTCATCTTTGGCTGCTAAGTGCACCCCAGGACATGTGATCTGTTAACAAAATATATGATCTGATAGTAGGGCAGAAAGTTATATCTACAACATATTAATAAATTAACAGGTTTTTGTAATTTTAAACCCAGACACTTTAATCTGATTCACTAAAAATTTACACATTAATGGCTATGAATTAGTGCTGTGGGATCTGTGGCTAACTGCAGATTAGCTGAAATAAGCTTGGCTATTTCTTCTCCTTCCGGTCAAGGCAAGGCACTTAAGTTCTTGTTAGCGTGGATAAGAGCAAAAAAAGAAAAGAACCCTCCTTACCGCTCGCACGCGCAGTTCAACATCTACTTTGAGGGCTTTTTGAGTCATACTGTCAGTGTCGGTAAAACTGCAAGTGTTAAAGTTAGCCTCCGAAAGTTTATTGTGATCCTTTTCAAAGCCCGGTTAGCATTGTACAACTGCACTCGGCGTCATGTTTCCATGGTTTTACACCTCGGAGGATTCGTCACCTTTAGGACTTTTATTTTGCAACAAACTGGAAGTGTTTTGAGGATCCATGGGATTTGTAGTCCGTAGCGTGGCCATGCACTAGAGACGTTATTATTCTCCCTTTTGAATGCCTCAGCAGTCCTAATAGTAATAACACAGCCTATGTGATGCCTATACCCAAAATATGTATATTTGTGCTTTATTGTTTAATACATACAACATTGCAGAGTATTTTAATATGTTGTTAATATTGGTCTCTGAGGGCCCCATCAATGCTGGACCAATAGAGTTAATTAAATTCCTTCATTCATGTATGTAGAAATTGGATTCAATTTAAACTGAATATTGAATTACAAGGGTCATGTGAAGCCCATTTATTATGTCTTATTCAAGGCTGCTATGTATATTGTCTGTGTATTTTAACAATCTAAACATTAAAAATCCTTTTTCACCCATGTAGGATGTATTTTGAGCTCTAAAATTGAGACTGAAATTTGGGGTTTATGTGCCAGGCCCAAACAACTGAGACAGAAAAATAATTCAAACAGAAGGAAATGTAAACTATTTAGGGTTTCTATTTAAAAACAAAGGCAGTCCAGTAGATCACACACCTAGAAATAAGAGTTACTAATCATTTAGAACATTTTCTCAATCTCTGTACTGCTTGATACGGTCCTACTCAATGCACTTGTTTATACAACCCTTTTTATACAGCTTGTGTCTTTGCAGCTAGTGACCATGGCGTATCTTTTCCCATGCGCAGTGAAAATTTGTGTAGAAACGCACAACCAATAGTTTAGGAATAGTGTAGATGTACCTAATAAAATGGCAACTTGCATAGTGGTGCTGTGTAGTTTATTAAGCAGAAGGCAAATTTGGTACACCTATTTAAACAAGTAATTTGGAACAGAGAGACAGTAGACAGTTTGTCTGTGTTTAGTTTATATGGTCACCACAATTCAAGGGTACCAGAAATGCAGCTGAATACCGAGTTCAAAATAAAAAAAAAAAATAAACTAAACAAAAATAACCCTGCAAGCGAAATCATATCTTAAAGCTTTACAACCTCAAATCAAGCAACCTAAATAATCTAGGTACAAGAATAACAAATATTAATATCAGATTGTTACAATTAAACCACATATTGAAGAGCAGAAAAAAAGATGTTTACTTTAGCCTTTTTATAACTGACAGGTCAGTAGGTGCTAGCATCACTCAAATGTACAATGGCCCAAAAAAATGTCTTCAAAGTCAGGGAGAGAACAAATTCACTAGATTTAGTGAAACAAAAATAAAGGAGTTAGAGACAAAATAATAGGATATCCTTCAAGTACTATCCATTATCATAAATTAATGCTGCTTGGGGACAGTCTGGAACTATGATTGTACGAAAGAAAATTACTTGCCAAACCTTTGTGATAAAAAACTCCAGAACAAAGGATGAGACATAAAAAGAAATTATAAAAAGATACGGCGAAAGTGCATCTGATGTCTTAGCTCTGAGAACTCTAGGCTGCCAGTATGGGTTTATATATTCTTTTAAAAGGAAGGTAAGGGAGGAGTAAAGTATTCTCCTTTGGCTCTATTCTCCATACACACTTTCATCACTGTAGGCAATGTAGAGGAAGAAATCCTCTTCATGGTGCTCCTAGAAAGGGGGAAAATTAGATATTTATTACATTTCCCCATTTATATTGGTCAAATAGAGATTATTTATTATTTGGGTGAGTGAGAGAGCATGCTCATACCTGGTATAGCAGACCCATGGTTGCAGAGGTAGGAGGAATGACGTTGTTTACAAAGAAGAATAGAGCATCCTCTGCCCTCAGGTGGATTCGTTTTCGGATAAGAAAATAGAACTGGCCCACTGAAGTGAAACACAAATGACAATGTAACTGCTGACGAATACCAGAAACAAAAATTAATGTACATGCATGTTACACCAGTGTGAATATATTCAATCATTTCATTCCAGGGCCTTGTTCAAGAACAAGTTCTTGCTCACCAACTATTTTCCAGCTGCATCAGCTGACCAATGCCCAAATTATTCAGTCGAGGCATTTGTAAAATTTTATACAGCTAAAATGTTTAATTTATGAACATTTAATTAAGAAAATGATGACTGATCAATCAAGATATTAAAAACACAATACTGCTTACCTGTGAGATCAGAGGGAACAAGGTATTTCTTCTTATCCAAATCTCCTATTCTGGCTTTGGGGGCTTTTTCAACAATTACCTAGAGCAAAAACAAAGACCATCAGATAGGTTTGTAATTAGGTATTTTACGTTTTCACTTGGAAAATTTTCTGTCTATTTTAATCTCGGACTACTTCTGCAATAACTAAAATACTCACCACCACTATGTTTTAGTTTCTCTTCCTGTTCCCTTTCATATTCAGCCCCTACTTGTTTCGCTTCAAGGAAATCTCATCATATGATTTATGATCATATGAACATTTATTTGTGGTAGTGGTAAGTAATAGTAAATTGTTTTTTCAATGACTGTAAATTTGTAAAAGGTGTAGGATTTATTTGGCCTACAACACGCCCTTCTGGGAGGTGTAGTACATTTACATTTATTCATTTGGCTGACGCTTTTATCCAAAACGACTTCCAGGTTCAGGAAACAATCAAGCATAAATTCAGACACGACAATACTAATTATATGTAGTATATGCTTCTGGTTAAACAAAGAGACTTAATGGTTCAGTAATCAAAAAACAGGGGACACATTGGTTTAAAAACCAAAATACCCTTCATAATAAAAGATCATGTAGGTTACATTAAAAAGTATGTTGGGTGAAGGTAGGCTTAATTAATAAGTCTACTTAATTCTTAGTAGCAGATATTACAAAATTATTTTTAATAGTCAGATTATTATGAACACAAATAACAAAACCCAAGGTGTAATAGTTTATTATTCAATTAGAATGATGGAAAGTTGATCATGTACCCACATTAAACCACTGTGGTGAAAAAGCTCAGTTTACACAAAACAAAAAACACCAGAGCCAGTCACTCACGATGTGTTTTCTATCTTGATATGTCAGACACGACACCAAAACTCATTACTACATTTTTTACATTTGTTTTAGACCATGGACACGCATAAAATATGTATTTAACTGTTTTAACGTTATTAGCTTAGTAAAGTATCGCTTGTACAGCGTTGTTTTCCCTTTGCCTGTCCGAGCTTCTATCGCGTTAGCATTAGCATGTAGCTGATGTTCGGTAAATCGGTTAAATACATTAAATAACGATCAGTTTGCTGATCATCCGTCAGCTCATAAAAGTAACGTTACTAAGCATTCATGACCAAAGTCCGATTAAAGTTGTTAACCACGAACAGTCATACCCAGCGCCACGTCCTTAGCTAGCTAGCTACTCGGCCTGACTGACTGACGCACTAACGTTAGCTCCAGCTAGCAGCTAAAAGACTGTCTAGCTTTAGAACATCGTCTTCACGTGATGAAATTCACACAAATGTTCCCGACAGGGCTAATTGCGTTTAACGTGTAGATTACTTAATGTACACCAGTTCTGTGGTGGTTGTTCGTTTCCATGCGGACAGTAACGAGGCCAGCTAATGCTAACATAAGTGTTTTATAGAAGAGAAGCTGCTAGAGCTAGTTACTCACGGGCACCCGGTCAGGATACTTCTTCCTTATTTTCTCTCCCTCCGATCGCCTCTTCTCGAACGGATGCTCTTCTTTGTACTGGAACTTCATCGTTGTTAGATACAAGTGTTAACAATGTGTAAAATAGTAAGCCGTCGTTTGTATACGAAGCTCACAGACAGCTCAACAGTTCCACCAGCTATCAGAAGCGAACACTTCGTTCTGTTTTTGCGAAGCTGTTTTTTGCCTCGTAACCCCGCGGATGAATACAATAACAAAGGCTACGCGAAGCAACGTTTCCAGTAAAACAATCACCAGAAATATTTCTTAATGTATCCTGATTTATTAAATCTACACGTACGAAAAAGTTGATTAAAAATAATTTGATCAAACAGTAACCTAGTTGTACATAACTGAAGAATAGAATAGGTACTACTTTCTCAAGATCTACTTTACAGCCGTGCGCAAAGTCGTTCTTCGGTCAGTGTTTGTGTTATGCTGTTGCTGTCGTCCTCAGTTTGCCAAATAAGGAGATATGGGACAGATACGATTAAAAAGCGACATTGTCGTTAATTACTAAAATGTGATCTCTCTTATCTACCAGACTTTCCCCATTTAAAACGTAGCGCACTATATAAAGAAACTTATTTACGTCGCTTGCATCATGTTGCATCATGGCTGTGAGCTCAGTGCAGTAGAGGCCCGGTGGACATCATGTTAATAGTGTTACCATTTAAACTTATCTAATAAACATGACGACTATGTTGATCACGTGTGTTGGAGCGATGAAATAACCTGTCTTGTGCTGGACACTCGGACCTGTAGGACCGGTTGGTTTAGTGTTATCTAATTCATGCCTGGCTGACATCCCTCCAATCAGCTCCTTCTGATCAACAGCCTGGCGCTTCACCTGACAGACTCATGGGAAGGCCACAGGATAAAAGACCTAAGAAGTGGTGGAAAACACTTTTCTCCAGTGTCTTTATGTAATAAAAGATGTAATGAGTAAATGAACTAAAAGTAAAATGTGATTATTGTTGGCAATAAACTATATTTGGCACACATTAAGTATTGAAATACAGTTGAAATAGTATGTTTTAAATTGGTTAATAGTGGCAACTTAACAAATGTATTTCATATATGGAACAGTTGACTGTTCAACATATTACAAATTCAAAAGGAATTTTCTGATCTCAAAATACAAATGGGCTTGCCATAACAATTACCCATAATTGTGGACACAGTTCTTTTACTTTGACTTTTAGGATAAATTAATACCAGACTGAAAGCCCAAAAGAAGCTTCTGAGATTTAGGAAGGTTTGTATCTGATAGCCAAGAAACATTGAAGCACTAGGGGGCACATTCTGCACAGTATTTAGGTATGAAGCCAAAGAACAAAAGGAAGCCATAATGGACACTGACACGTGTTTTTATTAGTAACGTGCAGATCGGAGGGCTGGAGTCCAAGGAAGCTGCCTTGAGATTCATCTGACAGGTGAACAGAGAAATCAACAGGATATGAATCAAGTATAAAAGTTGGAGGTGGTTGCTCAGCTCCTTAATACAGTTATACAGACTAGCAACACATTGTTTAATGAATTGCAAGTCAGTATGTATGAAATTATGAAAAACAAAAATTTGAAGAACTTTTGCTGACCAGAAACATTATGTGTCGTTCACCTAGGTCTGCTAATGCTCTCCATTTTATAATATTGAGTGTGAAGAAAAAAAATCTGGCCCAGGAGATGAAAATGATTATGAATCTGCTGCTGAAGTCAATGGAAAAGCATATACACAATTACAGCCTTCTCATTCATAAAGACTGTACCCCAACAGCATTATAATTACCCTGAATTCAGCTGAGTTGTAGAGGTAAAAATATATACCGTTAAACATGATCAAAATGTCCAGAATGCCTAGAGGACACAGACAACTTTTTCAGCACACCTCATTTGCACCATAGATAGAGGTATGTGGTCCGAACTAGACATTCTGATTAGAAAGCTTTGTTGCTTCAGGGTTCATTCATTCAGTACTGTCAAAAGTTTAAAAAGAAAAAAAAAATTACCGGCATATTTCACACATTTACATGCAAAACGGACAACAGTCACCCTCACACACCCCTCCAAGAGAACTATAAGGCAGGGATGATCACTTTGAAGAAGAAAAAACCTAAAAGAAAAAGGTCCCCCCATTCCTTTTCAACTTATTCATTTCCACTTTCCTAAAACCAGTGTTCAGTCTGGGACTGGACCTTCATCAAATCACCCTCATACCGCGCATCATGGGAAGGTGCCATCAACGCAGAGGGAGAGAGGTTGGGGAGTTGCTCCAGCAGTTGCAAAAAGTCTTTCAGTTCAGTCTCCCAGGACAATCACCATAGTCGATGCTGGTGGAGATTTCGACTAAGGACGGACCGGACATCAGCAGTGAACCTGCAAGCCAAGAACAAAATCGTATGAAGTTCAATTGTTTCTAAATCTGGTCTCAGCATTTTTTCTCTTTTTTCCACCTCACCTTAGTGCATCCAACATTGGCAGCAGGTTAAGAAGTGCAGTGTCACTGGGATCGCTGAACCATGACTTTATAGGTATTGCATTATCTGTGAGAATAAACAGAACTGATGTTTAACATAAAACTGCTATACAAACACTGCCAGGCTACATACCTACATGAAGGAAATTGATAAAAGTTAGATTTCATTAAGGGCAGAGTGTAACATGAACTTCACTATGTAATGTAGCAGCAGTTTGTACCGTCTGCTCAGTGGGGCTTGCTTGATGCTTCTTAAAAATGCAAACAATTAACATAAATAGATGCTACATTCACCATTTGGTATTTAAAATATTATTATATATATAACAAATAAAATTGTTTTAACTGGTCTCTTGCTATTAATGGAGAAAGAAACCGCTTCTGTGCTCAATTGTACAAAAAAATAAATGAGTAAAAATACTAAAATTGCAGAATTTATGGAGCATCAACTCTAAAATACATCAGGCAAGCGAGTACAATAAAATACAACACAATAACACTTCCCAGTTCCTACACATTAAGAGTCAGCTGTAATCTGATTTTGGTTTTGAAAGAAAGTCAGGTAATTAAGCTCAAGCAAACAGAATAATAAAGAAGGCTTTTATGTGAGCAGATACATGTGTATTATTTATATAATCCCATAGCTTGCTTCAAGCAATCTTGCTAAATCAAAAACAATGCCACATTGGAAGGAGTATTGCTGGGCAAACATTATAGGTTGATATATGAGGGCATAGTGGATAGTTGTTGTGTGTCAGGATGCCAGAACAAAAGGGAAGAAGTAAAAGGGTGCACATTTTCAGAATCAGAATCGTGTTTATTGGCCAAGTATGTGAGTAAACACATACAAGGAATTTGATTCCGGTAGATGGTGTCTCTCAAGTACAGCAGTATAAAGGAAAACAACAACAATGTAAATATACAGTGAAAAGAATACTGAAAAAAATATAATAAAGTATTTTGAGATGTTTAGCAGTTGATCTCTGGAGAAAGTAATGAGGTCTGAGTGACCAAAGGTGCAGAAAACAAACAAAAACAAAGAAAGTACTAGAGAGCGCAGTTGAGGCTGCCATCCGCGGCGCCATCTTGCATTGCATTGCATTTGGTCAGATTCCTAAAGATTAGTGCCCAAAATGTACTAGCGCTGTACAGGAGGAAGACGAAAAATAGCCCACAGATTCTGCACATGCAATGATGTAGTTCATGTATAAAAAAGATAAATGATAAGACTTAATAAAAAAAAAAATCTTAATAAATCTCAGATGTTCTTAAATCATCAAGCTTATTACTTTTAAACTGTATTATACTAAAAGACAAGATGAGCATTATGTCATTCATTTTATGGAATGATGCTAACTAAAATGTTGATATTTTCAGTCAATGATAATGTTGCTCATATTACTAGAATTATTAGTAAAAATACTCTACAGGTCCTTCTCAAAAAATTAGCATATTGTGATAAAGTTCATTATTTTCTGCAATGTACTGATAAACATTAGA
>JBBIGC010000013.1:12310101-12321749 GCA_037576955.1 Lepidarchus adonis | reverse complement strand
GATAGATAGATAGATAGATAGATAGATAGATAGATAGATAGATAGATAGATAGATAGATAGATAGATAGATTTTATTCATGCCAGATGGAAATTCACAGCGAGTACAGTATGAGATGAAGATAATATTTTAAATATGTAATCATAAATCTGATGTAAGCTGATCGTAAACTTTTATATTTTACATAAATCGTAAACGCCAACCCTGCTGTGTTTGGTGTATTTTGGAAACCTGCAGGCTATCAGATGGCACTATCGACATTGCTGCCTCTTCGAATTGAACTACATTTCCCATGCTTCCTCTTTGCGCGCTTTTACTATGCACGGTCCGACCGCAAGTGGCCGCTGTGCTGCTGCAGAGTGTGTGAGGAGAAATCAGTTGACACGGACGAGCTGACTGAGGCGCGGCGAGGACGACACGCAGTCGTATTTCAAAGAACTTCGCTCGGTCTTTCCCCCTTCTCCTAACAGTTGTTGGAAACGAAAATCGTCCTGCAGCTGATCATTTCGGCAAACTATGGCTAACCTACCGTCTCCAGAAGGCTCGATGATTCGGATTGCTTGGCATTAAGTTTGACCAAACTGCCTCGTCTGCCAGGATTATTTATGCAACGCCGTGACGAAGACATTATCTCCTCAACCAGAAAGTTAAACGAGATCTTTAGGGACAGTAAGCCGCGCGAAGCCGCGTATGGTTTGTCTTGTAGAGTTTTATAAAGCGAAGGACGACGTACGGTCGTCCAGGTTTGTCGCTTGTGTGCGGAGAAAGTGTGAGCTGCTTTAGCTTTAGCTGGCTAGCTAACTGCTCCGCACTTCGCCGGCTGGCGGATTTGCGCCCAAAGCCGGTGAGGGGACGCTGCACGGTGACAACAAATCCGAGGGGACCTCGTAGCTGAGGTGACAATGCTTGAGATAATGTCTGAACATCAAGGTAAGTAGACGAAACGAGCTAACGCGGTGAATGGGGTAATAGGCAGCTGAGCTGGACACTAGTCGTCCGTGTGTTAGCCGGCTACTTGTGGCCACTTGACTAGCCACAAGTTCGGTACCGCACCTTGGGTCAAAAACATACACCTCAGCCCGCTGTACAGTAAAGTGACTGTCCGGCGTGATGTGATTTGTGGCTTTGTTTTTGCCCAGTGTTGTGATCGCGCACTAGAAAGACGCGGGTTTCTTCCTAATTCGCAGCTAATCAGCCGTTAGTTAGCTTTAGGTGGCGTCAGCGATATTTCTTCTGCATGCGAAGCGCAGTGGATATGTCCCCGTGCAGATTCAAGACAAAAACGTACGAGACGTTGTTTATTTTGTTTTCAACAATGACCAACTACAGAATGCTTACAAGGACCTCCAAATAATGTCGTTTGTGTAGTAAGTGTTCGTTTGCGAGTCGGCTAAGTTAGCTACATAGGCTAACGATAAAGCCTAGCTTTTCTCAGCCAAGGGGCGAGTAAAACTATTTAATTATGGCCAGATTTAACCTCTTATTTGCCAATAGTTTAGGGTGATATCGTCGGTTGTGTTCATTAAGGCGAATAAGCACTGCTTTTCTTGTTTTGACCAGTAAACTTAGCGTTTCAAACAGGTGGTGTTCATGGGGCGAGGCGCAAGTTAGCTAACAGAGCTTAGCGTGCTAACCGTAGCATTTTTTACAGCGCGCGCCAGCTACGAGGCATAAATATGTCGTTAGTTCTCACGGTGGAAAGCATTTCCAACGAGTCGCGTCGTGTCCACCGTCCGCTTCGATGTCGTTTTACGACGGCGTGCGTCTGCTTTAAAACCAACTCGAAATCTGTCGCAATTTTGCCTATTAACGTGCTCCGTGTTCGCCCACACGTAGAAAATAATGTGTGGTGGTCGATGGGTTGTGTCTCAAGTGAAGTGTCGTTTTCGCACGTTAGATCGCAGAAAAAAACGCGAATAAGCGGCGATTCGGCTCAGCAACGTGCGAGCTGGTTAAGATGGTCTCCTGGTGTTACCGTATTGCTCCCCGTCCATCAGACAGACCTGCTTTTGTGAATCGCGTCTTTAGCTACCTGCTAACAGCATAGCATACACTTTCTGAATTTTGTGTTACAAAAACCTAAACCAGGAGCTTGATTACATCTTGAAATGGAAAAATTAAATACCGTGATGCAATCAACGCTAATCAACGTTACTTTTATTTTAATTTTCCAACAGATTCGTTGCTGAAATGCAAAACAGAGCCTCTGGTAAGTTTAATTTCCACCTTAATGTGCACTAATCTTGTTTATTCTCATAGTATTAACACACTGGCAGGTTGTTGTTAATAAGTGGAAATGTTCTTTTATTGTCAGCCACCAGAGAGAAGAAAGAGAACAGTGGAAGATTTCAACAAGTTCTGTAGTTTTGTCTTGGCCTATGCTGGGTATATCCCATCTCCAAAAGAGGTGAGTCGTATTAATATACTTTACCTGTTTCCAAAGTCTATCATCTTAAATTCACTTTTCTCCTGCACATACCCTTTTCCAATCAGAAGGGTGTACTATTAAGATGTTTTGTGACTTTTCTTAACTGGAATTGCTTTTGTCAGTTTTACGTTATCCATTTCAAAACCCTGCCTTTGCCTCCTTCTTCCCATAGGAAAGACCATGGTCTCCAGCCTCATCCAGCTCTCCACACAGCTCTGGTGCCTCAGGTGAAAGTGGCATGGGAGGTGGTGCCAGCTCCAGTATGACAGCCGACTGGGGGGATGGCACCTCAGACCTTCACACCATTCACACCTTTGTGCGGAAAGCCCGTGCAAACAAAGGTGTCAAGAGTATGCGCCGCCTGCCATCTGACAGCACTCTGCTGGACAAAATGAGACTAAAGGACCCGTTTTACAAGGGTCAAGCAAGCAGCAAGGCGGAGCGCAAGAAGGACAAGAAGCTGAAGCGACTTTCTCTTGGCTCAGGTGCCGGAGATAGCAGCAGTAGTGGTGGCGAGAAGCGCGCTAGGATCAAACGCAGCAAAAACCCCAAGCAGCCTAAAGCCCTTAAGAAGCTTAAGAACTCAGCACCCAGTGAGACAGACTCTGAGAATGGCCTTGGCCAGGATGAGGAGCACTCAGTGGCAGTGCATGGGCTGCAGGCTCATGGGACCAGCCTGGTAAAGGCTGAACAGGAGGAGGCAGCAAGAGAGGCAGAAATGAGCTCCAGTGAAGGGGAAACATGGATAGCAGATGAGGATATCATGGTGGAGTCAGGTGAGTACATGATCATATAGACCCTCAGACTAAGTGCCATCTCTCAAACTGTTCTTTCACATTTTACAGTTAGTGTTAATGTTCCAGTTTTATGTACAGTGCAACACTTAAGTAATTGTAGAGTAATGTATTGAAAAGTTTTTGTGTAGTTCATATATACATATATGATATCAGTTCAGAGTTTTTAGTCCTGTTCAGAAAGTGAAATGAGTACATGATGCAGTTCAGGTCAACAACATTCCACTTTCTGACCATTATGAAACTGAAATTTGCTTGGCACACTTTCCTCTTTCCAGAAGGTTTCCAGGATGTTATTTCTGTTCTATGTCCATACATTTGTCTTAAAACGTCTTTGCATGATATAACATAGGTATTTTGGTCTTATCTGTTCTTTATATTTTATTGTAAAACCTTACAAGTTACAATGGTGTATTTAGAGGTCTAAACACAGTGCTCAGAATCCTCAGAATTATTTAGACTGAGATGGTATGTAGATCTAGGTGGACTGGTGTTAATTGGTTACACCAGTACATAGGTCCACTTAGATAATGAAATGTACAGTTTTCAAAAACCTATCCATTATAAAGTACTTCTAAATCAATTCGAGCTAAAATAAAATAAATTATTTCCCCAAAAATTATACATCATTGCTGTCTTCTCAAAGACAGGCCTTACCTCATCAAAACACTAGCTATACAGACATGATATTTTTGTTCAGTCCTTATCCAACCTAACCCACAGGTGCATGGAGATTGTGTGGGAATCGTGACTACCGTGGCTGATGAGCTTGATCATGGTCCCTCTTCACGAGACAGTATTGATTATCCTTGTTTTGAAGCAGCATGCAAATTTTGGAGACCACTAGGGGGCGATATAACATGGGGTGACTTGTCCAAAACCTGAACTCGAACCTGAACCAAAGTTGACAGCACAACAGTCATCTCTCACTTTCTTACACACCCTAAACCAGTACAGTAACTGTAGTTTTATGGCACAACAGAGTTATTTCCAAGAGCCACAAATGAAAGGCTGCAGGACCGATTTCCTTCTGTATTTACCCCCGTTACAATAGTGCGCCAACCTCACCAAATTTAGAGTCTGGACCAATGGGGGTGAGCTAACAAGGGTTAACTGTATTAATTTTGTGTTTTAGTTTACATTTCATTGTATGAAACCAAACATTTGGCTACTTCATTACTTTTTCGACTGCAGTGCACTTAGAAAACTAAGGCTAAAGTCTTCAAAGACCATGTATTTCTATGACTCTAAACCTTGTATCTACCCTATAGGTGACGATTCGTGGGACTTGATCACCTGTTACTGTGGGAAGCCTTTTGCTGGACGGCCCATGATCGAGTGCAATCACTGCAGCATATGGGTGCATCTCTCCTGTGCAAAAATCAAGAAGTCCAACGTACCAGACATCTTCTACTGCCACAAATGCAGGGATGCTCGACGGTTGAGCCATAAAAAAGACAATTAGGGAAGGCGACTGCTTTCAAAGCCCTGAATGTTCCCGTCCTCCACTTTTTCTACCCAACATGAGAAGAGAACACTGTTTTTGAGGAAGAATGGTTTTCTGCAGCCATTGTTGCTGGTTGGTGTCCCTCCTGCACACGTCACATAATTATTTACGTATTTGTCAATCATAAAAATTGTTAAAATCACAAGTGTAATTTCTCCATGCTCATAGGCAAACTGTTTAACCTGCCTCTAATGCATCGGTCTGCCTGTCATAGCAGCCTGGTAATCAGAAGAAACACCTTTTTATTTATAGCAGTCTCTTCTACAGAGGGGATGGGAAAGCATATGCTTAGAGGTTTGAGTATTGCCCATCCACATGAAGGAACTATCCATGTACAGGTTATTAATTACGTATCATTTTAAGACATATCCATTTTTGGTCTCAACATAATTTTAACTCTAAAGCATTTTGATTTTTGTTGCAAGGTATTAACAGTTAGGCATTGTGCAAATGTCTGTAGGTTACTAGTGCTTTATAATCTCAATGTATGATCCTGTCAGCAGCAGCACCGTGGCAATTCTGCCATTAACTAGCACTTAGCTGTCAACTCCAGTTCACTCAGTGCTCGAGAGGGAACATTATTCATTGAGTTTGTCAAAGAATTTACAAAAGATACTGTTGTTTTTGGTGGGCTTCATTCAACCAGTTAACATTTAAATTGGACTATTTATCTCACCTCATCCCTGTCCTTCCTAGAGTAAGCAGTTTCACATTGTGCGTTAACTATTTCTGTTTGGTTGACTTTTGAAAGAAGGTTTAAGTTTCATAAGACTTTCGAGGAGTGGTGTATGACAGCATTGCAGCAGCCATCAGGTTGTTGAAGCTCAATGTAACGCCAAGTTAGTAGTTGTAATTATTTTTGTTCATTTATTATTTTAAGAAAAAAAGCTTAAATTAGCTTTTAATATCTTGTTTGAGAACTGGTTGGGATTGCACCCACAATACTTGGCATTGGGTAAGTCATCATGACAAGTTGTCGTTTGAAAGTGAAAGTAGTTTGGAGACCAGCTCTCTTGTGTACAGAAAAGAGTTTATGCTGCAAACATTGTGGCATTTTTTTTCCATTTCTAATTTTTTTTTTTTTGAGGGGGAAAGGTGGGGGCTCTCTTGAAATCCCCAAAAGGTAGACTTTCACTCCCACCTCTCCTGTTTTACTCTGTAAATATCATATCCTTTGAGAACTGTACATATATGAAAGCAAAGAGAAGAGCCAAGCAAATGTTATATTTTTGGCATCTGATGTTTTCTTTAACTGTACCTGAAGAAATAAAACCTTTTCTTTATTGGGGATCCTATCAAAAATTCTGTCTGAAGTAATTTTATCCAGAAATTACTTGACATCCATTTTTGTGCTTTTTGTTAAGTTTTTAATTAGCTTAGGCTCACAAGTACAGTGTCTGTCAGTTTGCACACCACTAGAGGGTGATATTAAATAGAAATAAATAAGGCAATGAGGCATACAACAACAATCATAAAAAGTAAAAAAACAAAACTGCTACATACAGTGTTCTGGATAAATATTAAGCCCAATCCTAGACTAAAAGGCTTTTAATTACAGAATTCCCAGCGATGGTATATTTTAGTTCAAGACTAGGCTTAATCTCCTCTTGTAAATCCAGCCAGTGGCGTTTGTCATGTTGTCTTCACGCTGAACGGCTAATCAGTCATGGTCTTCCCAGATGTTTTCTGGTTCATCCTGAAAGACAAAGATATTGTAATGTCATTTCTAGGAAAAGAAGTGGCATTTTCCATGTTTGTGCAACCAATGCTTAAGAAAATTGTTATTAAACACTATATTCATAAAGCATCTACACATTTCCCCCCCAATACAATAAAAAGACAAGGATTTAATCAGAGAGGTTTGTCAATACCTTTCTGTTTCGGCTTGACAGATAGGAGTTACCGATGCGGTCAAGAGGGACGGTGACCCTCACCCTACAATGAGAGGGTTAAAGAAAAAGGAATTGAAAATATGGGAAAAAATGAGGGGGGGTATTTAAAAAAATTACATTAGAATTTTCTGTTTCAGCTGACTGCCCACCTTTTGTCTTTGTTCTTGTGGATCTGGGGTTTGGGCAATGCTGGAACATGCTCCACAGGCGGGGCGAGGGCAGTGACTGATTTGCCCGGGATGGGCTCCCAGTCTTGGGTCATTTCCCCCCCATTGTCTGGCATTAACCCAGCCAAGTCCGAGATTTCAGAGAGGTGAGGAGACACGTCCCGGCTGAGCCTGAGCGCATTCTGTACAGGAGAGAAGAGAATATACGGAGAAGACAGTTTAGATAATAGATAATAAAACCAGCAGCCTCTCTACCAGGTTGGGAAAATAAACAGCAAGATTTGAAAAACTATAACAACACAAAATGCTAAACCATGCATGCAAACTGCAATTTAAAAGCACATCAGCTTTTCCAGTGGCACTTACTCTGGCTGATCGCAGCCTGTCTGGCAACAGGAATGCATAGAGTTCATCTATTAAGAAGCAGAGAGCCAAAACAGGCAGCAAATACTTGTAGGACAACATCTGCAAAAAAGCATACAATGGAACTTCAATTAATTATTAAAAGGTTCTCATGGCTCCATTAATAACACGAACATGCAAACATTTATGGGTTGAAATGTACCGGCGCCAGACGCATTATCTCGCAGTGCTGTAAGGGTTTTTATAAAGTCAAGACAATCAATTTTCAGTTTGAGAGATTTCAGAGCATGCATGATTTTCCTGCTTTACCTTCTCAGTATCTTCTTCCTCAGGAGTTGCTTGCAGCTGGTTGAACCTGCTTGGGCAGTTGCTTGGTCAGTTTGTGATGCTGTCCTCTCTGTCTTTGAGTATTTGTAGGCATGAAGCTGGGGTGGGTTTATATGTGTAAAGGATGGCAGGGTGATTATGGATTGGGTGGGTGTGAGATGACCTCATCGACCCTCCAACTGAAGGAGAAAGAGCAAAGAGGAGAACGTGCTGGAGAAAACTGTTTACAGTTTGGATGGTAACTGGACAGAGAAGGTAAAAAGGTCAACAAATGCCTTGAGTTTGCTTTGAAACTGCAACAAGTTATAAAAATGTAAGAGGAACGCAGTGTTGCTGATCATGAAGACAGTGGCACACATGCAATGGTGTGCTGACTGAATGGAAAGCCACATTTAAAATATACATCATTTAAAGTGCAAGTGTGTGGTGGCACAGGATGTCCATTCTGGGCTCCATAAAGAACTTTGTAATGGACGTTTCTTTAAAGCAGCTGCAGACTCAAACTGGTTTACAGTGATACCAAGATGATCCACATTTTTGCTCTATCCCTGTATCGTGTTGAGCTGGACCAAAAATATGTAGAGTCTGGAACCCTCTGAGGACTAGTTTGAGAACCTCGGCAATGTTAGTAAAAAAAATTTAAATGAAGTGTGTGAAGAACATTAAAAAAATTAAAGAACACCCACATAATATAAAGGTTGAAAGCGAATTTGTCATTTATTGGAAGGTTCTGTTTGTTACTGAACTATAAGTAGTTCTTCTATGGTATAATGCAAATAATCCAATGGAACTTCTTTTTAAAGCTCTTGTCATTTAGCTTAAAATGTTTTAGTACATGAACACATTTTCTGTTGGAATGTAATAACACACAACTCTTCTTCTGGTTTTGCATTTCTGAGTGCAAAACCTGAAAGCTGTGCAATAGTTTGGAAAAGAAAATTCAAATCCTTATTTAGACAAAAGAATGTTTTTCATTCCAACCAAGAATTGGAGAGAATAAAAACAGCAGGATAGCCAGACATTTTGGGTCTAATTCACAAACTCCGAATCAAGGTTACCAAAATCAAAAACTCACTTCCAGTAGAAGAAGGCTGTGCACACATGCGTCTGGATGCCTCTTTCTATTGGCATTTGTCTGCTGTTTTGTTTGAAAATTTATTCTCTCAGTGTTTGTTTTTGTCATCTACTGGATTAACTTTTCTCTGACTATATGGACATATGCTGCTGCTATTCCCTTCATTATGAACTGGATCTCTCTGGTTAGCCTGAGTATGCTCAATAGCAGTAGCTTCCTGACGCTGTTCGCGTTGCCACTTACTCTGGTTGCTTACAGACACAGAAGGACACTTTTCTGGATGCTATGAACACTTTCCTGTCTAAGATCTTTACTCGCCTGGCCTGTGTTTCTGGTCTCTGCCTCTGCCCGCTAGCTCTGCCTTTCCTTGGCTCCACACATGCTCCCACCTGCGATCGACATTGCAGGTGAGTAAGTCTCCCCAATCTCTCTCCTATTCTGTTGGCATTTTTCTCCTGGTTGTTTTCTTCTGCAGTAACGTACGAGTTGGTACTGGTTTGGCAGAGTTCTGGTTAATGCAGTGGTTCAGTAGCAGCAGCAGCCAACTGACCGCGTTCTAGGCTACGTTCAGCGCAAACACGGACCAAAGTTTGGTGAGTTATATATGGAGAAATGCATACACTGTTAAAAAATGGTTTGTGATCTGAAGTGACTTTGAGGTTTGAATCAATGTTCTGTGCTGCTTTTGTTCTTCTAAACTAACATTTACTTTGCATTCTTTTTTTTAAAGTATCGGCTACAATTGAATAAAGCCCATTAGATTGTTCCTTACCTCATAAAGTATTTTTATTTGTTGTTGTTGTTTAACAGACAATTCTTATTTACAGTGAGTATTATCAGAATTATCATTTGAACATTGTTGCAGAAGGTAAAATCAATTAAACCTGAGATAAATGTCAATAAATGTTACTACATTCTGAAAACATATTGTTGTTTCAGCATAAAAATGTAAGCAACCCGGCTGTGCTCCGATATGAGTAAAGTGAATAAGACAGCAGAGAAAAAGTCTTGGTCTTGCATAAAGACCATAGTACTAAACAATGATGAATTGTGAATTTGTGTAAGACCAAAATCATAGATAGAAAAGAGTTTTTCTTGGAGAGATACCATAAAATAACCCCTTTTGGAGCTATAAATAATCTTTTTTTTTTAAATAAAGTCTGCATGTGTGAAGAAAATAGGTTAAAAGAATCTCCACACATAGTAAAAGTTTGTTCTAAAACCACAGGTGCAAGTCTACGGTAGAAGTATTTATTATTTAGCAAACTTTTATTTTAAATAAAAAACTTCCTGCAAACCTCCTATTAATCTACTTTTTATTTGTTCTTCTTGTGTATACAGTGCACAATCCTTTAACATTTGAAAGTAGTGAGCTGTCTCTGTGTGTGGTCAGTTGGAGCATCTGATAAAGCCCTCTTGCCAATTTCATCGCTGGAGTCCCATCTAAACCTCAACGTCCACCAGGGACAGTAGTATTGGGCAGCATCAAGCGCACACGCCAAGAAAGAGCAGGCCTGGGTGGATGGCCTACCAGCCGTTCGACACGTTTTCTCTCTTCCTCTTTTCCCGCCCTATCCTAATTAATGCTATTTTTGGCCTGCGGGACCACCAAACACTGAGAGGCCGCTGACAGATAAAGAATGGTGTAAATAAACTCTCTGTACTACACATGCCCCACTAGCCCGCCCAGGAGTCTGTCAACACAGTCTGAGCTCAGTTAGGTTGGCGCCGATTACTCTAATTAGTACCCCCCGAAAATGCAGGAAAAAAAGAAATAGAAATGTGTGCGCGCGTGTGCTTGATCATCTCTGCCATCCCCCACCCTCGGGTCTCTGCCCTATAAGTACCCGGAGTGATCAGCAGCTCCAAATATAGACCAGCGGTCTGTAAAACATATCATAGCTCCAATGAATCTCCTCTACACTCGGTTTCCAGCTGAATAGTGAATAGTTAACAGTTTCATACACTTGTCATTTACAATAGATATAGATATATATACAGAAATATCCAGACACCTCAAAATTTGTGAGTTCATCTACTTTAGAGTGCACCATTGCTGACAAAAGTTCAGTTGTGCGTGTACAGATTGTATCATCTCAAAAGTACAACTAATACAAAGGATAAATGAACATGGGTCTACAATAGACAATCATCAGCTAGTGGCGTATAAATTATATAACTGTACTCTCTGGAGTGATGGACCTTCATATTGTACATTAGAGCTGAAGTTAAGAGAGGTGTTTAAGATTCAGAACTATTCTTCCTACATCATTTCCTGATCTCACTAATGCTCTTTAGGCTAAATGCAATCAAATCCTCACAGCAATTCTACAATATATAACTTTACATCCTGTAGGTTGACCATTCTGACTGCTTTTCCGAGATTGTGAAATACACTGGGCAAGGAGGATCTGAGCAACTTCCACAAGGACGTTATTGTGATGGCTTGATTTAAGTGCAGCATTTGACACAGTAAATTACAACATACTCATCTCCCGTCTTTCATCTATTGGTATATCAGGCACTGCTCTTCAGTGGTTTACATCATATATCACCAATATACAACAGCTTATTTAACAGCCATGTAAATCCTCCACCTCGCTGGTTAGGTCTGGTGTCCCCCAGGGATCGGTCCTTGGCCCCCTACTCTTTCTTGTGTACATCTTGCCCCTTGGCCAGATCATACATAGCCATGGTCTCAATTACCTGTTATGCCGATGACATACAACTATACGTTTCCACACACTCACCCCTAGATTCTCCACCTCCATCTCTGATTAATTGCATTACTGATATAAAGCACTGGTTGGAGGAAAACTTTTTACATCTGAACACCGATAAAACTGAAATGCTACTTGTCGGTCCAAAGTCCGTACTGTCTCGCTCGATCATTATTGATGGTGTAATAGTAAAATCTGCACCGGTTATCAGAAATCTTGGTGTTCTTTTTGATTCTTCATTAAACTTTGAGTCACATTTTAAGTCCCTCTCTAAGACGGCCTTTTATCACCTCCATTGGTCGTCTTTCGACCTTTCCTTTCTACCAGTGATGCTCATAGTTTAGTCCACGCCTTCGTTATGTCACGCATTGACTAC
>JBBIGC010000013.1:12280066-12296850 GCA_037576955.1 Lepidarchus adonis | reverse complement strand
TCTCTGCATTTTTGTATCTTTGTTCACAGTATATTGCTGTGTGTGTGTGTGTGTGTGTGTGTGTGTGTGTGTGAACAGTATCTCAAAGTGAGTATACCCCTTACATTTTTAAAATATATTTTATTATATCTTTTCATGGGACAACACTTTGATACAATATAAAGCAGTCAGTGTACAGGTATAACAGTGTAAATTTGATGTTTCCTGGAATATTGCCCTGAGGCCCAGTCTCTGACAGAGAGGCTCATACTCTGCTTCAGTATGTCACAGTACATGTTGACATTCGTGGTTCCCTCAATGAACTGTGACTCCCCTGTGCCAGCAGCACTCATGCAGTTCTAAACCATGACACTCCCACCACCATGCTTGATTTTAGGCAAGTCACACTTGTCTTTGTACCCCTCACGTGGTTGCCACCACACACTTGACACCATCTGAACCAAATAAGTTTATCTTGGTCTCATCATACCACAGGACATGTTTCCAGTATTCCATGTCCTTAGTCATCTTGTCTTCAGAACACTGTTTGCAGTATTTCTTGTGCATCATCTTTAGAAGAGGCTTCCTTCTGGGACGACAGCATTGCAGACAAATTTGATGCAGTGTGCGACGACTGCCACTGACTGGCTGAACCCCCACACCTTCAACCTCTGTAGCAATGCTGGCAGCTCTCATACATCTATTTTCAAAAGACAAACTCTGGATATGACTAAATACGTGCACTCAACTTATTTGGTGGCGAGGTCTGTTCTGAGTGCAACCTGTCCTGTTAAACCACTGTATGGTCTTGGCCACTGTGATCCAGCTCAGATTCAGGGTGTTGGCAATCTTCTTATAGCCTAGGCCATCTTTATGTAGAGCAACAATTCTGTTTTTTCAGATCTTCTGAGAGTTCTTTGCCATGAGGTGCCATGTTGAACCTGTCACCAGTATGATGGAGAACACCAAATGTATTCACTTTTGCTACCAGCAGTTTAGACATTAATGGCTGTGTGTTGAGTTAATTTTGAGGGGACAGTGAATTTACACTGTTAAACAAGCTGCACACTGACTACTTTTGTATCAAAGTGTTGTCCCATGAAAAGATATAATAAAAATATTTACAAAAATGTGAGGCGTGTACTAACTTTTGTGAGATATTGTGTATATTATTTATTTATTTACTTTTTGCTGTGCTAGAGTGAATGATCCATCACCCAAATAATACTTGCTCACTGGTGGTCCTCTTATTGGTCCTAACCATTGATGAATGGACTAAAGTGGGCAGACAAAAGATGAGGAGAAACTCTATAATTGTAAACTACAAAGTGCACCTATAGGGTAAGTGGAACTGATCAAATGGTCAGTAAGTGTTAATATAACAAAGGTTTATTTAATTAAGTGGTTTGTCTGTGTATAGACATTATAATATATCAGTTTTTCATTTCATCAGTGTTGAAAACCCATGTTTCAAGAGGTGATGGTTTAAATCAAGATATTTCCTCATAGAAAACCAAGTGCTGTCATACATTTACTGTGTAACCAAGTGAAAAGGGCTCCCAAATTTTTAGTGTTATTCTTTCCCTTTAGATATAGTGTTGGGAAAGTCTCCTGATTTATTTATTTATATTTTTTTGTGTGCATATTTGTGACACATGTTTCAGATCATCAAACTAATTATAATATTACACAAAGAATGTAAATAAAAAAGCAGTTTTTAATTGGAAAGGAAAAAGAGAAAAAAAAAGTTATCCGAGCCTACTTGGTCCTATGTGGGGAAAAAGTAGTTGCCCCAAAATCTAATAACTGGTAATGCAATCAAGCATTTGTGATAACTAGCAATGAGTCTTGCTGTGAAGGAATTTTAGGCCACTCTTCTTTGCAGAATTGTTTTAATTTAGTCACATTGACGGGGTTTTCGAGCATTAACTGCTGTTGAAGGTCATGCCAAAGCATCTTAATTAGATTTACTGGTCCAGCCTTTGACTAGGCCACTCCAAAACCTTCATTCTTTACAATTTAAAACTTATATAAAATGTTCTAACAAATATATATAATTTCTGTGAACAGTTTTTAAATAATGTAGTGAAAAGGTCTCTCTCAATTTAGTTTAATAAATAATGTGGATTTTGACACTAACTATATACAGTTACATAAAATAGGTTGAATTGTCATTATTAAATCACACGAAAATAAGATATTGGCTATTGATGTTTTTCCTTTCTGGTATATCTTTTTTTTGTAGTGCATTCAATACATTTAAATGCTCACCTGTACTTAAATGCACAACTGTAAAAGTGCACAATTGTAGACCCCGAAGTATTTGCAGCCATGTAATGGTTACAGTGGGGCAAAAAAGTATTTGGCAGCCACCGATTCTGCAAGTCGTCCCACTTCAAAAGATGAGAGAGGTCTGTAATGTTCATAATAGGTTCACTTCAACTGTGTGAGACGGACAAAAAATGCAGGAAAGTACACTTTTTATGGTCAATAACAAAAGTTCACCTCAATACTTTGTAATGTAACCTTGGTTGATTAAACGTTTCTTGTAGGTCTTCACCAGGTTTGCACACACTGTAGCTGCTATTTTGGCCCATTCTGCAATGCAAATCTTCTCAATAGCTGTGATGTTTTGGGGCTGTTGCTTGGCAATACAGACCTTCAACTTCCTCCACAGATTCTCTATTGAATTGAGGTCCGGAGAATGGCAGAACCTTGAAATCCTTTTTATGTAGCCATGCCTTCATTGCCCGGGCGGTGTGTTTGGGATCATTGTCATGCTGGAAGCCACATTTCATCTTCAATGCTCTCATTGATGGAAGGAGGTTTTGTCCAAAATCCCATGGTACATGGCCCCATTCATCCTCTCCCTAATACTGATCAGTTGCCCTGTCCCCTTTGCAGAAAAGCAGTCCCAAAGCATAATGTTTCCACCCCCATGCTTTACAGTGGGTATGATGTTCTTGGGGTGCAACTCCACATTCTTTCTCCTCCAACACAGCAAGTGGCGTTTATACCAAAGAGTTCCATTTTAGTCTCATCTGACTGCATGACACCCAGATGGTCTCTGGCAAACTTGAGACGGGCCTGGAAATGTGCTGTCTTAAGCAGGGGGACCTTTCCAAGTGTAGCATGACAATATAGTGTGTTACTAATACTAATCTTTGTCACTGTGGTCCCAACTGTCTTCAGGTAATTGACCAGTTCCCCCTTGTGTAGTTCTGGGCTGTTTCCTCACGTTCTCAAAATCATTTGTAGCCCACAATGTGAGATCTTGCATGGAGCCCCAGGTCGAGGGAGATTGTCAGTGATTTTGTATTTAATCAATATTCTAATAATAAAACAGTTGATCTCACCAAGCTGCTTGCCTATTGTAGATCGTCTCATCCCAGTCTTGTGCAGGTGTACAGTCTTGTCCCTGGTGTCGTTAGACAGCTCTCTGGTCTTGGCCATGGTGAAGGTTGGAGTCTGACTGTTTGAAGGTGTGGACAGGTGTCTTTTATACAGATAATGAGTTCAAACAGGTGGATTGGAGGATAGAAGAGCTTCTTAAAGAAAAAGTAACAGGTCTGTTCAGAGAGCCAGAATTCTCATTTGTTTGTAGGTGCTAAATACATATTTTATACAAATAAATTCTTTAAAAATCATTAATCAATGTGATTTCCTGGATTTTTTTTTTTACATTCTGTCTCTCTCAGTTGATGTGAACCTATGATGAACATTGCTGACTCTCATCTTTTTAAGTGGGACAACTTGCAGAATCGGTGGCTGCCAAATACGTTTTGCCCACTGTATATACTGACATTTGCTGTATCATTGTATAACCATTGGAATAGTATTAAATGTCCTGCATTATGAATAACATGAATGTAATTTTTTCCCCTTTCTAAGCTGGAAGTGCAAGCACCCCCAGGCACCACTATAGGATATGTGTCACAAGACTGGCACCCCTGTTACCCAAAGTTCTCCATCCAGGGCCCTAACAGAGAAACTCTGATGAAACTAGAGGGGCCGTGCTTAGCCTGCAACTGCTGTGGGGATGTCAACTTTGAGGTTAGTGTGTTTTAGAGTTTTCATAGAGGAAATGTGTCATGATTATTTGGTCTGATGTCATAGTTTTATATTATTTAGAATTAAATGTTTACAGTTTAAATATTTTAGCTTTAGCACTAGTACATTAAAGGCTATAATCTTTAAAGATCCAAGGTAATCTCCACTTTTTAATCTCCACTCTAACTTTTGAGCTCTTCTCAATGTGGGTAAACCTTGAGCTTACATTAACATTGATAATTACAGTTCTTCGGTTCTTTTTGCAGTTACTGCATTTGATGGGCTTAGGTCTCTGATTTAAGACCTGTTATTTTCCCCCAGCTGAAAAGTGTAGATGGAGGAAAGTCAATTGGTCGAATCAGTAAGCAGTGGAGTGGACTATTAAAGGAGGTGTTCACTGATGCAGACAACTTTGGCATCCAGTTCCCTTTAGACATGGATGTTAAAATGAAGGCTGTGTTGATGGGAGCTTGCTTCCTGATTGTGAGTATCAACTTCCTCACACATTTTCCTGCTACATAAGCAATTATGTACTATGAGCTGTCAGCATGAATCTATTCAAAGTGACTTAAAATGTCAGAATGAATATTGTACTCTATATTGGTTTTAGATATTATATGCTGAGGGAGGTTGCTTCGGAGGAAATGTTGTTTACTATTGCTATTGTTCACACATTGTCTCATCTTTTCGAGTTTCCCTTTTTACCTACTCTCTGATTTGTCCTTGCAGGATTTCATCTTCTTTGAAAAAGTCGGAGACAGCAACCAGCGCAACACTGTCTTCTCTTAGAGAGGTTACCTTGTGTAAAGATAGCATTTGTGAAATGCTAAAAAAAAATGCAAAATTTTCCAACACTTAACTACTATCCATTTAATATTTTGCCAAATCTACTGCCAGTCTCATGAGTCCTTTGTCTTGTTTTCCCCTGTAACATTTTATGCCTTAACAGTACTTGTGTGCAAACACCTTTAAATGGGACAGACTGATCAAGTGAAACGAGTTTTTCTACTTTGTGTTTAAGCACTTACTAGGCACACCTGAAGTCTTTTAGACCACAAGCTGTAGTATTCACTTGATGGTGGTAGAACTACTTTGCATCAGTACAATACATCTTCAGATTTTGCAATTAAGGTTGTGAATTGTTTAATTGCATCATTTGTAAAAGATTTGTAAAAGATTTGTAAAAAAAAGTATTTTTTACATAAATCAGGTTAAAATGTTTGGGTTTCTGCATTACACTTTAATTTCATTCCAAAGCCTCTTTCATGGATGTATGAACATTTTATGAATATTCTGAACTCATTCGACTGTGCAACAGTTTTAAACCTTTTTCAAAAATTTGTATGATTTTATATGTTTAAGACTAACAGTGCTACCTCTGCTTTATCAACTTCATTTGTACAGTTAATCCTAAAAGGTTCTTGCCACTAGAGGCAACAGTTAGAAGAATGAATGATGCATGTTGGCATGAAGTAGCTGCTTCAAAATGTCCTCTGTTCCTAGCCTTTTGTTCACCAAACTTTTGATCATGTGAAAGTAGGAAAAACTGAGAGACACTGGGGGCGGTACCTGGAAAAATCTGTTGGAAATCTTTCCTTTGCCCTGTGGTGGATGACAACATGCCTAAAGAACTTGCAGAGTTTCCAGTGGGCGAGGAAGTAGCAGATTTTTACATTGTGTGGATTTGTTTTTATCATAATGAAGAACAAAGCTTTTGTTTTTGGTCTGAGAAGCTTTGTTGCTGTGGCAGCATTATGGCTTTATGATGAGGGCCAGCAGGATTTTAAAGTGTATCCTGTTGATTAGCAGCATATGTACTAACAATTAAATAGTAAGAGTGCAGCATAGCTAGTGTGTGTGACATCTGTATGATTTGATTGCTCTCATAGATCATGTATCATCAATATGAATCTTATGAAATTTCCCAAAACAAAAGTAAAGTTAAAAGGCCAAACAATAATTGTCAAATGGAAAGAAATGTTTTGCCTTTTTAGAAGCCTTCAAAAGAACTGTATTGTATCCTAGTGCCTGTATTGTCAGTGTATTCTCGTATGTCGGTAAAATTTTAATGTGCATGCAGTTCACAATGTGCCCTAATAAAAATCCGAAACCTTATAGATTTGAATGTTCTGTAATTTCACACAAGCAAACACTGATTCAGCTGACATGTCTAATAATTCTAGTGTTCCCTTTTAAAACTTGGGTGTTTTTTGTTTAATGTGGGGTGTTTGAGAGTGAAGGCAAGGTTTACTAATGTGAATTCATTCAAAAGAGTCAGTCAAGTCCTAGGCATCAGTTTGGTTCTCTAGGAACACAAAGTACACTGTAAGCATGAAAATGAGACAACAGAAATTATATCTGAGGCTGAAACATCTGTTTATCGTTACCATGATAAGAATGGGGTTTGGCTGTTTTCAGTCAGAACATAAAAGGAGGACAGAATGAAACGGTCACCAAATTGGCAATTATTTTTTTATTTAGCATTTAATCAACCTAAAAAGCAAAATTAAATGACATTTTTTACCCCTGGCTATGCAGTAGTCTTCTGTTTTCTGTGAAGACTGAAGTAAAAAAAATAAGGCCATATCAAGCAGAAAAGTTACTCCTTACTTTAACAATCTCCAAACATTTATTTGCTTCTAAAACTTCATGACATGAGTGAATCCTCAAAAGGCCACTTGCTTCAATGTATTAAGAGAATCATTTCTTTAAAAACACAATTCTCTACATCTAAACAAAAGCCTTGGTTCGGGTAGAAAAGAAAGGTCTAGAATTGACTGATGTCCTTTATTTCTGCCCCAAACAAACTCTGAAATTGTAATGTGCCTGCTCCTTTGACACATCTATTTAAAGTAACCACATTGTAAACATGGCATATGTGAATGACTTTAGACTGTAGATGTTACGAGTAGTATTAAATACTTCACTGATCATTCTACACAAAAACATAGCTTCTAGACTTCTGTTAAAGGTCTACAATAGTTATTGAAGATGGCAAGCAACACTTTCCAAAGTATGCTTCACATTACTCTGATTCTAGAGTTAAAAATTAATGTGACATTCTGATACAGTACTGTTATGTCCCAATGGCATCAAAATATATTCATGTATTTTAATTTTATCAAACAGATTACACCTGGAACTATATATAAAATTAATTAAAAATGTAATTGTTAAATATATATTTCAATAACGATACCTACTCCAATTGTATTTTCCTTATACAAAACTGTAAACAATATGAGCTGTTCCTTTTACTTTCACCACTTTGTTTTCTCCATGAAAAAACAAAAAAAAATTAATTCCTTCATTTGGTAGACGTGTTGGTGTTGAGTGTTAAACTTCACTGAGGGGAAAATCCAAACTGTCCTCATCATTTCCATCTTCTTGGCACCTCTCAGAAGATTTGACACAACTGAACAGATCATCATTCAGCAGCCAGGGGGAAGTGTAGCGTTTCTACCAATTTGTACTGAGTAGAACAAATGGTTTGGGGCTGGGAAACAACTTGGCAGCTGGAGAATCTTCCATAAAACCTGCAGCTGAGTCAGCAATTTCCTTGAATGTTGGCTCAAACATGTGCAGCACAATTCAACATTGATACCAAACAAACAAAATGTTTCCTTGGTCTGTTTGTGTCTCAGTCACATTCAGTCTTCACTCCCACTTTGCATTTTTTGCATATAATGAGGTGAAATATGCTCTTAAAGAGCAACACTGCAGAGTTCAGCAAAACAATAAGCTCCCCTTTAACGTTCTTGAGTAGGTGCCTCAGATATTGATGTGTAGTACTCTTAGCACCTTATTATTGAGAGGTTTGCTTAAATGCTTATTCAGCACAGGCTCATCTGACTGCATACAGATCATACTCTTCTAAACCCTTTCTCCTCGTCTCTCCAGTGCAGTATCTCTGGCCACACGGAGGATAAAACGGCTAGCCTGCTGCAAGTCCCAGTTGTAGCGTGCTAGGATCTTGAAGCAGTCCTCTCGAGAACACTGGTTCATGTAGTAAAGCTGTTCTGTCTGAGGAGTGACCAAGAGGAAAAAAAACAGATTAATAATAGTATGATATAGTTCATCTAAACAATAATTCAAAATATTGTAAAACATGACTAATCACCTTAAGCTGTTGCTCTGCCCGAACAGGATTCCAGTCATTACGCTGTAGAGCTCTCTGAACCTCTTCCATGGTTACTCCATGGACAGCAGCCTGCACCTGTCCAATTACAACAGAACACAAGTGTTTTTATGGTTTCAAACACCATTAAGATATTTTGCATGATCAATTTATTGTTTAAAATTTTAGAAAACCAAAAGAGGCAAATGTCTGGACAAACAAAATTACCTATGTTCTATTTTTCCATACACATCCAGACCTGGAATCAACTAAAATCAAATTCCAAACTTTTCCATACTGCGTAGGAACCATGAAAAAAGATCTGCGTAGAATATTCTATTGCATAGTTAGCGTTGTACAAATTTCTACATAATTCAATTTAAGATATCTGTAAACCAGAAGGTTAAGATGTTGAATGATGCATCATGTAGAAACATACCAACTGCAGCTTCAAGTTCAAATCCAAACACAAGCCTGACTTGAGGTCACAAAAATAGAGGTGACAAATTTTTCTTTTAGTGCCCCTTAGAGGCAATGTTTGGGTTATAAGAAGTCTGTAGCGGTGAGGCTAGTCCCTCTGTAGCGGTGAGGCTAGTCCCTCTGTAGCGGTGAGGCTAGTCTGTACCCTTCAACCTAAGTAAGAGTGAGAATGTAACCTGGCTTTGGACATTTTCACTTGGGGGTGTACTCACTTTTGTTGCCAGTGGTTTACACATTAATGGCTGTGTTTGTGTTATTTTGAAGGGAAAGCAAATTTTTTATACAAGGGACTTTTATACAAGCTGTACACTGACAACTTTACATTGTATCAAAGTGTTGTATCTTCCATGTTGTCCAATGAAAAGATATAATAAAATATTTACAAAAATGTAAGGGGTGTACTCACTTTTATGAAATACACTTAAGTAAGATAAAAAGAAAAGTTCGTACCTGAGCTATGAGTGCCTCCTTATCTATTTGCACTTGAGGTGGGTACCGTTCCCGTACCTTTTCTTTTTCTTTCTCTCTGTCCCTTTCCTTCTCTTTTTCTTTCTCTTTCTCCAAGTCATTATCTAGCTGGGGTGTTGACTTTGCTAACTGTGCCATCTTGACAAGGTTGGTCACCGCCATAATTTGTTGCTGCTGTTGCTGCTGAGGTTGGGGCTGCAAGTTTGGAACAGTAGGAGAAGGCCAAGGAGAAGAGAAGGGTGCTGCCACTCTCCGTTCACGGACTACCATCTGCTGGGGTCTGATTCGTTTAAAGTTTGGTGGAGGTGGGCGTGGAGGAGGTAAGTTGCCACTACAGTCACTGAACCTACGATGGTCCTGGATTAAGTGAGCTGGAATGGCTTTCCGTAGGCGTGTTCTTTGAGCCAGGCTGCCCCCGGCATCTTGACCCTTTTTATGAGAAACCCCCAGGACTGACTCAAGACTTTGGGACAATCCTAAAGAAAATATGTAAAAAGGGAACAAAGCATATAAACGAAAATAATGATCAGAAAATGAAAACAATGGAATTCAGAAAAGAATAATAAATACATTTCAACATACATGGCAAAAATACAACGTGACATATATACTGATGTTAAAAAATTTATTTTACAAACAATAATTGAACATTTCTGCCAAATTGCTCATTTTATCTTTTGTTTATCTGAATTCTATTCTTCTATGACCACTCATTGGGACTAGAGTACCTCATTTTGTTTCTTTCAGATGTACAAGTCTTGTAATGACAATAAACACACTTTATCCTCTATGTGTGTATCAAACATGGTGTAGGTAAATCCAGTTTTTCAAACTGTACATAGCTGATTTAATAAGCATCATTAAGAGTTTTTGCTCCTACCTGCCATTTTCTTTAGATTAGAGCTTTCTTTTTCTTTTGCCAAAGGTGCTCTCCAGGTTCCAGGGCTGAAACACAAATACAAATTTCTTTATGTGATTCCATAACCATCCATTCAAACATTACATGAATCAGTTTATACAGTATTTAATGTAGACCTTTCACAGTTACTCTGTAATTATAAATGAATTGATTAAAGTTTACATTCCCAATTATGCATGCCATTAAAAATCAATGCTCAATCTGAATATGAGCATAATTGAAAAACACACATCAGCAAGATACACAAAAGTCAATTTTCATTCATATACAATCAATTTTAAAGCAAACATTTATAAATGTATAAGATTAATTGACTCACTCATCAAGCCGTGTCGGGGTTCCCCAGCTGCGGTCTGGGTGGATGTCTCCATGTCCAGTGTGCTGTAAGCTTCCTTTGACTGGAGAAGAGATGACAGCAGGACTCGTATTCAGACCAGCAGGTACAGACATAGAGGGAGCAGTCAGCGATGGGGGAAACCACCCAACACCAAGTGTCCTCTGGTTCTGTCCCCTCCACTCACCCAACTCCATCCTGGACACAGTAGAAAAATGATCCCCAGTCAAAATACAGCTAACTGTTCATCAATTATACATTATGCTAACTTATAAAATCCATAATTTAGCAAAGTCTGAATAAACATCAAGCTTACTGACAACTACAGAAGAATTGTGCAAATTAGCACATTTGGTCCATCAAGAATGAACTGTACTTGAACAAGGAAACAGAGAAGGCCTATTGCAGTGAAAAGCTTTTGGAAGCCCAGCTTTGTTTTTGACAGACCCACTCTACAGATCTTTGCAGGGGGCCTAAAGTTTTAGACTCAAGGATAAAATATGAATGGAATGCTTCTTAGGGGGTTGAAGTAAGTTAATCTCTCCCCTTTCCCCTCATTTTCCCTCCCTCTTCCTTTTGTGTCCTTGCATTACGGCCCCATCTTACCCATGGTCTATTATGGTCACCAGGTCATTGGCTTGTAGAGCAAGCTTTCTAGGCTCTGAAAAGTCCTGCACTGCTCGCACCTCCCTAGGCTGAGCCTAAACAGATATAGGAGAGAAATGTATGAAAAATTAACTGCAATCAGCATAGAAACTTTAACCTAGAGCACCACCAGAGCTGGTGTGTTGATTTCAATTGTATAATATTAGTTAAAACCTTAAAACATCATGATTGACAATAGACAAGGGTACATGAACAAATGTATTAGGTCATATATAACGGTGTTGTTTTACTCAAGACAATATATAGTTAAGTATAGAGATATTCAGATGACATTCTTCTTGATCAGTCACTGACATCAGCTACAATAGTGGTCAGCTGGGAGAAGGTGGGTCGCTCTGAAGGAATGTAGATCCAGCATTTCTTCATCACAGTGTACAGCTCCTGAGGACAGTCTATTGGCCTCTGTAAGCGATCACCCTCGCGCTCCACACGGAACAGAATCTGCACACAGCATGTTACATGATGCTCAGTAGTGAGAAAATGTTTCCAAGAGTTTGCAGTGCTACGCTACAATGCATAGCACAATACAGTAGCACAAGACCTGGCCTAGTGGTTAGGACTTTGCCCCTGAGATCAGAAGGCTGTAGATTCAAGTCCCAGTCTGGTCACCAGGCTCAAGGTACACTTGAGCAAGGGAGACTCACTACACTGTTCCCCGGGCACTGCTTAAAGTGGGATGGAAAAATCACAGTTCATTGTCATGCACTTAGTGTGTGTGTTTCACAATGAGAATTACAGAGGGTCCTCGAGTTGTGCCAGGGTTTGTCTCCTTGGAGTGTGACGTAACTTGAATTTTGATGTCTGAACTCATGCATGTAATGATGCTTTATCAGAGGCTTTATTGAACAGCACTGTGCTTTACCAACAGCAGGAACATGCATGAACAGTCTCAAATTATAGTAAAGCATTTAGGAAACGTTGCTCCAGATAGAAAAACTCTTTTAATGCTTCAACATACACCACAGCAGTAACTGCAACTACACTGACGGTGCCTTAGCACAGTGCACTATTAACCCCCCATCTCACCCAACGGTGAACGCAATACAGCAAAAACAGTGCAACCCCCCTCAGGCTCACACATGTGGCTGGCACTCGAGTATTAATGTAAAGCATTTAGTTGGAGTTCAACTGCATTCTACTACTGTATGAGAGTAATTATGCTCATTACAAAAAAAGGCCAATGACATAACCACAAATATTTGTAAGTTGAGTATGACGCAAGTCGAGAATCCCCTGTAGTCACTTCCACTTCAGTAATGTTCCTTTTTTGGTGAGGAATACAGAACAGTACACAAACCTGTCTTCCAGACAACCCAAGCCAGGGCTCTTCACAGTACGTGAACATTTCCCAAAGAGTGATGCCATACATCCACACATCTGAGGCATGAGAGAAGGAGCCCACACGCAAACTTTCAGGAGCACACCTACAGAGAGAGATAAAGATTTACTGAGATCGCACAACTTTTACCTTACAAGTGCACATCAAAAATAGTGTAATTCACAGAACTATTAACTACATGCTCAATTCAGATGGAACGTATCAAAAGTAAAAAAAAATGTTTCAATAAGAAAATGTCTTAAAGCCTCACCAGGCAAACGGGATGCGTCTGTGAGCTCCCATAATGTAGTGGTCTTTGTCCTGGCCCAGACCTCTCATCAGACCAAAGTCTCCAATCTTCACCAGCTCTCTGGAGGCCAGGAGCACATTTCGAGCTGCTAGGTCTCTGTGAATAAAGTGCCGTGACTCCAGATACTCCATCCCTGCTGCAATTTGAGTGCTGAAGAGCCAAAGGCGGCTCAGTGGGTATTCACCCTGCCGCGAGCGCAGTATGTCGTACAGAGAGCCGAGTGGAGCCAACTCTGTCACCTAAAGAGCGTAAAATCATAACAGGAAAACAACAAAGGATTTTTGAATATCAGTTCCATTAACTTTGCATCATAGAATAGCTTGACTTGAAAAGAATCTTAAAGCTAAATTATGCAGTCCTACAAAATTACATCTACCCACTGTCCCTCTACCACAATATAAAACCACAGCTCACCATTTTTAGAGGTTGTGTGAGGACCACACCATAGAGACGTATGATGTTAGGATGGTCCAAAGACTGCATGGTGGTGACTTCCTGCAGAAAGTCTGTCACCGTATCTACCTCCCTGGACATACTGCTCCTCAGAGATTTCACTGCTACAAGCAACTGAAGAGAGCATGATGAAGAAAATAGTTGTTCAGAGAGACAGACAAAGAGCTAAGGCAGATAGTACTGTGGACTAGCACATAGCTGAAAAACATTCTCATATGCTCCTGTGAATCATGAGTACTGACAATGCAATATTCCACCATATTTTTAATTGCCTGATTACCTGGTTTCATACAGATCAGTTATCAGATCACACGTATAAGGAAGCTCTGGTAAGACTTGGGTTATTCACGGCAACAAAGTTATGGAATGAACATGTATACATTGTATAGTCTTCAGGTGAAACAATATGGGTGACTCACCACTCGTCCAGTATGTGTGTGCCACTCTGCCTTCTTCACCACTCCAAAGGAGCCTGAGCCTAGCCGTTCTCCAAACACCAGCTCATTGTCCTGTATGAGGCAAGTCAGAACTCGTCCCATCTCTGACCCCTGCCCAGAAACACTGCCACTCCACTGCTCTGAACCACTCAGTACTTCTGGACCACGTCCACTGAAGACCTGTTAAAGGTATTTACACATTGCCTGGTTAAACATTAAGAAGCCCATATCCTATATTATTTTTCTAAGGTCCAGTTATGACGTATATGTGGCATTGTACTTGACGATTTTCACTCTTTTTTTTACAGCTTTTGCTTTAAGACTGAAACAGTTCTTATAACTTCTGTTTAAATGAGCAGGCAGTAGGGTAAAAAGCCTACTGTAGGCTGAACAGATGCCCTGGTTATAATGCACTGGTTTTTGTACCGACAATTCATTTATACTATTTTTGTAGCTTAGGATGCATATGCGCCAAGTAGTACATTTTTAAACTTTTAAATGCACAAAAGTTACTTTAAAGTTTTACTTTAAAGTCAGCTTTTTGTCCCCTATGTAACTGAAGTTAAATGCACCTTCATTTACAACATTTGAGAGTTTACACATTGCATTAAAAAACATAGCATGGCCCCTTAATCATTAATGGGAACAAAAAAATTGGAGGGATGCAAGATTATACCTTGGTCATCCAGGACCGCTGCCGCGTATTGGTTTTGTAACGTTTCACTGCGTCCCATAGTCGTCTCTGTCCTGTTGACAAAACCAAAAACTATAATAGCAGCTGCATACACGCAGCATTAATACTTAATAATACCTAAATATGCTGCAAAAGTTATGCTTTCAAAATTTTTAAATTAAAACTTGGCACAAACCTGGTTTGCTAATCCCAATCTGTTCCAAGTCAGCCTCCTTCACATAGTCCAGGTGTTCAATGCGTGTCACATTGAGTCCATCCCTGACCCTTAGGTAGAAACGCTCCAGTTGCACATCTGCCAAGAGCTGGTACAGCCACTGAGTGTCTTGATCCATCATAATTACATGTTGTTGTTTTTTCAACAACACAGTCAACCTGAAAGGGGATGTTGCAGAAGTTGACAAATCTTACAAAAGGTTTTTATTTCATGCAAACCTCTTTCATTTACCAGATCCTGTCCAAGGACCTCAGGGATAATGCAGATAATGAAGTACTGTTTGCTTGCTAAACCATTTCTTTCACCAAAGTACAGAAAAGTTTGTTTTAGGGTTGAATTAATATTTATCAAACAGAATATGTTATACTACAGCAAAAGACAAGAATATACATATATAACTAGCAAATCAAACCACTGACACACCCTACTAACCCTGTTTTCAGACAAACATTATGCCAATGCACTGTGGGGGACTGTAACTGATTGTGTCATAATTAATAATAATATACAATATAATAATTCACAAAGAAACTAATGGATTAGAAACACAGGGATTTCTTACACAGCAAACACTTTAAGTATAAGTAACAATGTTAGTCGTCTTCAGGAAAGTCTACAACTCCTCTAGGCACAGCAACCTAGAAAAGTGCTTTTGGTTTCTTCCACCAATGTAAAACCACAAACACAAAGGCTGTTAATTCTATTTAGAATGAAGAGTAAAGAATATTGATACAAAGCTCAAAAACAACCAGCATGTAGTTTACTTTAATTACCTTGAATCTCTGATATTTCCATTTCAGAAAAGGACAGAAATGATCGAAAAGGTCTAACTTGTGGCAATGTTAGAGCAGTACTTAGCAGAGGACCGTCCTCTACTCTGCTTCATCGTTATTAGACAGACGGGTATTCCCTGTGTTGCTATGGACATCAGACAGGCATCCAGCGGTAATAGTTTCTAGCTCAAAAACAATTACAGAAAGTGATGGGAGTTGACATTTCAGTGGCAAAAACACACATTCCTTCCACCTGTACACTTTCTACCTGTACAAAATATTTTAGATGGTTTTAGCAATGAAACCCGTTTATATAAACATGCAATGCAACATTGTGAACCTCTTGATTGTACTTTGCTTGAGGTAAATGTGTAATGGTTTACACAGGCAGATATACAGTTTGTACCATGCTAACTGTGAAATGTTCATTCAATTCATTCATTTATGATCTAAACCACTTATCCTAACGTGTGTGTAGGGGAAGGGGGGGGGGGGGGGGGAACAGAAACCCCCCCACCTTAAAGGTAATTTAGTCTTTCCAATTCACATGACATTGATGTTTGGCAGTTTGAGAACTCGTTTTCTGTATTTCTGTTTAAATATGAATTAAAACATCAGAAAAGTAGATAAGAGATCTTGATTAAAAACATTATTCAAAATGCTATACTTTTTTATAAAATTATTGAGGAATAAATATGATGCAATATTACATATTTATAAGTAGCAAAAGTATGTGAGCCTCAAGGATTTGAATGTAAAATTTAGAGAAATGTATTTTTGATCACTACGATGACAACTGATACTGAATGAGCTTATTTTTTTAAAAGGACAGATGAAAGTCTGATATTCAGAATATCAGGTTATCTTTCATTTGTGTTGCTTGTAAGTAAGGCAGTAAGGCAAGACTCTACAGTAAAGCTGAGGAACTGTTTCACTTCATTACTGTTGTGTATGTGATCCATGTGTTTATTTTACATGTGCTCTCGCTGCTAATGAACCACAACTCTAAGAAAGCAACTCTTTTCACCTCTTTTCCAACTGTTTTCCCACACCAGACACTACATAGGCCACAACGCTTTGCTCCCCATGAAACACATTCCACAACAAATGCCTACAAGAAAGACTCGTATTAGCTATATGCATGCAGCTCGGTCATGTTTAATAAATATATGCCATCATTACATGCATGAGTAATGACAAAATTAGTGTTACACCATGTCCAGAGGAACAGAACCCAGACGTAACCTCTTGCATATTTATGCATACAAACAGTGCTGATTTGTAAATGATTTTAACAAATGACTTCTGAGGTTACTAAAGTTAAGGTCATAGTTAAAAATTCTTTTTACTTATAGTAAGTTGCATTTTACCATTAGGGTGAATAACCTTGGATGGTAAACTGCTCAAGGTCACACACACACACACGTACACACACACGTACACACACACGTACACACACACGTACACACACACGTACACACACACGTACACACACACTTCTTTATTTGAGTCCACAATTTCAAAATAAATATTGTACTAGGACACAAATTTACCAGTTGCAACAGTTGCTCA
>JBBIGC010000013.1:12243993-12268377 GCA_037576955.1 Lepidarchus adonis | reverse complement strand
GTGAAAAGTTGAGAGTGATGGTGAGTGAATGAGAGAGTGAGTGAAGAAATTGTACATATTGCACAGATGGATATTGCACAGAGTATGGGTGTGAAAACTTTATTGATCCTGAGGGAAATTTAGGTGCCAGTTGACAGACATTTTAGAAGTGAAAAAGAAATTACTCAAAACACTAAACATACATTCACTTGCCACTTTATTAGATACATCTGTTCAATCGCTTGTTAACACAAATAACTTATTAGTCAATCAGTCATATGACAGCAACTCCATTTCAACTCATTTGCATCTGAATGTGCAAATCTACTGCAACTTCATGATGTTATCATGTCAATATGGACCAAAATCTGAGGACTGTTTCCAACACCTTCTTGAATGTAAGCCATAAACAATCAAGGCAAAAGGGGGTGCAACCTGGTATTAGCAAGGTATACCTAAAAAAGTGGCCAATGAATGTCAGTACACACTGTAAACACTATGCACACCATAAGTACAGTATAATAAGTAGCATTGTTCCCATTAAGGGTCGACTGATTATTGGCTGGGCCAATTATCAGGGGCAGATATTAGGCATTTTGCCAATTATTAGTATTGGTGTTTCATTGAATAATTAGTGTGCGCTACTAAGGCTCCACTGCCATCTTTTCTCTCTGTGCTGGTTGCTCTTGACTGGTTGCTTAATGGCCCACAAAAAATAGTCTCTGTTTGTCTATATGTCACATGAGTAGTAGTAGTTTTTAAAAGGTAAAGTAGTATTTCCCCAAATTAAATCATTATAGTCCTACACACTGCAGCTGCAGAACATCACAGTTTCTGTGAGCTATTTCTGTATTTAAAGCCTGCCCACTTTCCCAGTTCCACCACTGAAAGTGTCTGAATAATTAACCTTGTGGCAGTAATAATGTGAGCCTATGGAAGTGTAATGCATTCGCTAAAGAAAAAATTAACAGGATTTTAATGAACAATTTTTAAAAAATTACAGTAATATTACCTTTAATGAGTGTTAATAGCGGAATGGAACATTGGCAGCTAATTTTATACAGTTTTTTTTAATGCTACTGAAATGTTTGTTATTTAAAGGTATAAGTATTTATAAACAGTAACATTATTTAAATAAAGTTTTGTGTTCTCTCTATATGTTTTAGTTGCATACAAGTTATACAAATATCGGTTATCGGCTAACAATAATCTGTACTGATATCTGCCCAGATATAACAAAATTGGTTCATCTCTAGTTTCTGTGTATGAGGCATTCAGATGTATGTACACTGTAGATGGTGTGTACAGTGACTGTTGAACAGCAAACAGTATCGTTAGTTCACACACAGTGCAACATCCAAGTCTTCCAGTAAACAATAAGAGAAATTAATTTCCTCTCATACAAATGTAAAACAATTATTGTGCCATGTTTGGCACACTTTCTTGTATGTGCAATTTTTAAGGTTGCTAAGCTATTCTGGTTCAAACAGCATAAAACTATTCTGATCAAACTGTCAGGCATCAACTTTTTAGTTACTGCTATAATTTGCCTCTCTGTCTAACAATTAACTCACCCTAAAGCTGTAACATTTGCTCTTTTTTTATTTTCACACTTTTTATCTCAAATAATTCCCAAATGTTAGGTTTTAGAAACAAGTCACTTATTTAAATTAATTATTAATCTACTTTTTAAAAAATTATTATACAAAAACTGCTATACTGAGCTTTCCCCTACTATAAAGTTTTTTTTCCGTCTGTTTCCTCAGGTCATGAACATGTATGGAGACCTTGTAATGGATTCGGTGCCTGACAAGGTGATGCATAATGAGTCAGAATATGCTGTTCCTAGTATGTGTTGGCATTTAGTAAATGTATGAATTTAATGCATTCTTATTACATGTATCCTAGGTTCATTTCTTCAACAGCTTCTTCTATGACAAGCTGAGAACTAAGGGTTATGATGGAGTTAAACGATGGACAAAAAATGTAAGACCTTCTGGTTTCATTTATGACACTGATATTTACATGGAATAATCTAAATAAATGTTATAAAATTGATAAATGATCTAAATGAGCCTTATGTGGCACATAGTGTTTTCGTGTCTAAAGTGCACCATGCATTTTATTACTGGCAAATCTTTTCTCATCTTGTTTATGTATAATGGTGCCTGGCTTCTCTGTAAATTGTTTCAGGTTGACATCTTCTGCAAGGATCTACTTTTGATTCCCATTCATCTGGAAGTGCATTGGTCACTAGTATCAGTGGACATAAAGCAGCGTTCCATCACCTACTTTGATTCCCAGCGAACTCTTAACCGTCGCTGTCCCAAGGTCCGAACTGATTGTGTCCGGGGCTTAAATGGGGTTTCACGTAACTTCTGATAAACCACAGGCTCTTTCAAAACCTGTTTCTTTTTCTTTTTCCCTTACAGCATATTTTTAAGTACCTACAGGCAGAAGCTATCATAAAACAGCAAAAAGATTTTCTCACTGGGTGGCGAGGCTTTTTCAAAATGGTGAGTCATGGCCACTGAAGACTTGACCAATGTCCACACATTTCTTCTTATGAACATTATGGATTACTTTTTTTTGGTGTTCTTCTTTTTGCATTTTTGTCTGTAGCAGTTTGTATAGTGTATGTAATGTCCACTAATAGAAATGAGTGCTGGTATACTGAATGCTTTGTAGATATTTATGTGTAGGTATAGAAATTGCTTTCATTTATATAATTATTTAGGCCTTTTTTCTTTTGGTAATGGAGTAGAACAGGGGTGCTCAATCCTGGTCCTGGAGAGCTACCACCCTGAAGAGTTCAGGTCCAACATGCCTGGATCTCACATTCAGACACCCCTGAAGCCCTTAATCATCTGGATCAGGTGCTTGATTAGAGTTGGAGCTAAAGTGTCCAGGGTGGTAGCTCTCCAGGACCAGGATTGAGGACCCCTGGAGTAGAATATGTAGGTTTACTGGTTGGAAGTCTTACTTCTTCATAGAAGAAGCCTCCTTCTCCTTCTTCCCTGACTTTAAGATTTTGCAACATTTGCTTTGATTTAAAAAGATCATGGAGATCGTCAGACAGTCCTTCTCTCTGCTCAGTACCTCCCTCCCAGACTTGCAGACTACTTACCACTCTCTAATTTCTTGATTTACTACACTTCCTTCAGAAGATGTTCTTCAGCTCCTCATAACTTGCAGTCGTACCAGATCACCACTTGTTCCTATGCTTCTGACTTTGTTGTCAGATCTTCTTCCTTTCATCACATACATCATAAATGGCTCTTTGACAGCATGTTACATCCCTACTGCCTTCAAATCAGCTGTTGTCAGACCAATCCTGAAGAAGCGCACACTGGATGTCAATGACCTAAACAACTATAGACCGATATCTCTTCTCTCCTTCCTCTCCAAAGTTTTGGAACTTGCTGTATATAATCAGCTAAACCTTTTCTTGTTCCAGCATAGGCTTCCTGGCCCAAAATATTTAAGATTCAACGTGGCCCACTCAGGAACTTCACATGGCAAGATCAGTAAAGCTGTCCTTTGTTCTAATTCTCATCAATCTTTTTTGCAGCCTTTGATACCGTCAATTATCAGATTCTCCTGGCTGTCCTCATCAACCTTGGAATTGCTGATTTTGCCTGGCAGTGGTTTGCATTCTACCTGGAAGATTGCATTTATCAGGTGTTGTGGAAAGGATCCATGTCAACACCTAGAGATCTTCTATTATGCCAAAGAATGCAATTCCACAGATCCATAACCCATTGCTGGGGGACTTCATAACCTTCTAGCTGATCCTTTGCATTCAGCTTGGTGACTAAGTCCATGTGGTTTTCCTCGTAGCCCTTCATCTTTTCTCAGTGATTAGTTGTTTTTTTTAGTAGAGATTATGCAAGCTGTGTATGCTCAGTTGAATGCTGATTCATGATCAGTGTACCTTAAAGTAGGTAAATGCACTAATTAGAAAGTAACATACTGTAGAGTCATGAACACTGATGTTCTGATGTCTTCAGATCTTTGAATCTCACTCAAAGTTGTTCATTTGCCGTTGTGCTCTTGGGGTCATTTTTACTGGGGGCCCACTTCTTGGTAGAGTTGCCACAGTCCCAAAGTGTGTCTATTTGTAGATTTGGTAGACTGGTGAATTTCTAAAGTCTTTTGTACAAAAGTCACTTTGTTAATCTATTCAGTTTCATGTAAATCAACAATTCTTGATTGTAGATCCTCTGAAAGCTCTTTTTGAAGCAGTTCACATTTTATGACAAATGCAGAAAAACTATGAAACTTTCTTTCCACTGTATTTAAGAAATCAAAGATTTTCGTTGGTTAAGTGATGAGAGAGTAAATTTTTTCTATGAGTTAGTTTGTATTGGTAATTTATTTGCTGGTTTTTACAGAGGATTAGATTTGTAACCTAATGGATGTGTTTGTGTTTCAGAACGTAGGGAGGCAGAATAACGACAGTGACTGTGGGGCTTTTGTCCTTCAGGTGAGTTCAAAGATCTGTGCGATCTCTGCTGGTTTCTGCTTTTGGAGTATTTTTTTAATGCTATTGCACTCTTAATAATTCTCATTCCCTTGCACTTTTTTGTTCTAGTATTGCAAGTGTCTTGCGTTGGGACAACCCTTTAGCTTCAGTCAACAGGACATGCCTAAACTGAGGAGACTCATGTACAAAGAGCTTTGTCACTGCAAGCTCTCACTGTGATGTGTGTAAAAGAAATACAACCAGAGGAGGGTAGAAACAAACATCTGGCAACTTCCATCTGTGCAAAACCCAGGACATTGCATTTTCAAACCCACTTTATTGTTCATTTTTGTTTTGTATCAGTGTTATTTTCTTGTTTGTCAGAGGCCAATGTCTTTTCTAATTGCTACTTTGTTCAAATTAAATGTGGCATTTTGATGGGAGCCATTTTGGACTTTTGCAGTCAGCTTCCGCTGTGTTTTCTATCATTTTTCCTGTGTCTGTAAAGGTATTATGCTTTTATTAAGTGTGGGGAAGTGTCATGTTACTCAAATGTGCAAGCATAATTGTGTTTATCTTTTATTTTTCAATAAATCATGCCTTATTAAAACTGAGTGAACTGATGTTGGCTGTGCTTTTTCCCCCTCACCCTTTGTAAGCATTGGCTAGATTTCTAGTGTACAGGAATGTGAGAAAAGTATGTAGTTCTTTATGCTTTTTTAGGCTTTGGTAGTTGAACTAAATGACTCATTACAAGATATATAATTTAATCTGAGATTCAGTAACATTTTAAGATATAAAAAGGTACAGTGTGGTACAGTGTCCTTTTTGTTTTGATCTTTGTTGTGTCATTTGCCCTGAATCTACCCAAATATCCACATTGTCTGACTTGTTATTAATGCTTAACTTTTTTATATGCTGTGACATGTTTTAAAACTGGGTTTTTATTATAGTGCTTTCAACAAAGGGTTATTGTTGCAAAGTATAAATGGTACATTATTTTGCTGACCTGATAAATGTAAAAAAAATTACATTACAAATGCCTTAAGGTGTAGATAATACTGTGGCTAAGTAATTTATGTAAGTAGTGTTTGGAGTTTGGATTTGGGAGGAGAGTGCCCAATCTGATGCTAGACCAAGCCATTGTGGGTTTGTATGTGGCTCGTACAATACTTACATCTAAGCAAAGCAAATACTATGAGCCAGTTTTACAGACCCAGATTAACCCTAACCCTAGATTATTGGGACTTCAGTTCAGCCCATGATTAAACTTAATTCATGTATGGGGAAACCTATATAAGAAAAATGCTCTTTATAAGTGATATATGAAACAACGGGCTGGTTTCCCAGAGGTGGATTACTCCTGGAATGAACTAGTACCACTGGTGACTCATTGGAAATTCTTGTTCAAGTCTAAAACCTCGTCTGGGACTGTCTCTTATTATGCATAGACATAAAAATGGGATAACTGGGATGGAATTTTCAGTTTTATTTAAGTTTACTTTAACTTGTGCCTTTAATGCAATTGCGGGAACGTCATCAGCTAAAATAAACTGCTAAAAGAAAAAGTAATGTAGGTTCTGATTAACTAAGGATATGACTGACCTGACGTCAAACGTAACGCGGGCGGTTCCCTTGCGTTATGACATGCTTGCATTGGCCAATTAAACGCCACAATGGCGAGCCTGTATTTGGATTGACGGAGCTATCCTCCAATCAAAAACGCTTCGTCTACGAAGCCCTCGCGTATTTAGCACATTTCCGCCGTTGTGCTGTTCTTTGTGATAATGTCGGCTGAACATGAGGATAGGTGAGTAAGGGCTACTGTAGTCCCGAGGCTAGCTTTGCTTCGTGATAAACGATGTAAACGTTATTTGGGTGAGATATTTAGAAATGCGATTTTGGGAGCATGTTTAACCCGTATAGTCTTTAAATCTCAAATGTAGCTCGCGTGTGAAACAGCGTGACACGATGAACTGCCATATGCGAATTCTAAAAGGGTCAGAAATGTGGTAAAGGCAAAACAATGTTTTTAACGTGTTTCGTTTTATATTAAGCTTCCAAACTTGGACTGTGTGGGGTTATTTCATCCTCTTTTTGCGAGTATGTTCATGTGCCGGCTCCTGTGACGCAACGTGACTTAGCTCGTTAGCATGCTAACAGTAGCGCTGCTTACCGGCGCGCGGGCCGCACGTGGCCTCTACACCATTCCGGCGCAATCCGCTCGTTTTCTCCCCTTACTGTTCACTGTAGCGGACCACACTCGATAATTATCCATGTATTCGAGGTGCGGTGTTAGTAGGCGCCATTTTTGCTCGTGACTTCAGTAATTCTGAACAGACAGCTCTGTGGACCACATGGCCTGTGCGGCGGACAATGGTGGAGCTCGGGCTGGGAAGAACGGGCCCAAGCCCGACTCACTCGCTGCCGTTTTCTGGGTGTAGGTATCCGTAATTAGCAACGTGCGCTTAATCCCCAACTATGGTTTTTTTTCGCCACGACCGCGTTTTTTTGTTGGTGGCAGATTAGCGCCCGAGTGTAGCTGCGCAATCGTCTCACCAGCGGTAATGACGAAGTTTAAACTAATACACACGTTTTGACAGTCATTTACACGCCCGTTATCATATTCCCGAGCTTATTTCGATCTTGTTGCTGCGTCTGAGCGTTTTTTGGTAAGGCGAGCTCCTCTCCCAGCTCCACTCCCTGAAAAGCGAGGGCAAAGATGGCGCCCTCCGAAGCCTTTCTCTCAGAAAACTGCGACGTGTCTGGCGGTGTCCGCTCCCCTCCATCTTAAATCATGTGTCCTCTGGATTTTTGGCCTGTATTCTACGGAGTACTTTCATCGATCAAATAATTGACACTATTGTCTGACACGTATAAAAAAATAAGTTTACATGTTCACATGTTTAGGGTGATCCTATCATATTTGGATTATTGAAATGGTTCAGGTAAACTGGTTGTAAAGTGTAAGTAGTCAGAATATAGGGAAATACTGGTTAGGTATTTCTGCATAAAATAGTCTTTATAATCTTGGCCAAAGCTCTCTCTCCCCCTCGGCTTTCTCTGCTGTGGAGGGAATGAAGTTCTTTGGTAGAGAGAACGCCTTCTGCTCTCCACATTGTCTGGGTTTCACTGTCCCTTGGCACGACTATAAAGCAGTAGACATCTTTTAACAAAACATCTACAGTTTTTGGTGCATTTGGTGTACCAGTAACATTTGAATGTGCAGTTTGTCAGTTTTTCCCTTCGCTTTTTGCTGTTCACATGTTTAGGGTGACAATTGGCCTTTTTTTCCCCACCATGTCCGGCACTGTGTTAATGATGGTTTAATATCATTTCAGACCTAGAGACAATGGCCCCGAGGGCATGGAGCCAGATGGAGTCATTGAGGTGGGTGTTGTGCTTAAACACAAGTCCTCTTCAGTCTGATCACTCACTGTACCAGTGCTCGTCTTCTGTCCCATCTGTTTTGCAGTTATTCACAAGAATTATCAGGGGAACACTAACATGACTTCTCTCCTACACAGGGCAACTGGAAGGAAGTCGTCGATAGTTTTGATGACATGAACCTCCGTGAGAATCTTCTCAGAGGAATCTATGCCTATGGTTTTGAGAAACCTTCTGCTATTCAGCAAAGGGCAATTCTCCCTTGTATCAAGGGTGAGTATAGTGGAAGTTCATTTGGACCTGTGTGCTGTTTCACATGTTTAACACACTCAGTCTTGTATTGTGTGCTACAGAATAGAGTAACTCGAGAATTACCATAGAAAAATAAGATGGCTAAAATTGTTCTTCACTTGAGTATGCCTGATACTGGAGCTGTGGTTTTGTAATGGGGCAAATTCAAACTTCACTCTTTCTCTATTGTGCTGCCCTTACTGACTGGAAAAGACTGAACAGGGTAGATTCCTTCATCTTATAGGGAACAAACAAATGCAGCGTACATCCTTTCCAGTCTACTCAGGATTAACAGCAAAATATTTTACAGGCTTACTGGGTCTTTCCTTTTGAAAGACTTTGATCATTTTAGTCTGTTTTTAACTCCGTCTTATTGGTGCATTTGAAACTCTTTCTGTAGGATACGATGTCATTGCACAGGCTCAGTCTGGCACGGGGAAGACAGCCACGTTTGCCATTTCCATCTTGCAGCAGATTGACATTGAGATGAAAGCTACACAGGCCATGGTCCTAGCCCCTACCAGAGAGCTTGCCCAGCAAGTAAGATCCAGTACATGTTGGCTTTCTTTCAAATTGTGCGTGGTTCAAAATAAAGATAATGGATGAATGTCAAAATAGATTTTAATGACTCTGCTCCCCTTATCATCTGGGCAAGGTGGTGTCTTTCAATGGCACATAGACCTATATCTGTTAAGGGAATAGTAAATCTAGCCCATGTTCATCCCAGTCTACTCGTTACAATGAGGAAAGACTGTTTCATGCTATGGGTACATTTTCCAACATCAGATTCTTAAATGCCAGTTTGTTCCTTTTCAGCCCAGAAAACCAGGTTATGTCTAACTTGCTTGTCTAAATTTAGATCCAGAAGGTGGTCCTTGCTCTTGGAGACTACATGGGTGCTACCTGCCATGCCTGTATTGGTGGCACCAACGTACGTAATGAGGTGCAGAAGCTGCAGGCCGATGTGCCACACATCGTTGTTGGAACCCCTGGACGGGTCTTTGACATGCTCAACCGGCGATATCTCTGTAAGCACAACTATAACACTTTAGCGGTAGAGTTGATGTTGAGGGGAATGAATGCTGTAATGATGATCCCCATGCGTGTCAACTGACTTCAGAGTCCCCTGTGCACTCTGGTCCATCCTCAGCGTTCTGTTGGGGATATGATCAGAGGCACAGGCCTCTGGAGACATGATCAGACTTCACTGACCTGAACACAGCATTTTTTCTGTATTAACAGTACTTATCTAGCAATGTAGATAAGTTTGGGACAGTTTATCACCAACCATCATTGGTTTAATTTCTATTGAAACTGCAATTTGTAGCTTTTGTAGTATGCCCCCTAAATGTTCTAAGTGGCATGAATTTTGGACCATTTAAACATCTTTTGTATTCATGTTCTATTTTTGTCAGCTCCCAGACAAATCAAGCAGTTTGCACTGGATGAAGCTGATGAGATGTTGAGTCGGGGGTTCAAGGACCAAATCTATGAGATTTTTCAGAAACTGTCTTCTGATATCCAGGTAAATAAAGCCAGAAATCTAAAAGGTTTTATTTGGATTATTGAAATTGTTCAGGTAAACTGGTTGTAAAGTGCAAGTAGTCAGAATATAGGGAAATACTGGTTAGGCATTTCTGCATAAGTCTTTAATCTTGGCCAAAGCTCTCTCTCCCCCTCGGCTTTCTCTGCTGTGGAGGGAATGAAGTTCTTTGGTAGAGAGAACGCCTTCTGCTCTCCACATTGTCTGGGTTTCACTGTCCCTTGGCACGACTATAAAGCAGTAGACATCTTTTAACAAAACATCTACAGTTTTTGGTGCATTTGGTGTACCAGTAACATTTGAATGTGCAGTTTGTCATAGTGTAGTAGCAGTGAAAATGGGGACACTTTAAATATATATTTTTTATTCTACAGGTGATCCTTCTGTCAGCCACCATGCCCCAGGAGGTGCTGGATGTCACCTCCAAGTTTATGCGAGACCCTGTTAGGATCTTGGTCAAGAAGGAGGAGCTGACCCTGGAGGGTATTCGTCAGTTCTACATTAATGTGGAGAAGGAGGTGAAGGAGCTTAATGACTTGACTCTACTTTTTCTGTTATATGTATCTGCGTTAGAATTTGGATTAAAAGATTTTAAAAGTGAAATCTGAATTGTTGCAGTATCTCAGATTATTAATGCTCTCTGAAGAATGAACTCCTCGTCTTCTGGTTGGGACACAGCATAACATTAACAATATACCCCTTCTCTCCCTTGACCCTGTCACAGGAGTGGAAGCTGGACACGTTGTGTGATCTGTATGAGACTTTGACCATCACACAGGCTGTCATCTTCATTAATACTCGCAGAAAGGTGGACTGGCTGACTGAAAAGATGCATGCCAGAGACTTCACTGTCTCTGCTTTGGTGAGTAAGTCATCTTGTGGAACCATGTTGAATTTGGGTGTGGTTAAACAGCAGCGCCATACATACTTGGAATTTTTAGTCCTTATTCTACCCTCATCAACTGGGCAAGGCAGTGTCTCTGTGGCACAAAGTCCTATATCTGATGGGGGAAGAGAAAATTGCCCCATATTCATCCCAGTCTACTCAGAACCATGAGATTAAGACTGTTTCATGCTATGGGCACAAGACTCTGAATAATGAAAGCTTGAATTAGTCTGTTAACAAATGCTCAATAAATTGCAAACTAACCTGACTGTTACTGGCCTGGTTTTCAGCATGGGGACATGGATCAGAAGGAGCGGGATTTGATCATGAAAGAGTTTCGCTCTGGCTCCAGTCGTGTGCTCATCACCACTGATCTGCTGGTGAGTCTACACAGATGTTGCCATAACCATTTTTTCCCAGCTTCTCCATTAAGCTCCCCATCCCTCTACTTTAAAACAGTTTTATATGGGCTGTAACTTAAATGAATCTTAATTTGCGCTTGGTAATGTTGATGTATCTTCTCCATTAGGCTAGAGGCATTGATGTGCAGCAGGTTTCCCTAGTCATCAACTATGACCTTCCTACAAACAGGGAGAATTACATCCACAGGCAAGTACCCGTTTGGCACTGATTCAGGATTAGCTATGACCCCAAAAAGTACTTGAATCCTTCATGATGCATAAATACTCTAGAAACTGGTCATTACACTTTTGAAAAGTCGTGTTTTCAGCAGAAAGTTTGAATGGACATGTTTATGACCATGGGTTCTGTTTATTTCAGCATCTTTAGTGTTGAACTTTTTAGTAATCACTGATCAATTTCAAGGTTGACCACAGCACCCTCTTGTGGCTATTCAACTGCATGGTTTATAGTGGAAGGCCTTATTTAAATTTATTGGTACTTAAAATTGATTTCCCACTCCATTCATTTATACATGATGGATATAAATTACAGAGCAGAAATTAGGACTACCTACCTAGAAAACTCTTGTATGTGACGGTTTAATAATACAAAACAAGGAGTGTTTAGTTACTTAAACATTCTGCTCTTCCAGAGTCCAATAAATGCATGTAATTTTGGTTTGAAATGTGCAGTAAAGTCACTGTGCGTTCAGTGAGCAGTGAATAAAATTTTTCTGCATTTAACACATCCTGAACAAAGGGAGTGACGTAGCTGTTCAAATATGGGTCATATCAAATTGATCACATGCAACCCTGCATTCTATAATTTTTTTGGTTTTAATGCCATTTTGTCTTTTAATATTCTGTAGCACTGACCAATGAGTTTTGAATTGTTTACCTTTTACTCAATTTACTTTAGGATTGGGCGTGGTGGGCGTTTTGGCAGAAAAGGTGTTGCCATAAACATGGTGACTGAAGATGACAAGCGAACTCTCCGGGACATCGAGACCTTCTACAACACCACTGTGGAGGAGATGCCCATGAATGTGGCTGACTTGATATAAAACCTTCCCCACTCCTTCACTTTGCATTCCTTTAGCTCCTTTTTTTGGACTTGTACCTACTCTCCTTCCTCTAATTCCACTGTCTAACACCCAGTGATCAATACCATTGTTCAGAGCAAAACATGAATTGCATTGTACTTTTGAAAACTTGTGCTTAGGATTTAAAATGATTGGAGTGAGCCTTGCACATTGGAGCTGTTCCTTAAACGAGGTGTGCCATCCACAATTTTAGTGAACCATGCAGGGCATATTTTGTCTGACTAAAGAGCTTGGCACCAAATGGCTGAAGTGGACCTTATTGACTTCCCATTTTGCCGTAAATTGTGGTTTCTTAATGTTATCAGGTTTACATGGTGTGTCGGTGGCATGGTCCTATATCTGGTGGAGCCCATCTTGTTCAGCTGGGTGTTCAGATAAGGATCCATCATGTTTCCCCAGTATTAACTCGGCTGTGCTTTAATGGGCAGGACGTTTTTGAGCCTTCCCCCCCCCAAATGCTCAAAAAAATCCTACCCTTTTGATTAGAAATTCTAGTACGCAGCTGGGATGAGAATCAGTAACTGTTATTACTGAACTGTTGTGACTTTTTTTTTTTTGTTTTTTTTGTTAAACCACTTGTATAGTGCTGTTTTGTAGTAGCATTTTCCTCTAAAATTTCTTTCACTGGTAGGGCAGGTGGCTAAGTGTGAATTAAGATGGCAGGTTACCACCATATGGCGTATTGTATAGATTCACTGTATTAAGTCCTTACATATTGGGGCACTGCTCCAGTAACCTACCTCACCAAAATATATTGGAGGGGTCTTTAAAGGACCAAACTACAAATGATTGAGTATATAGAGATTATAATGTTACTTTTCTGCTCGTTAAAAAAAATGCCTGTCTTGTGGGGATGTGGGAATTTACATTGGTCAGTGCTATTTTTAAATGAATTTATTAAGAATGTGATTGTTAACCTTTTTCAGACAGAAGCCGTGTATTAAACTTTTTTCTACATTGGATTCTGTATAGTATTTATTTTAATTCTCTTAAATAAAGGTATTTCTTTTTAACAAGTCAAAAATGTTTTACTTTCTCTTTTGAGCTGCTGTGAGCAGATGTTTAACTTGAACAGGCAATTTGGAACTGAGCAAAAATATTTGTCCTGAGCGAAGTTACATTAATGCAGGACAGCACATGTAGTATTAACAACTGCAGGTGGTCCCGTTCTTAAAACTAGAGGGGTGCTTCAATGTAAATGTATGCATAAATGCCCTAAAACCTTTTTACACCAGTTCTTTAATTACAGAAATGGGGTGACTGTGTGTGCCCCGTTTAAAGAAAAGGATCTGATCAAAGTCTGATCTTCAAAAGGCTTTGTGGAAGTGTTTGAATTCATATGCAGTTCTGCTTGGAGACACGAAAGCCCTGGTTCCTAGCATGAGCACATTATCCCATCTAAAAAAGAGGCTTCAGCTTCTGGCTTAGGACTGCTTGCCACCATTTAGCAAAGAAGGAATTTAGAACGAACAGAAAAGGTCAGCAAGAGAATGCAACAAGATTGCCCTTTGCATGAAAATCATTCTGCTAAAGAAAGACTGAAAAAGTTAAAGCTCTACCAGTGGAGAATCATGGTTAACACCTTGCACCGCCTACAAGGTGCTGGTCAAAAGGAGGCTTCTTCAGCTCTACTGTGGCAGAGAACACGACAGCCAGAGATTTCTGCCAGCTGCCATTACTCTGCACAATAACGCCCAACTGGTGGAAGAACGCCATAGGTTTCTCTTCAAATATTGATCACATCTGTATATATTACTGTCTTACTTTTTATGGCACATAATGTGTCACATGTGCTCATTACATTGACCTTTGCATGTTTGGTGTATACTGTATGTTCAAAAATGTTCAACATTTTTTTTGTTTGAGATGAGCTATGAAGTATCTCAAGGAGAAGTATAAACAGAATGCAATCATTGGTGAATTGTGTAAACCCATGCTTAATAAAAATAATACAAGAACAACTCTCATGTTGAAACTGGACTATATATATATATTTTAAATGTTAATTTGATGCCAACATGTTTCAAATAATTTGAAACAAAGACATGTTTATCACTGTGTTGCATCATCTCTTATCCACGCTCTGTAGACATTTGGAAGCTGGGGGAACCAATTGCTGGAGTTTTGAAAGCAAATTATTGTCTCGTTCTTGCCTGGTATATGATTTCAGCACTTCTGGATCTTCTTTGTCATATTTTTTGTTTCATGATGTACCAAATGTTTAGTGCAGGCAGGACATTTAGCACCAGGACTGTTCTATGTAGCCATACTGTAGCAATATGTGCAGAATTGTTTGTTTGGCCTTCCCCTGAAAAGATGTCTGGGTGGGAACATGTGCCACTCCAAAACTTGTATACAATGGTACCTGAAAGTTTATGAACCCTTTTGTATGTTCTAAATTTTGCATGAATGTGACCTAAAACGTGGGATTTTCAAACAATTACATAAAGTAGATGAAGAAATCCTAGTTAAACAAATGAAACAAAAATGTCCACGTATTTATTAAAAATTCCAATAACAACTGCATGTAGCAAAAGCAAATTAATCCTGAGAATTATCATATTATTTGGAGGTGAAATCAGAGTCTGATGTTTTCAGTCAATGGGATGACAGTCATGTATTAATGGTAGATCTTGTTTTGGTTTGATGAGGTGTCTGATGACTGCAGATTTTTTTTGATGCACATATAGCTGAAAAGGTTAAAAAAAAAAAAACCTCTAAAGAGTTTAAATTATATAAGAATATGTTAAGATTGTCTGTCCGTGAAATTAATCTCAAGATAGAGTGGGTTAAAATGTTGTAGAAAGACCTAAACTGAGCAGCTCAGGTGAGGAAACCCACCAACATCCAAGAGTTGAAGCTGTTCTGTATAGAGGAATGGGCTAAATGACAATGTGCAGGAAGTTTATCAAAAGTTTAGTTGCAGTTATTGCGGCATAAATACACCAAATACTAAGAGCACAATCATTTACTTTTGCCACATGCAGATGTTATTTATCTACTTTTAGGACTTCTAGCAAATAATATATGTCACATTCATTTACAAATATAGAAAATTGTAAAGGGTTCACAAACTTTCAAGAAGCACTGTATATTAATCAGCATTAGTGGTGCATTCATAGATGTGGAGGTTATTCATGGCATGTGCACTAATAGACGCCACATCATCAAAGTTGCTTTTGAACTGTGTGCTGTGTGTACATTTCCTCAGTTTGTCTTAAATTCAGTTTCCTCAGTCCAGAGAAAGATAAAGCATACAGCAGGTAAAATAAGCATTGAACACATCAGCAATTTTCTTGGTAAATATATGTGTAAAGGTGCTATTGATATGAAATTCTCACCAGATGTTGATAACAACCCATTCAATATACACATGCAAAGAAATTAAACCATAGATACTCATACAAGTTATGTGTAATAAAATGAATGACAAGGAAAAAGTATTGAAGATTCTTACTGAAATCGTACTTCATACAAAACCTATATTGGTGATGACAGCTTCAAGATACCAAGTATAGAAAAAGTAGTCACTGCATTGCTCAGATGTGATTTTGGCTCATTCGTCCACACAAACAGTCTTCAAATCCTAAAGGTTCTGTTAGCCCCTTCTATGAAAAGTTATGTGTAGTAAAATGAAAAGACATGAGGAAAGTAAGGTGCAAAAAGGCCTGGAATATCAAGACACCAGCTGAAATCTTATCAGTAATAAGAAAGCAATTCTGTCACTTAGTGCAAATGGTTCTATCCCAAATGATGGGTATAAAAAGGTCTTTCATTACCAAGATATTTTTCTAGGTAGGTAGTCCTAATTTCTGCTCTGTAATTTATATCAATCATGTATAAATTAATGGAGTGGGAAATCAATTTAAGCACCAACAAACATCTCATGATGGGTAAAACCAAAGCGCTCTCTCAAGACCTTGACAACCTTATTGTTGCTAAACATACTGATGGAACTGGCTACAGAACAATTTCTAAACTACTGAAGGTTCCAGTTACATTATAGGCCACCCCATTCTATAAGACGCAGAAAATGCTCATTTATGTTTTAAAAATCTATTATAAGCTGCCCCATGTTATTAGCCACTGCATTACTGAATCTACAGGTCGGAAGTAAAAGCATCTAACTTGACCTCTGGAGACCTTTGCAGCTCTATACTGATAGTGACATTTTACCGAAGTTCAGCATAAACAATTAAATTAATACAATTTGGAACTTACCAATATCATGTCACAAGGCAAGGACTACGATGCAGAATTTAAGCTTCTTGCAGCGTCTGTAATATCTGAGTTGAATATGTCCAATATCAGTGACAGCAAAGCAGCACAGGTCGCAATTGACATTGACGGATGCGATTTGAAGAAAGGTAAGCCTAATAATTTTTGCATTTCAGTGTTTATACTGAAGACTTTACATGTAGACGGATGATTAACATTGCTGCATGATAGAGCAGTTTTTCAGCCAAAATATGGCAACCAGATTGTGATGTTATACTTAGTAAAGCTAATTGATGTTGCATTTAGAAAAGATCAAATATACAACCGTTTTTATTCTAGAATACACAGAGAGTTTGCGTATTTTGGTGACTTCGAGGACTTGAGTGACAGCTATGCTAACTGCTAACCGATGTTAGTTCCAGCAACTTGTTTGTTTCTGTTTTCCAGTGAAGTGTTGTGGGAGATGGTGGTTTCATGGGGAGCAATGCATTATGGACAATGTAGTGTGTGGAGCGGAGAATGGGTGGGTAATTGTGGGTGGAAAACTGGTGGAAAGAGTGTGTATTCATATTTTCAGATAGGTCGCCCCATTTAAGCAAGCTGCACCCAATACCAGATTTGCAAAATTAATGTATAATGGCCTATCATTGGGGAAATATGGTAATGTACTCAAGTGCCATGACCTGTATGCACTGTCACCATGCAAGATTCCATTGTTGAAGAAAAAGCATGTTGCATTTAAAAGTGCATTTAAAGTTTGCTGACCAACATTCAGACAAGCCTGTGAAATACCAGGAATCTGGTCAGATGAGAGTAAAATTGAACTCTTTGAATGCCATAATACACACCATGTTTTGAGGTCAAAAGCACTGCATATCACCCCAAAAACACCATACCAGCAGTGGAGTTTGGAGGTGGGAACATCATGGTGTGGAGCTGTTTTTCAGCATATGGCACTGGCATGCTTCTTATGAAGGAAGGATGAATGGAAAAATGTACAGACACATTCATGATAGAAATCTGCTGCCATCTACCAAAATAATAAAGATGAAACGATGGTGGACACTGCAGTAAGACAATGATCCCTAACATGTAGCCAAGACAACTCAATTTGTTTGAGAGAAGGAAAATTAATCTGCTAGAATGGCCCAGCCAATCACCTGACCTGAATCCTGTAGAAAATCTGTGTAAAGAACTAATGATCAGAGTTAATAGAAGGGGAAGTACAATTTCATATTCAATACTTTTTCCCCTTTTTCCTTAATGTATGGACATCTATGGTTTGATTTCTTTGCATGTGTGGATTGGATGGGTTGTTACCGACATCTGGTGAGAATTTCATGTCAATGGCACCTTTACAAATACATTAAAATTAAAAAATGGGTGACGTGTTCAATACTTACTTTACCTTCTGTACATACTGGTATGTTTTTTCCTATGCATAGATTTAACTTACAATTCTTGTTGCAGTGACAAAAAAAGTTGACAGACAATGGCTGTTGGAAGTGTTATTAAACCCATGTAGTGATTTCCCCTACAGATCTTTGTCTGTTTTGCGGTGCTGTCAGCCCTGATCCCTGCAATTATCAATTATCTGCCTTCTCTGAATCTTTTAATCATATTATGTGATGAAATTCCTAAATTATTTGCCATTTAAAACTTTTTCTTAATTGTTGCATTGTTTGCCCATAATTTCAGTGGTAAGCCTTTCCTACTTCTGAGAGACTCTGCTTCTCTGGCATGCTCTTTTTATGCCCAATCATGTACTGACCTGTTGCCAATCATCATTATCATTATCTTTATCATAATCATCAATATTATTTTTTTATTTAATTATCAATATATTTTTTTATTTGTATTACATAGTTTTTATGGTTTCTTGCCCCTGTCCCAACTTTTCTGAAATATTATGCTGTCATTAAATTAAAATTAAGAATATATTTTTCAGCAATAAATCTATCAAGTCATGTGAAAATGGAAACTTTTGATTTTTTCCCAACATATTTAAACAAGTAAACTTTTCACCTCCATTAATACACAGCCTATGATTATACTTCAACAATTTTGCCATTCATATTTTGTTTATTGAGAAAAATGTTTCAACAATTAAATAGCCAGGTACAATATTTTGTCTCATTTGATAAATTAATTCTTCTCTTTATTGGCTTTTATGACTGTAGGTCATATTTATTCTGAAATGTAGAAAATTATAGTGTTCACAAATGCCTACTGTAGGTATTAGGTAAAGTCTTGGGTAAAGTCTTGCTCAGTTAAAACTGGATATATTCCACAAATAAAATATTAAAATGCTTAAAAGAAAGTCAAAAATGTATGTGTTTGTACAGGTGCATATATAAAATTAAATAAAATTTAGTAAGGGCTTTCTCAGTAATGTGGCCTACACGTGTGGTGAACAAATTCTTTCACAAGGAAGATCTGGCATTTTACACTGATAAATTTGATTAAATATTTTAATTCGAAATTGTGCAGAAACTCGAAAATGTGCAGCAAAAAATGGCTTTTGAGATTTGTGAAAGGTACTTTGTAAATGTGCATAAAATGTAAAGACAAAAAAGAGCAAGTTTTTATTCAGAAGTACTAAAACGATACTTTTACAATTTAGTACAAGTATTTTCCATACACGCACACTTCTATGGAAACTATCCCTTTCACTGAATGGCAACGCATGAAGGAAATTGTGCTATGTTGTGTGAGAAAATGCAACACATATGGAATGTGGTTTTCCTCTTCTTTCTTATCCTACATCATGTTTGGTCTGTGTTTTGTCTAATTATTGAAGATGTTGATTATAGTTTGGATAGTCTATACCTTTTGTCTGAAGCAGAAAATTTGGGGACAAAAAAAATACCTATATACAATTTAAGTATGACGTTCTGTGAAAATATATGCCTAAATAAAAGTGGGGACATTTAAAGGAGGCTCTTAAGAGCCACAGTTTTTGCTGTGAAGTTTCTAAATGGTATGCTTACTGCATAGCCTGACCTTATTTACATGAATTCTAATGTAAATGTGCATCCAGTCCTGTCGTTGGCTTCACTAAACCTTGTTAGAATGCTGTCCACAGGGGGGCAGGCAAGCAGTCAAAGGTGGCAGAGGGAGAAAGTTAAACTGCATTTGGTTCTGCTAGTCACAGTGCATGCTGGCCTGGCTGTCCAAGAGTGTTACTGGCCAGTGGTTTTAAGCGTTGCCTGTATGTCATTTTAATTCCATGCTAACAACTTTTAATCACTTTGGCCACTTTCGCTGCCCCCCTTCAACCACCATCTCCTGAAACATATGTGCTGCTCACAAAGCCATGGCCTCATTCAACCATCCATCAAGGAAACACTATGCTAATTCCCGCATCATGTACTTCTGTCTCATTTACCTCCACTTCATACCTTCCCCTGTCCCTTCAGCTTTTTTCTATAGTCACATTCCTCTTCTCCTACCATTACAGTCCTGCACTGAAACCAAAACAGCCCTGAAACCCCCCGCTCCCCCCAGGCTAGGATGTTGTTTTGATTATGCATCTTCAGTGTAGGTGGCCCTTCCAACACTTTCACCATGTCTGGATGGCAACCCCCACCAACTGCCCCCACTGCAGCTCACCCCCCTGCTGGGCGTGCGATTGTGGCAGGGAGGATTATGCGAGTGGGAGGCTCGTAAAGGGCCTGCCAGGGTCCTTCTGTGCAGTGACGGATGGCTGCAAGACTGAAGACCCCATTTACATGAGAAGAGGCAGAACAGAGGGCCCATTCAGCCAGCCTGTCAGGGAGGACTCGGGGACAAACTGCACTCTTTTCCAACTCGCCACCTTCCCCTCCGAGCTCCCGCTTTCTCCTCTACCCCCCACCCCACCCTTCCTTCTTCATTCTGCCTTCAGCCGACGCATCCACGCACCTCATCTCTTCATTTTCATCCCACTTAATTTCCATCCTGCCCCACTTCATTTCCATGCTTTGCAATTTGCTTCCATTTCATAACAAATCTTCTTGCTCTTCTAGGTCTGAACATAAGAACAGAATCTGGAGATGTCTTGTATATCTTTCATAACATAGCATATTCTCGGGTCTCCTTTTCATTACAGTGAAAGGTAATAAATAAAAGTTAAAGCATGATACCTTACAGGGACCACTTTGGCTTCTTAAAGAAGATGGATGATTCTCATAAAAAAAAAGAAAAAAATTAAAAAGAGAGAAAGAGAAAGACATGAGTATAAAGTTCTACATTGGGTTATAGATGACTTTTTCTAAAACCATGTGTCTAAACCAAGAACCTAGTATAGAATTAAAGTGTAGTGTTATTAAAAGAAGATTTCATTCTTTCCTTTAAGATTCTTCTATTGATGATCAATAAATGTGTTTTCATGATTTGATCTGAATTGTGAATAATCATTAATGTTACTATCAGTGTTAGAATTAGGATTAGGATTAGACTTAGGTTGAATCAAAGTTAAGATGAGGTGACCATCTACAAAGTAGCTACGGTGGAGTTAAAGTGTTGCTGAACATCCAAATAGATGAATAAATTAACCAAAGGAGTAGACTTTTTTTTACAGCGATGCATTTTCCAGTATTCTGTTATTAACTAACACTTTCACATATATAGTCTTTCATCATGGATAAATCTGAACATTTTTATAGGACCACGTGTTAGAATATAAACCACTCTAAAAAGTCTTCATATCTACAACTCTTGTCTCACAGTGGAACACTTTCTAATCCCCCCTCCCCCCACACTCCTCCCCGCTACTCTCACAGCAAGTATAAGTGCCCCTAAATTCTCTAACATATTTCCAATTTAAATGTGGCCAGGGTCCACCCTGCATCATCCGCATTCGACAAGTGGGGGCTACCAGCAGCATATTTAGATCAGCTTGGCTACTGGCCATTAACACCTCCACAGTGAAAGCAGATGTGATATTACACACTTAGGACAGTCACCAAGGTGTCAGGGTGATCACACTTAATGATCCCGAAACCATCAGCCCAACGACCTTACAATGTTGAAACGTGTGAGGTAACGGCCCTTACCGAAATCTGTGTTAAAACTCTCTCATTTGAGCTGTTTTATGCAAAAACTAGCAAATTAAGTACTATGGTTTGTTAAACACATATTCTTCACTTTAGATTTTTTAAAATGATGCATTATTAAAGCCCCCAAAGCTTATACCCTCATGTGCACATTATAAAAATACAATGAAGTCTTAAAAAGCATTAAAACAATACAGTTCTACAAATATATTCATGAATAAAAAAATGTCCACCCTGTTTAAATAGGTCATTAGTATGATATACACATTTAGGCACCAAAGTATTTGATCAATTTGCAAGCCTACAGAAAAATAAATAAAAGTTTAGTTAAAATTTAGTGTTCAGTTGATTTTTAAAAAGTTCCATATAATTATTTCCATATGAATTAATTATACTATGTCTAAAAATACTAGTTTTGTTTCATAGTTGACTTACTTTTGGCAACAACTGTGATAATGGGACAGATTTTATTTATTGATAGGGTATTTATATACACATTTGAGTACACGTCAAGTAAACTCAATGCAAAACATTTCTTTGGTTGCATGTGTAGCCCACTGAATCCTAAAACTACTTCAAAATACCCATCCCCCCACAATTACCACATCATTATCATCTTGTGATGGCTAATAGGAGTGTAACAACATTCCCACCATTCAATTCTGGCTTCATAATTGAATATTCTCAGTATATCTGAATGAGAAAAAAGATGATTATAAAGATGATTATTGCTGCACAAGTTAATCTAAGGACACTAGAGCTGTGAGCCAGAAAGAGTGCTGTTGATCGGTGTTGTTCATTAGCACACTTTAGTGTTAACACAATGCTGTATTAGGAATCATATGTAACATCACACAATGCATGATGTCACATTTTTGTGTTATCAGTGGCTTAATGCGAAGAAGGGAACGAGAGCTTCTCTCAGGCACTTTAAATCATGCTTTATGACTTAAGGAGATCTTTAAACGTTTTAAGGGATAATGCTACTGATAACACACTTAGAAGAGGGTATCTGAGATTTACATTCATCTGCCAATTTTGACAATTTTGTGTTTAATTTAGTGTAATTACTGAAACGCAAACATCACAAGTGAATGATGACACTGTTCTTTGTCACTATGTTGGCAAAAAGTGGTGGCCGAATGCATTAAACATCTTCAGTGTTTACCTTGAGTTTAATGCTGGAGGGCTTTGTTTAAAGCTGTAATTTAAATGTACAATTTGAAATAGATAAAAACTGAACCCAAAATTCAACTACAATAATGGAGTTTTTCCACTTTCCACTGAAACAATTCCTTGAACAGATTTTTGCAACTCATGTGAGATGACAAAAAGTCTTTAGGGCAAAATTCACTGATTTATGTAAGTGGGTGCTTTTCAGCCATTGAACTGAATGTTGTCCCCTGTACAGGTGATATTGTTCAGATAGCTCAGCTTGAAGAGCTTAGAGCTCAGACGTTTGAGTGCTTTTCTGTTGCACGGCATGTTATAACAGCGCTGCCCTAACTTGTTTAAGACTTATGTTTTAGGACTCCTGAGACTCAGGCTTTACTGAATGTCAGAATGGTCACAGTTGGTGTATGTGCATGCACACATAAGGACACAGCCTTTCGTGGTATGTGTGTGTGTGTGTGTGTGTGTGTGTGTGTGTGTGTGTGTGGTGGGCTAGAGGGGGCAGGGGAGGCTTTATGAATGTAAAGCTCTAACTTTGAGCTGCTGAGTCGTCTTTGTTGAAAATCAGACTGATTAAGTTGAGCACAAAAGGAGAGAGAGAGAGTGAGAGGGAGAGAGAGAGAGAGAGAAAGAGGAAGCAGAGAGAAGAGAAAGGAAGACAGTGCTGGAAAAGCTCCAAAAAGACGTTGTCTTGGATACGGAAACGGGAGAGTGGTGCCCCACAATTCAGTTTGATTGACATAAGGGTGTAACGGTCAATCACGGGCAGACTTTTCACAGCTCACACACCTGCAAACTCCGTCACACACCTGTGTCTACACAAAATCACTTTCGCGCACCCACACCTTTTCTTTTCCACAAGCACTGGCTGACGCAGTAAGAATCCCACACCTATAGAAACTCTTGACATGCACACATCATAAATTATCATCAAAGGAAAGGTTTTGAACAAAACTGCAACCATGTAATTAATGCCCTTTGACATAAACGTGAAAGCGATGGTTACAGTACATGTATTGGAACTTGAACAACACTTATACTTCACATTGTTCTTCTCAGGCTGGCTGCTGTTGAGTTTGGAAGTAGCCTTGTAAAAAAAATTTTATCCCTGAGGGAAATTCTAAATATAAACTAAACCATTAGGATTTGCAGTTCAGAAAACTTAAGAACTTTTCTTAAGGTTGTATTTACTTGACTCAAAAGTGCAAATAATTTCCACACAAAACAAATATCACAACATTATCACAAGTCTTTTTCAAACTCATACTTTTTAAAGTTTATATTGACCCCATTTAATGATGTACATATTTTAAAGCATTTTTACTTCACTACTTTCTTTAGTGTAAGCTTAATGTTTTCTTAAGTAAATCTGTCCTTTCACTTGCACTTAAATCTGTTGTTTAGTATACAATGCACCTGGAGCATATCTCTTTGGTCTAATATTATTCTGCAATTGTGATGTTCAATTACTCTGCAATAAAGATTACACCCCCATGTATAGCTCTCTCAGTGATCTCATGGTGAGTGGCCCAGTGCAGGAATAATAAGAGGCGCTGAGGTGTAAAATGAAAGTAAGCTATTGAAACCAGCTGATTGTGAGGCGCTCAGTACAAAACAAAGCACGAAAGAATTCCAGCAAATAAACATCAAACACTTTAGTAAAGTTAAACTAAACAAATTAGGCTAACTAAACACTTAATAGGCTAAACAGACCCTAAAAAGGACTTAGCAGAGAAAAGACAAAGGGTTGGGGGGTGTCTTTTATTCTAGTTTATTAAGTATTGCAGAACAAATCATGTTTGGAAATGCTTGTGAATTTTCTTCAGTTAAACAAAGACCTGATGTTAAATGTGATAATAGTTTTGATATTATAATATTTTATATAATTAGCAATATATGTTA
>JBBIGC010000013.1:12223403-12243878 GCA_037576955.1 Lepidarchus adonis | reverse complement strand
GAGAGAGAGAGAGAGAGAGAGAGAGAGAGAGAGAGAGAGAGAGAGAGAGAGAGAGAGAGAGAGAGAGAGAGAAAACGTTAATATATCAAGATGGGTTCTGTTAAGATTAATACAAAATAAAATCCACAATAACAGCAGTTTTCTCTCTAAGGCTTCTGCTCTGGTAGAAACTGTAAAGCCCAGATGAGCTCGTGCAACAAGTGCATATAGGCCCCGCCCCCCGCTCTAGTTATCCCAAATGTAAATAAGCTGAGGGCAGCGCCCAGCCTTCTGATTGGTCAGCCACGGAATACAAATTCGCCTAAAACCGCAAGTCTAGAGTGTGTTTTTGTTTCCCTCCCAGTCACTATTCACATCCTCAATCACTGCTCAACAAGTGGCTCTGTGCGCTTGCGGCTTTGGACTGAAAGAGTTGTGGTTGAAAACTTTTTTTCTTTAAACATCAAACCTGCACTGTTTGAAAGCGGTGAAATGGTGAACATTTTATGACACGCGTGTGGTTGATTTTTCTACCACTTTTAGCCTTTTTTTCCGTTTTCTGCTCAGGCAAACGCGGCTGGCGCTGCCGGTGAGCATGTGCCAATAGGCTGCACCTGCGCCAGATTAGCTCGACCTGAGGGAAAACTTTGGACAACTTTAACTCGCGACTCTTCTGAAGGAGTTAGGGTAAGTGCTAACTCACATTTGGCGAAAATGATGTACAGCATGATGGAGCATGAGCTGAAGACCACGGCGGTCCAGCAGAACTCTCACCCCGGCAGCCAGGTGCTACAGGCGGGCGGTGTCTGTGGGAACCCACAGCAGCAGCAGGCGGCTCAGAAAAACTCCTGTCCTGACCCAATGGACAAAGTGAAGCGGCCCATGAACGCCTTCATGGTGTGGTCTCGGGGCCAGCGGCGGAAGATGGCGCAGGAGAATCCCAAGATGCACAACTCCGAGATCAGCAAGCGGCTGGGCGCTGAGTGGAAGCTGCTGACTGACGCCGAGAAGCGGCCCTTCATCGACGAGGCGAAAAGGTTGCGCGCCGTGCACATGAAGGAGTATCCGGACTACAAGTACAAACCGCGCCGCAAGACCAAGCCGCTGCTGAAGAAGGACGCGCCGCCCGGCAAGTACCCGCTCGCGGCCGCGCAGGGCCAGGCGCTCAGCCCTCGGATGGACGGGTACGGCTGGGCTCCCGGGGGAGGATACACCGCCATGCAGAGCGACGCGCTGGGATACACACAGCAGCTCCACCGCTACGACCTCAGCGGACTGCAGTACCCAACACACACTTACATGAACGGCGCCAACTCCTACAGGTGGGTGACTGGGAACCAGGGCTGAATTATTTTTTCCTAATTTTTACCGAATCAATCGAATAAAATTAGTATTTGACACTTGTTAAATCGGCTAATACTCATTTAGTTTAATAAAAAAAATATTAATTAAAATTGTTTTATTGTAGTTCTCATGTGAAATGTAACTTAGTTATTTTTAATTCTAATATGTATTAAGTTTCTATGACCAACTCCTAGATTTGAAATGCCATTTTGTCTGTAATGTGTAAACTTTAATATCAGTGAGATTTGTTTTTTAAGTCTGATTTTGTTTTGTTTCCTCTGCAGTCCGATGTCATACAGCAGCAGTCCTCAGCAGCCCAGTCCCGTAATGTCCATGGTCAAACCAGAACCATTGCCCCACTCCCCCACTGGAGCATCAAACCACCATCGTGGGGCCATTCAGGGCGACCTCAGAGACATGATCAGCATGTACATTCCTGGAGGAGACGTAGGGGACCCTACAGCCCAAAGGGGTTATCCCAGTGTCCAGCAGCACTACCTGGGCAGTACTGTGCCCCTCACGCACATTTAAGGTTGGGGTGTAGGGGGGAGACTGACTGGGACTAGCTCAGCCGGATCATAACGTAGGCTTGTCATGCAACAAGTAATTCTTAATGGATTCTTGATGGATGTTCTGAGCAGCCGTTGCACATAGGATCATGTTCTACCTCTGAGTGATCACTTTTTTTGTTAAATTAGATTTGTTCATTAACTCAATTTTTCTGTGTCTTCAGACTTTTTTTTGCCCAGAATCTTGTTTTATTGCAGTTTACCAATTCTTCCCAGAGGAATTTCTCAGGCAAGATAGGTAGCCAGTGAATCATAACTTTAACATTTCAACTTTCAGAAATTCAATTTTCTTTGTAGGACATTTCCTTTTGTATATGTGATCAGTCTCACAGAACCTGACAATGTCTCTTTGTGTGCCATGCTTCATTAATGGGGGTTGAGGTCATTCATGCAGTAATGCATGATCAAAAACCAAACAGCATATAGAAAGGAGGACAGAGATGCTGAAACATGTCAGCCAATCACCATCCTGATAGCCAGTGGTGTGAATCATGTGACCTTTGAGAACATGGCTAAACTCGTTTTGCTGTGAACTATTGTGCCCCTGAAAACTGAAATAGCTTGGTTAACTATGTGGTTGACTCGCACGTTGAACCATTTTAGTGCCTTATACCAACAGTGACTTTCAGTATGTGTGGGGCAGTGCGGTTTGTAGAAATATTGGAAATTAAGAAAAGGGAAAATGGGCTTTGTGATTAGTCCTGGAAGTGTCCATTTGTTGGGGACACTGGCACAATTTAACATGGCTTCTGCCATTTTGTTAGTGATGTTTTAGAGAGCAATCACAACGGCTATTGCCTATTATACCAAATTCTTTTGATCATGGGGAGTACCTTACTTTTCCACATCACCCTTATAATAGAGTAGGTTATGCACTGGTTGCACGACTGTACTATCAAAATAGCCTTGGCAGGTAGACTGTGCAAACAGAAAACAGCAATAGTGACATACATGTTCACTTTTCAGTGTGAGACTCTCTAGCACTATGACTTTCCCCCTGCAATTGCTGATTTTTAAACCAATCAATGCACTGATCTTTACCCTCTGGTCAATACTGAGTATTGCTTTAGACAAAGTTTCAATACTGGGTCCATTTGAAGGGACTCTTACCACTTAGTTGTGGGATTTAGAGGGTGTATCTTTAGCTTGTACGTCCTTTTGGGCGATTGAGGAGCCTGCTTGCGCTCATAGCTAATGCCAGATTCAGCAGAATCCGAATGCCAGCAGTGGTACGCAGGTGCTGCTAAGTGCAGAAAGAGCTGAAGTCTATTGTTTTTGCGTCTTTTTCTTAATTTTTTTTATCTGATGGTCTAACTCAAGTCTACCGTCAGCCTAGCTTTTTTTTTTTTTTTTCTGTTCTCAATACCATTTTAGTTTAGGCGTCTGCTAGTCACTAATGAGTTAAGTTTAATGTTGTAATTTATATAAAAGTAATGAAATGAGTGAATGTTTACATTTGCCATCCAAGTGAGTGTCCAACTTGCAGTTTTTTTTTTAAGTGAGTGTTTTAATAATGTTGTTTTGTAAATAGTCTTTGTACAGTTAAACTTTTTATGGCCTGTAAGGGCTTTTTGTAAACAAAAAAATCTTAAAAAATAAATGTAAATAAAACAATCTGTGTTGTTTTGTTCAAGAGAAGAGTTTAACAGTTGTTCAATATTAAATATGCTAACGTGCTAACTATCCTTGGGGCTAGTTGGGCTACTTTTCCAACACGGTCAGGTGTATGAAGGTGTCCACCCCACAACCCTCTCTGTTTATTGCACTAAAATGAACACGGTTTTACTAACCTGGCCATGTATGTATGAATTTGAGGGTTTTTATTCCGGCTGGATTTAGTTAGTCCAGGCTGGGCTTCCTCTGTTATGCACACGGGGTTAAAGATGAGAGGACGACCCTCAGCCATGTGCCAGAAAACTGGGCTCACATCCGTCGCAGGGCGGAGGGAGAGAATAATTGAGGGGCAATCGATTTAAATTTCTCCCCTTTTTTCTTTTGAAACCCCTCTGTCCTCCCCCTCGACACACCCATCCCGCTCGTAACAGGCCGTTTCGGAGCCATATTGTCCGGCTCTTTTCAGCTCGCAGGTGTGCGGGGTAAAGCTGCTGAACCCAGAGCCCTCCCTCCCGGGCCGCTTTGTTCGACCCCCCCTGCCGAGCACTCAATTACTGCTGCCGGCCTCTCCCCTCTCCAGCTCGGGGTTAACCCTTTCTCCACGTCCTGCCATTGTCATGGAAATCCTGGAGCCCGCTTCGGCTAATCGGAGGAGGGGAGGGGGAGGAGGAAGAAACCAAGGCCTAGGCTGCGTTCAGAACCACACACTGCTATACTATACAAACTATACTGCTGAGTACACGATTAACGATGGGTTCCACGTACTCTTTCATATAGTAATATGGGGTTTAGGCTGTAAGGCTTTCCTCGTTATCTTAAAACCTCTCTGTGGTGCACCACACAGCCTCAGTCACAAAAGGGACCCCCAGCAAAGGGCCCTTGGGTTTGATAAAGGCACGACATGAATTGAATTATTATTACACAGTAGCCAATTACATTCAATATAAAGACGAATAAAATGGGACTGAATCCCAAATGCAATTGAATTATCAAGTGATTTCCTTACTTATGCAGTGCACTATATAGGGAGCAGGTAGCCATTTGTAATTCTGCAAACAGAACGGCTATGTCCCAATTTGACATTACTCCCTGTTTAGTTCACAAAAGTGACTGTAGCCTAATGCATGCGAAATCAGCATGCAAGTATGTTCCAAGTATCCAAGTATGTTCATAAAGACGAGCTTTTAGGCGACGACGTCTCTGTGACTAGTTTGTAGACAATTCACATGTATGATACACACAGTCATATACAACACAATACACATGGACAGTGTATTATACACAATATACTACGGGCTATACAAACAATTCTGTTCATTATACATATATGGTACAATTTACAATATCCAATATTTGTTTTTACATTTGCAATAATATGATTTAATATATATCTAATAAAACTACGCACAGCGTGGGCTGAATCACAAATGCATATTCAGTACACTATTCGGATGATCCAATGATTTCCTAAATTATGCAGTGCACGGTGTAGGGAGTAAGAAGGCATTTGTGATACGGCCACCTCGACTAGCTTCCGGCATCATGACCACCTAGCATACACAACACTGGCTTTAACTTTCAATGGCCTCCCAGTTTATCCACGGACACATATATAATGTAAAAGACGTCAGAACGTATAAGTAATTGTGTTGGTGTTGTTTCTGAAATGGAAAAAAGGCATTTTTACACATTGCGAAATTACCACACTGTTAGCCACTCTCTGTCTGTCTGTCAATCTGTCTGTCTGTGAGCAGTAAGTCCAAGGAATGACAAACTGGTCGGTGCAGTATGTGGAGGTGGGGGTGGATGTGTGAGTGTGTGTGAGGGTCTGGGGGGTGTAGGGGGATGTTGGGGGTGCAGCAGCATTTTCTGCCGGCTCACAAACCGTCTCTTAGCAACGAGCAGCGAGGCCTCAACAAGTGTCCGCCGTGCTGCTGATGGCAATTAGCACCAAGTTCGCTGTGAACAGAGAAGCTAGTTAAGTCGGTTAACAAAAAAATTGTGCTAGACAGGCCATGCTCAATTCCCAGAGTGTGTGTGCGCTCGGAGGCTGTTTTATCGGTGGGGCGATTAGCTGTAATACTGTCAGTGCCGTAAAGCAGGAAGCAAAACATGAAAGGTCACCATGGATACGGGTGCGTTCTATTTACCTGCATTCCGAGGGAAGCCTAAAGCCACTCCCATCCCGCACGCACCCATAGAGGAGAGCAGGGGGTTTGGGTGTGTGAATAGCTTTTTGTACATATGTCTGCTTTTCATTGATTTAGGTAATTTTCAAAACTAAATTAAAAATGAAAATGAACAAAAAAATGAATAAATCATTCACTGGTCAAAAATACCAACATTCAACCTATTAATTATAATTTATAAGTGATTTAAGAAATCTGTATCACATTATTATATTTATTCCGAACTAGATATACATACACAAATCTGAATAGCTACAAATAAACCCACCTGAAGTTAAACATACACTTGAAGTGATATACCTCAGTTTGAACCTCCAGATTCCTCTCTGCAAAGGAGCAGACACTTTTGTTTTATTTTACACACACACACACACACACACACACACACACACACACACACACACACACAGCTACTCCATCACCCACTTGCACAATGTGTTGACAGACCTGGCCCAAACCTTGTTTGCGCGCAGGTGAGTGAGTGGGCGTAGGATTTTTTTTCTTGCCTTTTTTTAATAGAAGTGCTACGGTTGGTTGACATGCCACCAGCGCTGTGTACACGCATGCTTGACTCACCCTCACACGGCCCAACTGAACGCCGGCTGTCACGCAATAACAGCAGCTCTGAGGCAGGAGAGGGGGAGATCAGACTGATAACGTGTGTGTTATGTCTTCCAGAGGCCAAATATGGGTACTGGGGATATCCGTCCACTTTGCTATCAATATCTACCTACTGTTTAAAAGTTGTAGGCCGGCTAGTGCAGCAAGTGCACGCTTACATTTAGTGTTATATGAGAATAAACATAATACAGGTATTTCGAAATAGCCATAACATACTAGGCTTCCTCAAGGAAAAGGGTGAAAGTGGTAAAGCCACACACACACACACACACACACAATAACAAAACTAATTTCACTCTTTACTGATTAGAAGCTTTGACGAAAATGTGCAAATGTGTGTAAGACCTCATACAGCCCCAAACATGAAGCCACTCTGTGAACACGTCACCTCTTTTACCATCTGTGAGCAACATATATATAAAGAGCGTAAGAAAGAAAAACAAGAGTAAGAGTTAAAGGAAAACAGAAAAAGAGTGAGGAAAAAAAGAAAACTTGAGTGTGTTTAAGAAAAAAAGACAGAGTGCAATGAAGAAGGCAGTAAAAAAATAAAAGAGAGACAGAGACAAAGGGAAAGAGAGTAAGAAAAATAGGAGGGAGAGAGAAAGAGAGAGAGAGAGAGAGAGAGTATGACAGGTCTTCTCACAGCAGGAGGGGAGTTATTGCCATATCTCTCAGCAGTTGCTGTCGAGGGTAACATTTCTTACAGCCTGCAGATCAGTGTGGATAGCGAGCCGAGCGGACGTAGGCGAGTTGCTTAGGTTGTGTTTAGAACTGCTTGATTGGCCATGTTTGATTCACAGGGTTCGTGATCAGATGAGACACACGGGCTCCAGATAGTCACTGAAACATATCGACTCAACTTCAAACGGCTGGCGCTGGGCCACACAAAAGTCTCAGCCATTCATTTACCTCTCCACTGGCGATGCATTATCCCCTTGACGAGTGGTGTATGATGAGACAGGTTTTCATGTAACAAGCCATCTCTGTCATGAGGTATTCAGTCTAAAAATATCCAATGTTATTTCAATTTACACCTGAACATCCCTGAAAACCGCAGCATTTCTTCATTAGAAATAAAGGAGATGAAACACCTGAAAGCTTTAGATGCCAAAGTGAATCAACTTCTGGTTGATCACCAAGTGGCCAGAACCATATAGTTTCCAAAATGAGTCTCAAACTTCACTGAAAATAAAACTGGACTCACTGGAAGACAACACTGTGCTCTTATATTTTGTCAAAATAATGTAGACATTTGAACATGTGGACCAGAAGATGCAGAACAGTTCTCAACTTTGACCATGAAGGTTGTAGATTTTAGCAGAAGCAAAACAATTGATTGTATGCAAAGCATTTTGTACCGTTGCTATTTGATTTTTTCTTTTTGTGTCAGAGTGCAAATAAACCTCGGCCGAGTGTGCAGAGCGAGAGTGAACAGAGGGGTGTAGAACGGCTCAGGAGGGTATGAGGTCAGAGCCCAGCTTTGTGAGCAGCTGCAGAGCTTTGACAGAGCATGTGTACATTAGAGCAAGGCTAATGCACCTAATAGTGTTTGCCAAGTGCAGAGAGAATGACTGACAACTAACACTAATGAGCCACACCCTGGACTAGACTGGTCCTGCAGCAAGCATAAAGGGGGGTGGGGGTGAGGATTCTGTGTAGCTACAACTAAAAACAATTCTTTACATCAAAACCTTTCATCTTGAATGTCATCTATGATATCTATGTAAATCTATCTATATAAATATCTATGGGTTTTTTAAACTCCAGCTGCCAATTAAAGAAATTCTGACTGAATGTCTTACAAAAGTAAGACATCTAAGAAGAAGGTCCTTTCTCCTTCTGGAACATTATAATTTTTGCTGACTCCTTACAGCAGCGACGAGGTGTCGCTTTCCACCTACGGTTTTTTAATGAGAGAGGTCTATGGTCCCCAAAAATCTGAGACAAACCGGTCCATCACACGAACGTCTGAGCTTTATCGCCAATCACCCCCGCACAGGTAGGGCAGTGGTGCGTTCTACTGATTAAAAGATATGAATGTAGAAAATGTGCTCTCTCAGGCTAGGGGAGATAAGCGCTCAGGCCACACACTGCAAATCTGAACAGCTGTGCTTTGAGGAAAGCCGACAGATCTCACCACTGGAAAAGCACCTTCAAGAGGAGACCTCCCAAGAGCACACAGGTGATAAAGCAGAGAGTTTTGCTCCATTCATGTCCCACTAGAACACACCTCCTTGGTTCATCCTGTTTTTGCTCCAAATGTATGGAGGCGAACTCATCACCCTTCCTGTGCCTTCTTCTAATGCCACTGTTTTTCCAGCTCCTTCTACAATGTTAGTGCATGGCAGTGATTTCACAATTCAATATTATGACAGTATTTTCAAGATACATCGAAAATTTACAAAATCAAGCAACACATGCTTGGTGGAGAACCAAGCAAATGACACTGGTTAGTTACATGTGTTATATACTAATACGACCAAACCTGTCGGAATTATTACCACACCTAATCGCAGATGTTCGAGTCAGTGTAAAACTAAACATAATATTTTCCAGTTTTAAGGTGAGCAAACATACATATAACCTTAAATGTTACAAAGGTAAGTGTTCACAATAAAAAATGATTCAGAAGAATCATAAATACAATGTTTAGGTCACCAAGCACTGAAATAATATGCAGATTTCATAGACAACATGCACATTAAAAACCTGGTGAACTGCAGTAATGGAAGTCAATGAAGACTTGAAGTTTAATGCTAACAATTCACATAGGTGTTGTTCCCAACTTCTGCTGATGATCTACAAACTCCTCTGTGTGAAGAAAGGCAAAACTGGAACACATTGTTCCTCCACCCCCTGAGCAGGAAGTAGTACTGTATATGGGGATCACAATGTGGAGGAAAAGGCAGAAACAAAGCCACACAGTGAGAATGAGCAGAACATTAGCAGAAAAGAACTCGACAGTAGATTCAGTAGCAGCTCAGTCAACAGACTTCAGCTCCATTCAGTTGGTTTGGGATGAACAAGACAGAACGAGGCAACAGTAAAGCTGTAAACCTATTGCTCCTCAAGGAATTCTTTGCATTAACTTCATCATCTTTGAATGGGAACGACTAATTATTGACAAATGGAAAGCTAGATAACTAATTAACTAATTTGGCCACATTAGCCTTGTTCTTTAATAGTTGTATATTACCAAAATAGACAATTTAAATAATTGAACACAATCACATGACTATCAAGCATCAGCTTATGCTATTAATACAGTCTTATGCAAAAGTTTGGGCACCGCTTTGTAACAGATTTAGATGATTTTGTAACTGAAAAGATGTTAACACAGTTTCTCAGGGCATGGAAAATAATACTCAATATTTTCAGCAAACATTGATGCAAAGTTATTTATGCAATTAATTGACCAAAAATTTAAAATAATTTTTTATGGCATTGTGCAAAAGTTTGAGCACCCTAATTGTTTAGCAAATTTTGGAAGCAATCATTACACCATCTGTAAAAAAAGCTGAAGCTGAAAAGAGGAGGAGCTTCTACAACAGGACAATGATTATAAATATACCTCTAAATCCATTAACATATCTTCAATAAAAAAAATGACCAAAATCTGTTATTAATTAACTTCTGCATAAGACTGTATATCACAGTTATTATTATGCAGTTAATGCTAAAAGTCAACATTGTTGTGTGACACCACTGCCAATACACCAGTATGATGTGTATCTCAGCACTAATGCAGATGCGGCTCTGTGGTTTTACTGGGTGCAACATTTGCTGTTCAAGGTAATGCATTTCAATTGCCTGTGTTGGTTTAACCAAAATACCACCCATAGTAGTTCCGGAGATAAAGTCAGGCATGTACTGCTACTTTCAAAGTCCAGTTAAAACTGCAGTGTGAAATTTCACAGTTGAAAAGGCAGAATTAATTGAGAAGAGACTAAAGTCTGAACTGTGCTCCAGCTCCAGTTTGTTGGGGCAGTTTGGAAAGATGAGTCCCCAGTTACTCTGCTACCCTCTTCAGGCAAACGTTGTTCACACAAGGACACAATGAGATGTCAATTCCATTTCAGTTTGGCAAATGAATTCTTAAAGGGTTGGAGTCAATACTCTTAGATAAAGTAAACAGATTGTAAACTTATATTTCTACACTTGCCACTAATATAAACCAACAAAACAGCATGAAATTGAATTTCAAAATATAACTTAAAACAATTAAAAAATAAATTGCATTTCAACCATTTAATTTTCCTACAAACATTTATTTTATGCTTCACTGCTTTTTATTTGACATTCCCTTATGCTCATCTTCAAGACAACATGCTGGGTGGACAAATTACAAAGGGCATTTATGGTTTTTTTTTATTATTATTATACTCCAAAAAGATTTGTACCCATTTTGTTGGGGTTACAGTAATTCAGTTTGTATCTTAGTGTATATAATAAGCCTAACAGAATAAAACAGTAGTATTGCTGTCTTAACAAAATCTCCTCTTTCTGAAATTATAACTTTATAGAGAAAAGGAAACATTTACATAGTTTAATAAGATGCGATTTTATAGTCCTTGCATCATAACTATTCACACAATGTAAAAGGCATAAGAACGGCATAAAAAAAAAAGAAAAAAAAAGATTTTGATATGACAGCAACAATATTTTACACAACATAATGATATTTCTGAATGTGCACTTCATATGCATTGGGAACAAAAGTGTTGTAGTCTCATTCTCTCACACACAAAGAGGGTTGTGGGAAAGGCCTCGCATTTTATCAGACCCTCATTTTCTCTGTCTTAGCAGCGTACAATCTCTACAGTATGAGAGTAAAGGAAATGCAGAAGTGGAAGAAGTTTTCTAAAACATTGATCTACAGCATTCGCTTCCCTGAGCTAAGGAAATTATAAAATGACATAGCAAGCTATGATCCTATTTACTAAATGGAAAAACACTTTTAAATATAAGGGCTTTCCAGAATTGCTTTTTGGTCCTAAAATTAGCCACATCACACTTTAGAGAATGAGAGTGATGGTGGGTCTCCATCTGCATACAGTAATGCATACAGTACATTTATCTACCCACTAATTTGCTTAAATTGTGCATTTACCAACACAGTAGAACATGCTGCCCAAAACAGATATCTAAATTTATTCTCAACTGATTACTGTCTAGATTCCAAACAGCTGTTCAGAGCAGCATGTTAACCGGAATGAAGAGGTAAGCCTCTGGGTGCATCACCGTTTTGTGTCTGATTTACTCGGTCTTCTTCTTAATAGCTGGACTGACATTCCAGTAATACAGGACCTGAGCAGCAATCAGTCCATTACAGCAAGAGGAGATGACGTATGTGAGAGCCATCAGAGAGTCGCCTGTCTCCTATATAAACACACAGGAAAATAAAACATGTAAAAAGCAACATGTATAGTCTAGTTCTATCTTTACAGGTTAGCCTTTGGTGCCGCTGACAGTCTTGCTCTGGTTAAGTCATTCTATCAGTGTGAAAATGTAAACTTTCCATTATTGCTACAATCTAGGCCAGATACACTAGAACACGTGAAGAATGTAAGAATGTTCTAGAGACAGATTGAGTCATCTCGTGTAACGCAGGGGTGTCCAATCTTATCTACAAAGGGCTGGTGTTGGTACAGGTTTGGTTTCCATTCCGGCAAAGCAGACGCACACATGTTCAGTTGTTTGAAGAGTGAGACCAACTGGTTAAACAAGTGAAATTGGGTGAGCCCTTGCTTGTGTGGGATGAAAACCTGCAACCACACTGGTCCCTTGCAGATAAGATGACACCTCTGATGTTAAGCATTAGGTAAAACAATTCAGACATTAAAAAACAGAAATTAAATATGAAAAAATGTTTTATCTAATGCCTTAATCATGTATAATCGTGTCTTATAAAAAAAAAAGTCAAGTTTGGGTCATCCCAAATCAGCAGGGAGTCATCTGATTTCATTTGTTTAACTACTTGGTCTCACTCCAGAATATTAAATACCTCACCATAATTCAAGTTATTTCCTTCGGCTTTTAGATTATTTAAGCTACATTTTCTTATTTTTTTGGAACAATCAGATGATAAATAGCATTGACAGGAGAGTGTTTTATAGGCATACCTGCACTGAGGTGAATATGCGAGCCAGAGATCCAGCAAACAGCAGAAATACAGAAATTGCAGAGAGCTGTCCTGTGTGGCCGTTTCTGTAATTTGTGCCAGCTTGAATGAGCTGGAAAACAGAAAATTCGGAGGTGAGATGAGCTAACCCCTTAACTAGATTACTTTCAAACAGTTCTAATTAGTCAGTCCAGTGGCTTAACTAGGATCAGATGGGCCCTGGTGAGAAAATTAAGAAGATTTGTGATAATGACCTTCAATGCATTTTAATAATAACAAATAAAAAATAAACAATATCCTTGCCTTTCCTTTATATTAGACTACCAATATAAGACCTCAGAGTTAGAAATAAAGCTGGAGGTCATGCTGTAGGTGGGAAGGAGCTGATTAAAAAGGTTACCATGGGTGAGAATTTTTATGAATAATGGAAGATACTTCAGAAGAGACTGCAGAGTATTCATTAAAGCCAAAAAAAAGATCAAAGTGAAACTGAATAATATGTGCCGTTTCACTGCTTGTTCAGAATAAGAAATAAATAAAATACATTGGTAAACATAGAACGGTTTCCAAATATCCCTTTTCCAAAAAGTATCACTTTTTTCTAAAAAAAAGAAAAAAAAAGAAAAAAAAAGTGAAAATTACTGAATAAATATATAAATGAACACAATTAAAAGTATGGATCATTTATACAGTCAAACCCTGTTAGCTCACCCCTATTGGTCTAGGCCATAAATTTGATGAGAGGTGGGTGGCGAGCTAAACAGATTAGTAAAGTATGCCGACTAATGGGCCGATGAGATCAAGCAGTAAAAACATCAGCGATATCCTGCTGCATCTTTGTCAAGTTATTGCCGTGAAGGCAAGTTATTGCTCCGCGCCTGGTCATTTGACAGTATAGCTATATAGATTTTTACACTTTTGTCACATTTTTTTCCTGCCATGTGGATACATGTGATTTTCAAACACTATATGTCTGTGTGTCAGTAAAGATATGAGAGGTCCTCCTCAGTGGTTATGCCACTGGCTCAGACTGTCTGCAGTTACTGTTCAGATACCCGTCCAAAGATTATAGCTGGCATGTTTGAGGCTTGCATGGTTGTAACCACAGACTTGGGGGTGAGAGGAGATAAAATGATGGCCAACAAGACAAAGTAGATGACCAGAAATCCCAGCCCTGCAAATAACAGAGACAAATAAGAGCTCATTTAAGGCAACTAAAGAAAAACTTTTCACATCGTGAAATTGTGCAGTTGGTGTATCTTGTAATCTACTTAACTTTGTAAAAGTCAAATCATGTATGGCTTGTATGTGTCCTTCTGTACCTTTGATGGTGCTTCCTCTATAATGCTGGATTAGAAACCCAATAGCCACGGTCTGCAACATCAGGAATAAGGCCTCACCCCAGGCACTGTGGATTTATAATGATTGTCTCATAATCCAAAAAAGTCAAATCAGTAACATCTGAATGAACAACACAGGCAAATCTGTCACATTATATTAATTATAAAAAAGACAAAATCTAGCTAAATCTAGAGTGCAGCCATTTGCAAAATGCTGCTGACTGACACTAATAGGGTGAAGAGAATCAAGTATTAATTTTTTAAAAAAGAAAGATTGACAAAATGACAAATAATATTAGTATTTTTTGCAAAGCTGGCATTGGCAACAACACGTCGGAAACCTTTAATAAGCAGACAGTCTTGAAGTATTTTTGTTGCATTTTTCTTTCTTTCTAGGCAGATGAGATTAAATTCACCTCTATTATCTCCTGGTGCGTTGCCCAATTCATGCTTATTTCAATGACATGTCATTCTGTGGTGCTGTTTGCAGAAAAACAGCCTCATATCACGAAGCTCCTCCCTCCATACGTCACTGTGGTTTTTGTTTCTTTATCATCATATGCACAACCTGTCTTTCACCAAATACGACAAGTCTGAATTATTGAGTTCTATATTTGTTTTGTCTGACCTTCGTCCAAGTAAAGTGCAAATGTTAGATGTGCATCTTTTGATTCTATTTTTAGCAGAGCAGACTTACTCGTGGTGTAGGACTGGAATGCTAAGCATTACTTCTTGTTGTCTATTTAACTTCGCATTTTCATATTATCAGCTTAATTGTGCCAACACTGATGTTTCTGTAGCTTTTCTATTTGATGGTTGTTTAATGTCACCTTGAAGAATTTCTTCCCAACCAGAGTCCTTAGATAATCATGCCAGATGTAATTTGTACAAGAACATTTTTATCTTTGCAGTGTTCATATTTATAATGTGATTTAAAAAAAACAGTTATATATGAATATTTCAATATGCTATCTGAAATCTGAATTTTGAATTTTATTTCATCTCTGGATTGCTCATGAAAATTTACCCTTTGTATGTATGAAAAGTCACAAGATATTGTGTCAGTAAAATTTGAAGTGGATATACAACGATCACCCAGAACATTAACACCAACTGCCTAATATTATGCAGATCTCCCTAATGCTGCTAATACTTTCTGATACATTTCTATAATCAGTGCATCAATGAACCATGGGTACCTATTACCCAGTCACCAACTCACCAGTTGTCCATATTTTGATCACATTTGGTAGGTACTAACTACTGCAGCGTTCACAATAAAGCCCTAATGTAAGTATCTGAGTGGCTCAGATACTTGCACTCGTGCATTTTTCCTGCCTCCAGCACATTAACTTCAAGAACTGACTGTTCACTGGTTTACTAAAATAGCCCACCCCCTTGACAGGTGCCATCATAATTAAATAACTAGATAGTCAATGTTATTCTCTTCACCTGGCAGTATTGTTAATGTTATGGTAGATCAGTGTTCCAGTAAATGAAGAGGTATATTAAATAACAACAACATCTGAATTGTTTCCACTCACTTTAAATTTATGAACACAGCTGCTAGTTGTTGGAAGATATTGCCTTCGTTTTAACTAACAGGAAAATTCAGCAAGATGGATTAAAATGTAAATCAACTTTTGTACAGAAATAAGCTTCTAAGTAGATGCCACTGAAATGAATAAATGCAGATGCTGTTCCTTCATTGTATCCACACATGGAACAAAAAACTGCTTTGCTGAGAACTCACATGAAGGCCTACCTGAAGGGGAAGCTGTTGGCGATACTGTAGGCCATAGTGCCAGTGATAGCAAACAGCTCCAGCAGTATAGAGTTAAAACTCAGACCTTCTGCGCTGGTTGCACCAATCAGCTTTAAGATCTGAGGCAGTTTCACTGTAGAGAGAAAAGTAAAACAAACCATGATGGAAGTAGATAAAACTCTGGTGGAAAGAAAATAAAGCAGACGTAAGGGTCAAAGCAGTGGTTTTACTTACCCAGTACAGATCCAAGGATTATTCCAATGCCCAGACCTTTGCTTATGATTATCTTCAGACAGTCCACTGTTATGAGAGAGAAAAACTGTCAGACACCACCTTCTACTTTAGATGAGAGGGTCTACACTACCTGTACAAAAGTTTGTAGACTTGTTTATCCAAAGTTTCTTCTGAAAATAGGGAAGTTCTACATTATTTGTTGAACTACAGCATCTATTCCCTTGGAATGGCTTTACATTAGATGCTTGAAATTTTTTATTATTTATCCACAAGAATATTAGTGAGGTCATGTATTAATGTTGGAAGATTAGTTCAGGATCGCAAATGCCACTCCTGCTCATTCCAAACGTACTGTACAGTGATTTACTACATATAATGCTGCTAATCTACTTACAGTGGGTGATATATACAATACTGTTTGTATAAATTTTATGGAAAAATGATATAATCTGGTACCTCTTGATTGAAAATGCCCTCTATATTGGTGAAAATGAGAGGAATGCTGTATTCATGTGGGAAAAATGACTGAATGCCTTCTAGGGCTTAATAATTCATGATGCCCACCTCCAGTATAAAGTAGTGATTGGGTAGACTTTTAACTTTTTTTGGCATTGATCTTGAAAGAACCCGATTCTGCTTTCACTTCACTGAACAACTGAATTCAATTGTCTGTCTTGATACTTTTGGACATGTAGTGTACCATGTAGAAGTAAGGAATTTGCATTCGGCCATGTTTACGAAAATAGTCGAAGATAAACGAAGAGTCCTCCAATGAGAACGTGCCCTGTGTAAAGCCACGCCCCTAAAAATCATGCAAATACACCAGCTAACTCATTCCATACACTTCTAAAGCTCTGTTTTACTTTAATGAAGAGACAGTTGCTTCATCAGAAACGAACCAAAATAACATCAATAAATGGCCCTAAAACCAGGACCAATCACACTGGCTACTCTTGAGGGCTGACACTGACAGTACTGACAGGACACTGTGATGAACAGCTCGATTTAGCTAGCGGTTAAACCAGGCATGTTTATTTATTTCGTGTTGAAATACTGAGTCAGAGCTCAGTCAGATCTTGAGAAACGGCTGTTTGACACTGACAGGGTTCACATCAGGCGTCTCAGTCTCAGTTCACACTCATTGATCCACAACACCACCTTTAACACATTACCGGTCAAGTTTACTTACCGTGCAGAAAGTTAAAATTGAGGAAAAACTCATCGTAGCATTTTTCTGGCATTAAATAATTCACCAAAAAACCCTTTAATGGATCCATAAAGGAAGTAGCCTCAACTCCCTCTGACGCCGCCATTGTACCGAATGTGCAGCCGTGACGCAATGTTCGCGCGCCCACCAGTTAAAAATGCTTCCGTGTGTTTTGAGCGCCCCCGTCTGTTCAACTCGCGCGTGACAACGCTGCCCCTTTTTTCATTTCCCCTACTACCAATGCCAATGGGTTTCAAACCCTTTACTCTAGCAAATGCTGATCAGCCACAACATTAACACCATTGACAGGGAAAGTGAATAACACTAGCATGGCTAGAGCATTTCCAAAACAGCAGGTCTTAATGAGTGTTCCTGGTCCGCAGTAGTAAGTACTAGTAAATAGTGAAGTGGTCACTGGGTCATGGGTACCCAATGCTCACTGATGCACAGATGTTAGAAAGTTGTCAGAACACACAGTGCACCACATAATTGCAGCCACAATATTTGGCTGGTGGTGTTAATGTTAAAGCTGACAAAATATTACAGACAAAACATTTGCAATATTATGGGCAGTTTTATTTATGGCAGAAATGCTTAAATACAGTCTATAAAGGTATAATTATAATTATACAGTATAATTACCATGAGACAACTATAATAAAAGTTGTAAATACAAGTGATTAATAAACAGAGAGAGCATTTGAGATGCAGATAAATGTATGTCTACTGGAGATCATTCGCATGCATTTGCTGATTCTGCTCTCAGATTTCCACATACATGGTGAATCTTTAGCTCACTGTTCTCACCTCGACACATGAACACAGGAAACAGTGCTTCTTTGAAAACCTGTGTAAATGTATAGATGTGAAAACGGCTTTTAACATCATAGAAGGAAACCTGTCCCTCCTCATAGTCCACATACACTCCAACCACCTGAAGTTGTAGAAATTCTGGCAACTTGACTAGAGGGTTTGTGCACGCCCACAGATTCTTTGGCCCCTTCCAAATGGTCCAGAAGCCTCTTTCTGGGTCCATCTTGAAATGGCCTTTTCTAGGAGCAGATGCGGATGCAACCCCTAACTTCCAGCTTCCATTGATTGGTACAAGAACCTCCCAGTAATGCCTTCCCTTGGAGAAACTACTGAGCCCTACAACACAGGGCAAGTTCTCGAACTGTTGATGGCTGTCCTGGTGGTACAGGGGGCTCTGCCGCTCGTGCACTTCTCGTTTGTCTTCAGACACAAACAACCATGGGCTGCAGGAATGAGAATCTAGAAGCACATCAGCTGATAGAAAACATCAACAGATTCAGAATTTCCTTGGATGACTAGGTACTGATGAATATGTACTGAATGTATGTATTTCTTATTTTTTATTACCTGAAGCACTCTGGACCCACTGCCAAACTTTATGAAAGACATTATGAGATCATGTAAACTTATGCATTTATGCCAATAATCACAACACATGCAATGATCAGTATTATTCTCTTATTAAAATTTGTTACTACCTGAATTAGGGATGTATTTCTGGCTGCCTGAAGACATAAAAGAGATGCATAAATGTCAAAAGAAAATGTCAGCAAAGACACTTCACAGAGATGGGAGAGTTTTTAGATACACCCAGAACTTGTACCTATATTTATAGTTATTAATGTAGCTGATCTTATGCTCTAATGATCTAATCAAGCTTTTATTAGCCCTCTTCCCCCTCTTAATAAATGGAAAAGAACAATAACAAATCCACCACTGACATGTAGGAATGGACTATGCTACTGATGGCCTCTTCTGTCTGATACAGAGTAATACCAAGGTATAATCTTGATATTGATCCAGGTGATGTAGGGTGGGGGTTTGAGTGAGAGGGGACGACATCCTGCTTGTCAGGAAAATCCCACTTTTTCACTTGTTTGACTGATGGGTAAATGTAAATAAAAACTCTGGCACATGACCCCTCCTTTTTTAACCATAGTTCTTTATGTATATAGCTCTGTCAACATCACCCTTACTAATACTGATACTTTTATAAGGGCTCTTGCTTAAATATAGTATTTCTGCTGAGCATATGACAGTTTAAAATATTTGTAGGTGTTTTCATTGTCTCTCAGAGTTAAAGTGAACCTATAATGAACATTACAGACTCTCTCATCTTTTTAAGTGGGACAACTTGCAGAATCGGTGGCTACCAAATATATATATATAAAATCTTATTTTGTTTTAATACATTTTCATTTATTTGTCATTAGTGAGATGATGAGTAATCTTTACAGACTTGTACAATACAGTATTTTGTCCATTAACTGGTTTACATGTTGATCTGCACAAAGTCAACTTTTGTGTACGTCTTCAGAAAAATGATTGCTAAGTGCTACTTCCATAATTCTCAGGAAACCTTAAAATTAAGTATTTATTAAATAATGGAAAATATTGCAAATATTTTACTAAAATAAGTAATTTAACTATATAATGCCATTTGCCATTTTGCCTATTGTTTTTGCCTATTAACACCGCCTGGGGAGCTGTGTAGCAGGGTGGTACCTGGGCTGGGACTTCCCAAGGGCAAAGTCTGAACCGCTATGCTACCATTGTCCATAGTGTCCCTGCCAGGTAATGTTGGGTTGTGAACTTTTCTTAGCTCAGTGGTGAGACAAACATGGTATTGTTTCAAGCATTACAGGGTTTATAATTTTCACTGGAAGGGGGGATAGGGTTTAGGTTGTACAGCAGCAGTTAGCAGATGTATAAATACATACACCTTTATGGCAGGTGCACCTAATAAACGTGCAACTCTGTGCAAATGTATCACAAAGGGCCATTTGAAATGAGAACTTACCTGTCTCCCATTTCCTCTGCTTTGCTGACAACCACATTTTTGAAATCTCCTCCTGTTCAAAAAAGATGTGACTCAGTCTTCATTTTAGAAAATAACAATAATAATAATAATACAGCAGTTTCTTATCCATGGGGGGATGTAGCCCCAGACATGAATCTGGACTCAATAAGTCTTATTGAACAAAATATTGTTTCTGATATTTCTTGGACATGTAAGTATTTGCACTCTGACTTGTCTCAGTCTTGGACATTGATCGCGTCAAATGTACTAGTTCTTTTAGGTTTAGAACACTCAATTTTCCAATGTTGTCTGGTAATTTAAGCTGTTACAGTAAGTAACCTTAAATGTCACAAAGATAAGTGTTTACAATAAAGAAATCCATCATAAATAAAATGTTTAGGTCACCAAGTACTGAAATAATATGCAGATTTCATAGACAACATGCTTTCCCCCCAATCATGAAGAACCTGGTGAACTTCCAGCTTTCCTGCAGCAATGGAAGTCAATGAAGCCTTGAAGTTTAATGTAAACAATTCTCATAGGTGTTGTTCCCAACTTCTACTGATGATCTACAAACTCCTATGTGTGAAGAAAGGCGGAGCTGGAACACATTGTTCCTCCACCCTCTGATGCAGTATTAGTACAGTACTGTAGAGCAG
>JBBIGC010000013.1:12171701-12200673 GCA_037576955.1 Lepidarchus adonis | reverse complement strand
GTACTGCATGGTGAACTGAGTAGTGAACTACATAGTGAACTGAGTAGTGAACTACATAGTGAACTGAGTAGTGTACTACATAGTGAACTGAGTAGTGTACTGTATAGTGAACTGAGTAGTGTACTGTATAAAGAACTGAGTAGTGAACTGCATAGTGAACTGAGTAGTGAACTGAGTATTGAACTGCATAGTGAACTGCTTAGTGAACTGAGTAGTGTACTGCAAAGTGAACTGACTAAGTAGTGTACTGAATAGTGAACTGAGTAGTGTACTGCATAGTAAACTGGGTAGTGAACTGAGTAGTGTACTGAGTAGTGAACTGAGTAGTGATCTAAGTAGTGTACTGCATAGTGATATGAGCAGTGTACTGCGTAGTTTACTGAGTTGTGAATGGAGTAGTGTACTGCGTAGTGTACTGCGTAGTGTACTTAGTAGTCAAATGAATAGTGAACTGCATAGTGTACTGAGTAGTGAACTGAGTAGTGAACTGCGTAGTGAACTGCATAGTGAACTGAGTAGTGAACTGCGTAGTGAACTGCATAGTGAACTGAGTAGTGAACTGCATAGTGAACTGAGTAGTGAACCGAGCAGTGTACTGCGTAGTGTACTTAGTAGTCAAATGAAGTGAACTGCATAGTGTACTGAGTAGTGAACAGAGTAGTGAACTGAGTAGTGTACTGCGTAGTGAACTGCGTAGTGAACTGCATAGTGTACTGAGTAGTGAACTGCGTAGTGAACTGAGTAGTGAACTGCGTAGTGAACTGAGTAGTGAACAGAGTATGATCTGGTAGGCTTTATTCTTATCTACAGTGTTGTCTTGTACAACCAGTTTAGAAGACTGGAGATTTTCATTGGGTAAACACTTCAAGAGTGTCTGACTGGCTCCAGGCTAACTGCATGGTGTGCAGAAGAAACAGAGTTCCACTAATCCAGAAGTAGGCACTGAGGCCCCCCGCATGTATCCGTAAGTCTTGGGTACCCATTGTCCTTCCTTGGATCACTTCTGTAAACTGTAAAACAATATTTTACAGTTAGAATAGCGAAGTAAGTGTCATATGTTTACATTATCCTTCCCACCAACCCTGCTACCACTTCTTTACCTTTTTCCTTTTCTTTTTACATTTTTAAAGTGTATGGTAATAGAATTTATGGAATCACACCAGAGCTAATAATTGCATTATTTCAAGTCAGAGCCATTCTCTTTGCTCAAGTCTATTCCTGTTGAGGTCATATGGAGTGATTCGGCCTGGGCTGCTTTCTGAATGAAACCAATCAGAGCAGAGGTAATTTACATATATAAGTCTTAAAGTAACTGTCTTATAAGAAACACGGGTTGGTTATTTAGGAGGGATAAAAGGGTTGGAAATAAAATAAGTGTTTGTGTGAGAAAGGTAAAGTAGGTAAAAGAAATGTAGGTATGTAGGTTAAAAGTATTGGCATCCGTGCTGACATGGCCTGTCTTTACCAGATGGTCGGTTGAAGACATCACGGCGAGCTGGCGTGCAGAAACGTAAGCGCGCGAGCAGGCGGGCGGGCGAGCGCGCGCTCTCGGGGCCATACTGTGGCGGACTGGGGTGCAGTAATGGGGGATGGGGGCAGGACTCAAAGCCTCAGGCGGGTTTTAGCTACTTCACACACACACACGACGACGGGGCAGCTCGAGCAGACCGCGGCGTATGTACATACGAACGGTCCTTGGTTGAGGCGTACGTCATATTACAGACAACTTTTGAGCACAGAAAGGGTTTGTGTGTATATATATATATGTGTGTGTGTGTGTGTGTTTGTGCGCGCGCGCTGTCGGTGTTTCTCATTGGCTGGGGCTCTTATCGCAGAGCTATATGGGAGCACCGTTTACAGTTCTAACTGGCTTCGTCCACAAGAAGGAATTTAGGCTTTTTCCTCGTCTTTCTCACTCAGACGTCGCTACAACATTGGTTTGACGGCTACGGTGAGTACACCGCCATCTCACACACCGTTACAACCTCACTGGGAGTGTTTTCAGAGTTTCAGACCGAGGTCCTTCTCAGAGTGCTCGTTACCTGTAGAAGTGAAGCTTTCTGAGTCTTTTGTTGTACTGTCAGTCACACATGGCGAGTTGACGCGCTTCGGAGAGTTCAGGAGCGCCCACAGAAAGTAATCAGTGCACATATTTATCTACCTGACTGAGGTTTGAAACACATTAGGTCACTTTGTCCAAGTTGTTTGCTTGCGGACATGTTCAACTGAATTCGGTCAACAGGTCGCATCCTTCCCTCAGGGGAACTGGACGGATTATTTTGTTGGGTCGATTAGTGAGACTAAGCTTGAGGAGTTGATCCTCTTTTGTAGTAACTACGAAGTTAAGAGTGAGTCAATGTGCAAACCTCCTTGGTTGCTGTCGAGGTGGTTTTGCTTTTGTGTTCTCCACTTTTCCATATGACTCTCCTGAACTGCAGGTCATGGTCACACTTTTGCCCCTGGCTGAACAAATCCAGGCATCTCCTGTTTGTTTCTTATAGAAGAAATAAACAACAACCACCTATTAACTTATAATAGACATGTAAAATATTGTTTCAAACGTTTTTCTACTCTTGACAAGCATTTTGACATATAAATAATAATTCAGGCTCAGGCTTTCCTCAGGGATAAATAAAAGTTTTTCTGATTCTCTACTTTTGGCAGTAACCCATAGAGCAAACGATTGCCTACAAATTAAATGATGCAGACACAATGATTAACATCTTAATATTCATTGTGGGAACATATTATTCAACAGCATTGTCAAAATTGCTCACTTGATGTTTCTGCCCAACGGTTCGAATTTCTGTTTTGCTGTATGTCAATGAGGAATGCTGGTCTAACTGTATCATACAGAGTTCGCTTACAACTGCACCCTGATGGTCTGACATTAAAAGCAGAAATAAGGCAAAAATAGCTTTTTTTGTCTAGTGATATATTTACAGCAAACGATAAGGTAATCACTATATAAAGTAAATACTTTTAAACATGCAAAACACAAGTGACGATACCCTTTTAAAAGCACTTTTATTTATATAGTTTGCATCAGAGATTCAAAAATCAAACACTAATAGAATGGATTTTACAAAGAACAACGTCGCTGCAACATATGTCTCCATTAAATCATTAATCATGTAAAGAGGTATTCACAACCAAGTTAAATAGAACAGCATTTATTTCCTGGTAAATTGCACACCTAGACTTGAAATGAACACAGAAAATTGAGAGCAAAAGAAGAGTAATGCCAAAACAAGTCTCACTCCACCTTGAAACGATTATCTGATCATTTGTACTCAGTGTTCACAATGTCTCATATACCACGTCGAATGTACAAGGAGCTGCACTGATTATGTTTTATATAACACTGAACCAAAAAAAGTGAAACATGACCATGTTTTGTTCAGATACCATTGATTACCTTCCACTGTTACTCCTGGGTAACAGAACAAATTTCATCAGGATTGTATATTCGATTACAAGGCAATGACGGTCATATGTGGAATCAGGAGGCTGTGATTGTGTGGGGGCACAATGTGAGTAAGAAGTGTGCACATTCCTGAAGTTATTAGGAAATTCCACTGAGCCAGGGGTTTGCGTGCCGTTTGAAAGAACTAAACAATACTACAACTGTTTAAACCCTATTGCATAAACAAGTGTCGGGTTAAAGGACCAGTCCTAATTCAAACATGCTGGTCAATGCTTATAAATGTGATCTCTTGATAAAGTGCATTTGCTGTCTATGTTCTTTCTTCTGTCCTTTTCTACACAAGTGCCACAATCCTGTTAAATAATAGACAAACATGCTAACAGACACTGGCCTCTGTCTGATGAAATTTTAATGCCTAGAAACTGGGCCACAAGGGTTAGAAGGTGTTTTGTCCATCTTAGCTTCCTGGTCTTTTCTGGAAGTAGGAAAGGAAAAGCAAATTCAGCTGTAATCTCTATTCTAAGTAATTGACAGTTTTATAATTGGAGTAATTCTCTAATACAGCCGCTGTTTTGTCTCTGTTTTCTTCACTCTTTAGGTGAGCAAAGAAATCTGAAAGCCATTGTTCTACTATGAAGCAGAAGTTCAGCATAAAATGCCAGATGTCAGGTGTGGGCGGCATATGTGCAGCAAAGCCTCCTGGCAGTCGGCATTGTAATAAAGCTGAAATAAATTCAGAGTGTGTTAGTCTTATGCACCCCTTGATAAATAACAGATTTTGTTGATTTTGTAATTGAAAAGATGTTAACAGAGTCTCTCTAAGACATGGAAAAAATACACAATATTTTCAGCAAACATTGATGCATAGTTACTTATTGTGCCATAAATTGAACAAAATTAAAAACATTATTATGGCACTGTGCAAAAGTTTGGGCACCATACATAATCAGTACTTTACCCAACACCTCCTCTGACAGATTTCACAGCTTGCAACTGCTTTTTAGAGCTAAAAGTCTTTCAGTTCTTGTACTTGGAATTTTCTCTCATTCTTTCTTGTAAAAGGCTTCTAGTTCTGTAATATTCTTTGGTTGTCTTGCATGCAAAGCTATTTTAATATCTACTCACACATTTTCAATGATGTTTAAATCAGGGGATTGTGATGGTCATTCCAAAACCTTTAGCTTCCGTCTCTTGAGGTCCATGGTGGATTTCTAGGTTTGTTTAGGATCCTTGTCCTGTTGTAGAAGCGCATCCTATTTTCAGCTTTAGCTGTTTAACAGATGTGTGATGTTTGCTTCCAGAATTTGCTGGTATTTAGTGGAATCCATTCTTCCATCCACCCGTGTAATGTTTCCTGTGCCACTGGCTACAGCACAACCCTAAACATGATTGATTCACCCCCATGATTAATGGTTGGCAAGGTCTTCTTTTAATGAAATGCTGCTCTTTTTTCTCCAAACATGCCTTTCCTGATTGTAACAGCTGATTGTAAGAGTTCTATTTTAACTTCATCAGTCCACAGCACTTGTTTCCAAAATGCATCAGGCTTCTTTAGATGCTCTGCTGCATACTTGTCATGTTAGATTTTTTGTGATGGGGACGCAGGAAAGGTTTTCTTCTGCTTTTCTTCTGGTTTTCTTTGTCTTTCTGGCCAGCATGCAAGCAGTTCTCTTCAAGAGTTTTCCTGGTCTTCCAGATCTCATCTTGACCTCCACAGTTCCCCTGAACTACCACCCCTTATTACATTTCTCATTGTGGAAACTGCAAGCTGACAATGCTTTGCTATCTTCTTGTAGCCTTATCCTGCATTGTGGGCATCAATAGCTTTCATTTTCAGAGTCTTACACAGCTTACACAGTTATGTTATGGGTCATGGTCATGTTGCAGGGTCCAGTTCTGCTTCAGCTTTAATGTTCTTACAGATGGTCTCACATGTTCCTCATGCACACTCTGATAACACAGAAAAATTCATGGTGGGTTCTACGATGGTAAGTTGGTCAGGCTTGCAGCTAAGCATCCTCAAACCATGACACTTCAACCTCCATGCTTCACAGTTGATATGAGGTTCTTTTCCTGGAATGTTGTATTTGGATTATGTCAGACATGTTTAGTGTCTAAAATAATAAAAAAAATTCTTTTTAGATCTTTTTAAATTCCCAACCTAATAAGCTGCTACAGTCTTTTTTTCTGAAGGCCCCTTTGATCCCACCATGGTGTTCACTTTTAGCTCAACAGTCAGGATCACACCAAATTAAATGTTTGAGGTTTAAATACAGCAAACCTCCATCAACATGCTGAGCAACAATGTTCTAATCACATACACCTGATGTATTACATGTGTGTGAGTTGAACCATTTTAACAGGGAATAAAGGTAGGGGTGAAATTGCATTTTTGTAGAATTACAGAAGATTTAGAAAAGTATTTTCTTTATCGTTTAGTTGTATTACTTTAATCTACTTTACTATAATCTTTTAGTATTATTAAAATTAAAATTAAATATCCATATGTCAAAGAATGTTAGAAAAAATATGCAAAAACCTTGATATCTCAACATCTACAGTACATTTCATCAAAAGATTCAGAGGATCTGCAGAAATTTCTGCGTGCAAGGGACAAAGCCAAAAATCATTATTGAATTGGCATGATTTTCTGGACCTCGGATAGCTCAGCATTAAAAACACAATTATTTCAGCAAAAACACTACATGGGCCCATAGATCACTGTCTGAACATGCTTTGTAAATGTTAAATGTTTGTAATGTTAAAGCTCTATTATGCAGAGAAGAAGCCATTTGTGAACATGGAAATGTGTCCGTTTTCTCTGGACCAGGGCTCCTTTAAAATGTAGTGAGGCAATGTAGTCAGACGAATCAAAACTTGAAATTATTTTTGACAAAAAAAAATTATGCTGCATCCTCCGGACAAAAGAGTAATAGGGCCATCTGGCTTTTTTTTTATCAGTACTCAGTTCAAAAGCCTGCGTTTCTGATGGGAGCGCATTAGTTCCTAAGAAGTTTCAGCTTGTACATCTGGAAAAGCACCTTCAGTGCTGAAAGCTAATATACAGGTTCTAGAGGAACATATGCTCCCATCCCCTTTTGTAAATACAATATTGGCTTATGAGATTTGCACATTTTTGAATTCCGTTTTTGCTTACATTTTACAAAGCTTCTCTACTTTTTCGAAACTGGGGTTGTAAACAGGATGTGTCTGTAAGACTGATTAAGTACAAACCCCATGTCCCCAAAAATTTGGAGACCTTGTAACTAATGTAACTAATACAGTCAAACATGTACAAATACTATGTGCCAGTCCAAATTTGGCATGGTCTGACTGACATACATTTTCATTAGGAGACAGATCTGAACTACTGGAAGACCAATGGACGATGAACAATGGACTTCCTGAGACTATATGTAACTTTGAAAGAAAGATAGGTCTCTCTAAAATCTGAATGAATATCTGTGCATTTAATGGTACGTTCACACATGCTCAGTGAAAAAAGTAACACCCCCTTATTACAGATGTTGGTTTTTGCACTTTTCACTGATAAAGGTTTGGTGGTATATTGTGTCTTTGGCATGGATTTAATACTGTAGTACAGTATACTTTAGTACAGTATTTACTATAAAATGCAATCAATGCAAAGAACTTTGTACATTTGTCAGTTAATAAATGTTCAAGAGAATTTACACATTTTTGTTTTAATTTAATTTCCCTGACTCTTCCAGAAGTAGGGTTTGTAACAGACCCTATTCTTACTGGCCATCCTATATTTACACTTGTTTAAAAAGCACTCTAGGGTGACACACCCATTATTACTAGGCATAAGCAAGGCTAAGCTGCTGAATAAGGTAAATAGATACATATGTAAATATGTTGGTTTTCGAGATGTCACAAGGTATCCGAATTTAAAACAGGCTGCATTTGATGTTAAATTTGCATGAATAGTCTCACACGGAAGCAGCAAACAAACTCTAGAAGTGTTAATGTATTGCATCATCTAAAAAACTTTTAGCACAATATGTTCTACAATATGGGTCCTTTAGTTCTTAATGAGCTATTTAAGACTAAATAAAAAAATGAATCCTCTTTACAGCCTTGCATATGCTTAGAGGTCAAGGCCAGCTGGTCTGTTCATATGTTCACCATTGTGAAACGATTAAAGGCTTTAATCCTACATACAGACAGGACTCTAATAGACTACTTCAGATCAATGTGGAATTTATATTGTAAAACATTCCTACATTAGCCAAGTTAGTTAGCAGAATATACATTACTAAGTGTATCAAGAAATCAGCAGCAAATTTAGACCACTGATCAACTGCATGCTTTTTTAAAAGACAGCATAATTAATGCTGTTTAATTTAGTTTAGTGCTGTGCAGTGTGTCTCAATTATTGATCATATAAAATAAGTATTCTAAAAATCAAGGTGATAATTTATAGTTACTTGCTGGATCGTTTCTAGTTTTATGTTTCAGTGCCCACAGTGAATACTGTCAGAGTTGACTACAACTCTTGCCAGTAATAATGAATAGGACTAGCATCCTTTACAGAGTGTACAATCATCGAACCAGTCACTAAATAGTGGTTCCCCCTCCTAGCTCTAGAGATTTGTTTAATTCATGTTTTTCAGCCCAGTGTGGGCTGAGTGAGAAGTGTAAGAACAGGGAAATCACAAGATATGCAACGTACAGCCAGGCACGGGAGAGAAAACTTGCTCTAAATGTTGGTACATTTTGATTACTTTATTTATAGACTTGTCTTATTGACTCAATATTTATTACATTGTTTCACAAAGCACAAAATTCGTTTTATTCATTGCTTTTGATCAAAAGTAGCTTTACATGCCTCCATTATGTTCATAAAAGACACAATGTACCATATTGTGTGTACCACACTGATAAATGAGCTCAAAGATCTTGATCAGGAACGTAGTTATGGTTGCTTTTCATGACAAAGTATAACTTGCAACTAACGAGGCTCATAATACATAATTAAAAATGTTTTAATGATATACGTTTCAAAACCCAGGCTTTGTATGGCACATCACAAATGCTAATGGTACACTACAAATATGTGAACACCCTTCCTTATTTTTCAGTGTTTCAGCCACACCCATTGTGAATCGGTGTATATATTCAAGCATGTAAACATACAATCTCTACAATCTGCTAATATTATGAAATGGAAGCAGCTTGGAGCATCATTAGCGTAGGCACAAATCTCCAAGTTGCAAAAAACATCATCAGTTGCATCAGTACAGAGTTCCAAGCTACCCAAAAAAGGACCATCAGCACAATACCGGAGCCTCAGGATTTTCATGAAATGGGACCCCATTCTTAAAATCAAGCTTAAAATCACAGGGCAAACACTTGCTGAAGTGATGTAAAGCATGGTCTCCGAAATGGTGGAAATGTTCTTTGGCATGAATAACACAATATTGATGAAGTATAATGCCAACTGTAAAGTGTGATAAAGGAGGAATTATGGTATGGGGCAACCTTAGTTGAAGTGAAGGGTAGAACTGCACCCAAAAATATCTGAACATGCACATATGAAATTGTTAGGTAGGTAATTAGTGTACAATGAGTATTCATTTCCTTTATAAATGTTGGGTACAAATTTAATATGATCATGTAAATTACTTGCTGAAAGGCACAACAACTTAAGTTACTGTGCTTATTCAATCTAAAATAGAACCACCATTTTTTATGACATGTTTGAAGGTAAAAAATCTTTAGCACCAAGTTTTGTGTGTTTGTAGCAGGGATTACTTGTGTAGGGCAGAGGGTATTCTAGAGGTGGTTTGGGAGACACTGTGTTAGACAATTACATGCTTTTTACTTTTCGGACAGCTCTGGGAATGTTCTTTCCTGTTTCAGCATGACTGCTCAAAGTGAGACCCATAAAGACAGTCTGACTTCTTATTGAGGTACTCCTGTGGCTTGTGCAGAAACCTGATCTAAGCCCAGGTTAGCACCTCTGGAATGTTAGCCAGGCATTCTTGACCAACCTTTTCATTATCTACATACTCTCCCTTGGTCATGTCATCATGGAATTTCATATTATTGTTATGCTAAGTACACCCAATTGTATGTGAAAACAACAACTGCAGTTCCTCCCTCTACATCACTGGCGTCATCACTTTCTGCGTCTACATTTACAACCTGGCTGGAGGAAATTAAAATATGGATAGCACAAAATTCGCAAGAATGCAATCTGGAACATGGATAATGTCCATGGCTTTGGAAGGAGTTGTCCTATGAGCTTACACAGTGGGGCAAAAAAAGTATTTGGCATCCACTGATTCTGAAAGTGGTCTCACTCAAAAAGATGAAAGAGGTCTGTAGTGTTCATCATAGGTACATTTCAACTGTGAGAGACAGAATGTAAAACAAAAAATCCAAGCAATCACATGATTTTGTGCATGATTTTTAAAGAATTTATTTGTATAATGTATAAAGCTTGCAGAAATATCAACTGTTGGAGCAATTATTAGAAAATGGAATAAATACAAGATCACTGACAAGCTCCCTCGACCTGGGGCTCCATGCAATATTTCACCTCATGGGGTACAAATGATCTTGAGAACAGTGAGAAAACAGTCCAGAACTACACCGGGGAACTGGTCAATGGCCTGAAGACAGCTGGGGACAGAGTACACAGCAACAGAGGTTAGTATTAGTAACACACTGTCGCCATAGATTAAAATCCTGCCTAAACCAGCACATGTCCAGGCCTGTCTAAAGTTTGCCAGAGACCATCTGGATGATCCAGAGGAGGATTGGGAGAATATCATCTGGTCAGATGAGACCAAAATGGAACTCTTTAGTATAAATGCCACTTGCCATGTTGGAGGGGGAAGAATGCTGAGTTGCACCCCAAGAACACCATACCCACTGTGAAGCATGGGGGTGGAAACATTATGCTTTGAGGCTGCTTTTCTGCAAAGGGGACAGAACGACTGATCCATATTAAGGAAAGGATGAATGGGGTCATGAATCATGAGATTTTGGGCAAAAACCTCCTTCCATCAGTGAGAGCATTGAAACGTGGCTGAATCTTCCAGCATGACAATGATCCCAAACATAACGCCCAGGCAACGAAGGACTGGCTACATAAAAAAGGATTTTCTGAAGTGGCCTAGCCAGTCTCCAAACCTCAATACAATACTAAATCGGTGGAGGGAGTTGAAAGTCTGTGTTGCCCAGCGACAGCCCCAAAGAATCACATCTTTTGAGAAGATCTGCATGGAAGAATGGGCCAAAATAGCAGCTAAAATGTGTGCAAACCTGGTGAAGACCTACAGGAAACGTTTGACCAACCAAGGTTACATACAAAGTATTGGGGTGAAATTTTGTTATTGACCAAATACTTATTTTCTGCACCATTATACAAATAAATTCTTTAAAAATCATTCATCAATCACAATGCGATTTCCTGGATTTTTTTTACATTTTGTCTCTCACAGTTGAAGTGAACTTATGACGAGCATTACAGACTCATCTTTTTTAAGTGGGGCAAATTGCAGAACCTGTGGCTGCCAAATACTTTTTTGCCCCACTGTATGTGTGAGGCTCTGTCTATGTTGTTGTTAGGCTTCCAACATACTGTGTGTGGCATCTGCATGCAAATACTAGCATTAAAAAAAAAAACCTGTAATCAAAATTGCTGTTAATGTGGTGTACAGTTTTTAAAAAGGCAGGCAAGCCATGCTTTTCATTACATGAATTGTGACAGCTTTGGCTCATTCATAACTTTGTCATTTTTACAACAGAAATTAGTTTCGGTAAAGTAGAGGGATTGTAATTAGGAGGTAAAGGTTTTAATTGAGAGCCAGTTCAAGAAATAGCTTACCACTGCATCTGCGTATTCTGTTCATTGAAAAGACAAGATGTAAATTACGTGGCAGTCAGAGTGACATGCTGACCTCATAACATCCCAGGACACATTCCCATTTCTTACCTAGTATGAAAAGATAAATGTTAGAAACATTCTTTACCTTTCCTAACCTTAACAGACTTTTAAGAACAAAACTAAATATGAATTTGGTTATTTATCACAAGACAATGACTCATTTCTGACAACTGTATATTCTCAACTTAGGAATGACCGATTTGTTCACAAACAATAAGTATGGGCCTTCGTGTACAAGTCTGCCATTAACTTGATACATGACCGGTGCGTATTCTCAATGTAGGAACAACTGATTCAATCATAAAATCATGATTTTTTTGTGAAGCGACCTTGAGATTGTGAAAGGCACTATATAAAATCAACTTCTTCTTCTTAGTATCATTATTATTAAACTAGACTGTTTTTTGCAATTAATGTTATGTGATATTGTTAAGGAGATAAAGAAGCATGTACATAAACACATCATAAACTGAGCAGCTGTTATGTTTAAAAGTGCATAGATTTGATGAAGATTTTTCAGGACACTCACTTTGTCAGTGACCGTTCTGCCACCAAAATGTGCTCTATGCATTTTTGCAAAGCAACAACATTCGCAACTAAAGAGAAGGTGAGAAAGGTTTGTGCAAAACCAACACTCCTCCAATCTACACATTGCCACTTTAACACGAAGATACTGACATGTTACTGTAATATGGACAAAATGCAACTGGACACACTGTGCTCTTCCCAATATCTGCACCTTATATATCACTACCTGTTCTACTGTTTTAATTGTGTGCTTGTACTTATTTTGTCAGTGCTGCTGAACATGAAGGTAATCTAGTTGTACAAAAGTATATCATGTCTTAGTTAGATTGGTGGTGTCTGTTTGCCCATTTGTTCACAGATTGGGCAGGAATCACAGATCAGGCAGCCACAGAGAGCAAGATAATGTTTGTTGACCAACCAGAACATTTCTGAAGCTAGCTAGATGTGTGTATTGTCTACTGCAGGGGTCACCAACCTTTTTGAAACAGAGAGCTACTTCACAGGTACCGAGCCATATGAAGAGCTACCAGTTTGATACACTTAAATAACAAATTTGCTCAGTTTACCTTAAGTTATATATTATTATTATTATTATTAATCACATTTACGATTTTATCAGCAATGACTTAACAAGGAGGGAAACAGATAAAATCACTATTCTACACTTTATACTAATCTCAGCAATTGTTTAAAATAGATTTTTTCTGCAATGTTTCTGGCATAAGAAGCCACATTCAACTCCCCATCTTCACTGTGCCAGCCAGCTTACACTCCACCAACGTTTGCACACAATACTGACCATTGAACTAGAATTAGTTTACCTAAAGTTTGTTTTTTTATGTTTTCATTTTCAAATCTATGCAATGCAATATGCAAATGTGATTAAAGAAGAAAAGCAACAGGACAAGATATAATTGTACATGCTGCTAATTGGTGTATTTTTGGAACAGGTCCATGGGCACCTCATCTGGTCCTTGGGGGCACCCTGGTGCTGGTGACCCATGGTCTATTAGATTGATATTTAATTTGCAGTTGGGCTAAAGCTTTTTAACTGACAGGCGCAGCTCTCTTATACAGGCATTAGAAGTAGCCATTTCCTATTTTACTCCTTACATTTTTTATTTTCATCTTAAGTGTTTGCAACAAATGTGTATTTTTTCTTGCCAGACAGTCCACTTTTTTTTTTAAAATAAATTGAATAATCAAATAAAAAATCCAATCACAGTTAATTTAAAGTGATGTGTTTATTTTTACACCATGACTAGCACCGCCCCTCAGAATATTTTCTTCGTTTTGCTTAGCAAACTTGCTAGCATAGCAGGGTTTAGCATAATCGTGGCAGTGTATTATACTTTACCATAAAACCCAGCCTTTAAGCATGCGATGCTGCTCGTAGTCATTACTCAGAAGGCAGCTTCAACATCACACTGGTTCCAGTGATTCAATGATCCAAGTCAGTAAAAAGATCCGAACTTCCCATCAGCGTTTGCCAGTTATCAGGACTAATGAACCTCTGGTGGAAGCGTGACGTCAGGCAGCGACCTATAGCAGCAGGCTGTGTCTGTTCTCATGAGTCCCCACACACACACCCACACACTCTCCTCCCTCCCGCAGCCTTGCTGAGACACACACACACGTTCCAAAACACGAAGCTATGCTTTCGTGATTGAAGGTGAAACGCTGGAACAGTGCGCGAAAGTCCAGCGGGATGCGTGCAGGCTGGACTGCTTGCTCGAGCGCTGAACGCTTCTTTCCGTCAGTGGCTCGGTCTCATTTCAGCGCCGCGAGCGGGGTTTGAGTTGCGGCCGGCCGTGTTCTAATCCGAAATGCTCCGCGGCTGCTGGAGCTCCGCTGACACCGGCCCATTTTCATCATGCTCTGCAGACGGTCGGCGAGGTAAGCGGCAGATGAGATGGGTGGACGTGCTCGGTTCGGTTCGGGCGGTGAGACGGGAGCAGGAGCAGGCGGTGGTTTTTGGTGGAGCCGCTGGATGGCCTTCGCGCGCGCGCTGCTGCTCGCCTTTGTTGGAGCGACTGATTTGGGAAAGGGAGGGAGAGAGGGAACTGTCTTGGATTCTTAAGACGAGGCACGCGTGTCAAAACAAAGCTTAACCGGCTGCACATCGTCATGTTTCGCATTTGTTTTGTTTTATATGCACGAGCTTCTATTGGCCCGTTTCCTCGACTGATTTAATGTAGATAATGATCGCGGAGAGAGAGCAGAACAACTCCACTCTGCAGTCACTGCGATGCAGAGGGATTACAGGCTAAACAGGCTGTCAGACAGACAGCTTGCCACTAGGCTTTTTATCCATATTTCTCCTGCTTTGTTTCATTTGAACATGCTCCATACATGTTCCAGTGTGAAGCGAAGTGATAACACAGCACTGAGATCATCATCATGTTTTTTGTGGTAAAACTGGTTAACCGTAGAGATTCGAAGCTCATCCTGTTTTGTAGACGATGAAAACTGTGCAGCAGTACTACATAACATGCATACATTTTATATATGTATATATATTTCTTAAATTGTGTATATATATCATTTTATTGAGTATGTATGCTGTATTTCTTCTCTCTGTTTCTGGCCTTTGCTCTTATTCTTTATTCCTAGTTCTCTTTTCTTCTTAATCCCGTGCTCCACACTCCTAATTATTGTGCTGTGCATTTGTTCTTCTGTTCTTTGTTCTCATACTCATTTCCCTGTGTACAAGCATTCATTTATTTTCGCCTGACAGGAGGATGCGGTGGCTGGGGTGCTATCGACTGGGACCAATATGGAAAGCACTCCTGGTGTTTGTGGTCCTTGCTTTTGCTGGGCAGCTCCTGGGGGTACTCTTCAATAAAAGGTCAGAAGGCATCCTACTCCCTGTGAAAACACAGCTTTTACTGTCTTTCTTTTACTGCCTTCTCACTCAACACATATTGTTGGTATTGTCTATTTCTGAACCCTCCCCTCCCTGTTTGTGCAAAGTAATTTGTGGAGGCTCTTCCTCCGAACACCGGAACAACACTCAAGTGTTTACATCATAGGCAGTGTACTGAGAATTCAAGCACAAACACAACCATTAAGTGTTGAAGGATTATTTTATTTCATTACTACAGCATACATGATCATACGCTGGCAATAGCATTTCTGAAATGTTTAGTAGCTTTTGCAAATTGCAAAAATCGAACATTTATAGATGGTTTTCCAGACGAATTCCTAGTAATAAGCCTTTTAGTTTTGCATGATGGGAACGGACACAAACCTGTGTATGACTTATCAAACAGGAAAATAATGAGACTGTGATAATGTTACTTATTTTCTCTGTTTAATTTGATCTTCCCTCCCATAGTTTTTGGTTGATTGGAGATTTTGTCCTTTTTTTATTAGTAATTTTACTTAAATATTTCTCAAAATATTCTGTTTTATATATGGCTATGACATGGTAGTCACATGCTAGCGTGTGTGTATGGTTATGCTGGACAGAGTGAATCATACACAGTTAGCCATTAATGAATAGGTTCAGAGGTGATGTGCAGAGAGTGATTATATACACTGCATGTCCAAAAAAAAGTCACCACCTGGATTTATCAAAGCAAACAGGTAAGAGCCTCCCATTGGATAATTACTGCATGGGTGATTGTTTCAGCTGCAACAAGTTATTTAACCCTAACTGATGCAGTGCGCAGCTTCTCTACTTGAACGACCATGTCAGAAGACACTCCTGTGTTTGTGGAAAGGATGTTAATCTGTTTCAGAAGGGTCAAATTATTAGCATGCATCAAGCAAAAAAACATCTAAGGAAATTGCTGATACTACTAAATTGGGTTAAGAAATGTCCAACTTATTAAAAATTGAACGATAGTGGAGAACCATCATCTTCATGGAAGAAGTGTGGTCAGAAAAAGATCTTAAAAGATATCAGTAATCACTTAAATGTCTGCTGAAATCAAATTGTAAAAAAAACCCAACAGAACTTACAGCTTTGTTCATTAGTGAAAGTAAAAGCATTTGCAGACGCACAATATGAAGGGAACTCAAGTGATTGGGACTAAACAGCTGTGTAGCCTTATTTCTTCTTCCCTAATGGCATGGCCATGGCAAGATGATTCATCAGGCTCAAATTGTGAAAGTATGGTTCAGGGAGCATGATGCATCATTTTCACACATGGATTGGCCACCACAGAGTCCAGACCTTAGCCCCATTGAAGATCTTTGGGATGTGCTGGAGAAGAATTTGTGCAGTGTTCCAAGTCTCCCATCATCTCTACAAGAGCTCAGTGAATCACTAATGCATCTCTGGATGGAAATAAATGTTGTGACCTTGCAGAAGCTCATTGAAATGGTAACACAGCGAATGCGTGTTGTACTCAAAGCTAAAGGTGGTCCAACAAAATATTAATGTGTGTAGAATCCAGGCCTGACCTATTGACACCTCACCACCAATAGGCCTCAAAGCCTAAGGCCACGAATGGCCTGATGACTCTAGCAGTTTCTAGCAGAAACTCTGTTCTCTTATATACACCTAAAATCTAATTTCCTTTCTTAAAGCTTCCGAACATATGACCACATGTCGTCAGCATCATGGACAATTCAGTCATCACTCTACGATTCTGAGTCTCTAATGGAACTCAGACTAGCACCAAACCTCATCACAGTAACAGCTGGTTAATGGTTTATGGATGATGAACTGTTACTAGCCTAACCGGGTATAAATTTGAGTCAGAGCTGCTCAGAGATTCCAATACCTATTGACCTCCGGGTGTCGCTCATCTCTCCTTAATCTTCTCTTTGGGGATCCCCCTCTCAAGGAGGACCTTACTTTCCACAACCTAACTCTTTATTTAAAAATCTTTAAAAATGAGTTTGGTGACCTGTCCTCTCCTTTGAAGACCGTAAACATTTCACAAATCATCAGTGTGTGACCTTTTTTGGATGTATGAAATCTTTCTCAGCAACAGAACACAATGGGAGCACATCAAATTAATCAGAAAATTATCATTTTTATATTAATTTTTTAATAATTATTTTTCTTCTGTAACTTTTCTATTTTATGTTGCATTGTTCTCTTCTTTCCTCTTTTTCCACACCACTCTTTATTTACTTTCATTCACTTTATTCTTCGAGTAAAACAAATAATCTTTTTGGCTCCCTCTCTCAACTTATTGTACACTTTCATGGTAATGTGTAATGTAAGCCTTGCACTCTTACTCTCTATTCTCTATTGCTGTATGTTCTTTCTTTTTTGTACAGCTAAAACAAGCTGGTTTTTTTTTTTTGTTTTTTACTGCAATTCATACTAGTTTTCTCTCCTTTAGTTGGGTGCAGCCGGAGCGGCCTCGCTCTTTGTTCTCACTGTCCTCTGAGAATGGCCAGGTGCCTCTTCAGGGCTCCTGCAGGCAACACACCCATGTCATGTTCCTGAAGACCCACAAGACAGCCAGCAGCACTGTTCTCAACATGCTCTATCGCTTTGGTGAAGAGCAAGGCCTACGTTTTGCCCTCCCTGTGGGCTACCAGTTTGGTTATCCACTTCCCTTCATAGCTCAAAGAGTCAAAGGGTACAGAGGTCCCCATGTAGTAGAGTTTGACATCATGGGGAATCATATGCGTTTCTACAAGCCAGAGGTATGGAAAACAGTTATTTGTAATTCTGCTATCAGTGGGTCTTTAGATTTACATGAAATGGTAGATTATTTGAATATATACTATTTGTTTATATCTTCACATTTTAAAGCTGTGAACCTCAATAATGTTTCAGTATCTAAAATTAAAGCATACATTAAAAAATTTCCAAGTAATTTTTTTTATTTTGACCTAATTTGACTGATGGCTTCTAGCAGTGCCACAGTTAGCTCACCTTCCAGGCCCTTTATATAGGTTCATTTAAGGTGCTCAAGCAGATTAAATATTCAGGGGTCATTGGCCAGAGCCTGCCCTAGAGACTCACTTCACTTATATAGCACTCTTGGTATCCCTTGGCAGCTCCGCCTACTCTGTTTTTGGACTAGCTGAGGCGAGTGCTGAACTCTTCAGTACAATTCCCATCTCGAGATGTGAAATTATGATTATGATATGTTCCAGGTCGGTGCCCAGAGAAAGGCCCCTGTGGCATTTTGCAAGCTTAATTTAGTTCCAGTCGTTAGTTTGTGTAAATGTCATTCAAATGTATTATGTTAATCGCAAACATCCCACTTGTACATCACATTGATGCATGATGCTTGCAAAAGTTCTTACAGATCTTTCATTAATGTAACAAGTTTGGGCTGTTAGAGCAGAAAAATGAATAAAATATTACTTTGTTTACAAAAAAATTTTTCTGCCTTTTTTTTTACAGGTGGAAAAAGTCATGCCTGCAGACACCTTCTATTTCTCAATTTTACGAGATCCTGTGGCATTAGCAGAGTCCTCCTATGCTTATTACAAAAATGTCGCCCCTGCCTTCCGACGTGCAAAGGGATTGGGAGACTTTGCAGACAACCCTCAAAAATATTACGATCCTCGATTGCGCAACAACCATTATGCTCGCAACCTGCTGTGGTATGATTTTGGCTTGGATCACAACGCCAACTTCTCTTTCACTCTTGCCAAGCGTGGTGAAGCAACGGTACGACGGAACTTCAAACTTATCCTTCTGTCTGAGTACTTTGACCAGTCCATGGTTATGCTCCGCCATGCCCTCTGCTGGCCCCTTGATGCTGTTGTCTCTTTTAGCCTGAATGCCAGACAGCAGACACCCAAAGGAAGGTCAGGCTGGGTAGGAAAAGTTGCTGCCCCTTTCACCTTGGCCCTGACTGAAGAGCAGAGACAAAAACTGCGGGAGTGGAACGCCCTGGACTGGCATCTATATCAAGCCTTTAATCGCACTTTCTGGGCTGAGGTGGAACGCTTTGGGCAGGCTCGGATGGAGGCGGAGGTGGCCTTGCTGAGGAGCAGACGGGAGATTCTAGCTCGTGTGTGCCTGCGCGATGGGGGGCAACCTGTGGAGGCCAGCCGCATCCGGGACAAGGCCATCCGCCCCTTTCAGAGTGGCCTGGTTAAGATACTGGGCTATGAGCTTCAGTTCGGACTGGATAATGCCACGAAGGAAGTTTGCCTCCGTATGATCAGGCCAGAGATACAGTACAAGGACCTGTTGGATCTTCAGCAGTTTCCTCGTGCCCTGCAGCCTCCAGGGCCACCTGTTGCTGCAGGTGGGGCTGCCATCAGGAGGGACCCTTTTCTCTCCAGGACTGGAGAGCGCTTGGGAGACATGTCAGAAAAGGACTGGGACAGAACCATATTGGTACGTAATCAATCCGTACAGCTAGGGGAAAGTCAAGGAAAGCATAGATAGTGAGTGAGCTGGTCACACCCGTTTGCCTCAAGGTCTGCAACAGGCCTGATTTACGATGGGCTCTAACGGGCCTCTGCACTGCACTACTGAGAGCAGGAGTGAGGCACTAGACTTCTGGCACTCCACTCAGCTCCTGAACTCGTCCTCATCTTATCCTTCTCCACTGTCATGGATGTCGGTGGGTAAAGAAAACATTTTGTTTGGAGGGACACAGTGATACAGACTATCCCCACAATCCAAACAGCCTTATTGTACAACAGTGGGACTAATGCTCGTTATATGATGTGTGATGTGATGCAGCTCATTGACATCATGGTAATTGTGTTGCTTAAGATGATCTGTGATTTATAAAACAAAAACATCCTTCATGCCACACGCTCTGTCTCTCACACTCTTAAAAACACGCGTTGCATTCCATTCCACCCCCCCTTTCACACAAGCACACAGACACCTTGGCATATGGCCACATCGCACTTTTGACATTGACACTTCTTTGGTATCTGGTAACAGCGCTGAAATACATTGCAAAAGCTATTGACTGAGTAGAATGCCTCTAAAGCAGAAGCATATGCGCTTAATGGTCTGAAACAACACTCTCAAATAAATGCAAACAGTAGTAGGGATTTATTTATGGTCAGTACATAACTGTAAGTCTCCAAAAGTTAGCCTTACTAGGAAAAGCCTGTAGAAGGAATACAGACTGTCTAGAGGCCTAATATAAGGGCAGAGACAGTGATTGCTTTCAGTAATTGGTTGCTATAACAGATTGTCATCGTAGCATTTGTAACGCATGGTGTATGTTGTATAAGCTATTGCTGTGATGACTCTCTGGGTCTGAGAAAGTGACGTCTCCAGCTGATGACACTGTGATACAATTTACCATCCATTACATGTATTGGTGCCAGCCTCTGGTACATCAGATGGAGAACTCTGTTACACATGATGATCTACCTCTTGGCAATTGTCAGAGGTTATTTTCTGTTGTTTATGCAGTTTTAATATCTCTGTCTCTTCTGGTCAGGTACTTATTTATTTTTCATTCCAGATTCATTTCAGTCATACTGTAGTATTACCCATCATGTCAGTTTTGCCTTTTGCAGTGGTTGTGTGTTACCTCCGATGATGCTGATACCACTTGACAGATTTGACGTCTGTAATTTTGTGCATGATGATGGTGAACTGATATTCTGAGAACTAAATTTAATGTTAACAAAAACAGTTTGATCTGATTAATTGTTTGTAGAAGGTGAATGGTTGCCGGCATGGAAAACACTAGAAATCTAGTAAGCCGAAAAACGATCAAATACACGGTTAGTAGATAACCCAGGGACTCCATGTCCAAATCTAAAACAAATTTAGTAACTTTGCCTTATTATAAGAAACAAATTGGAGCAGGGCTTGACTATGAACGCTTGCTGTATTTATTGTTTTTGTAAAAAAAAAGAAACAAAACAAAAAAAACATTCAATATATGTACTGCGTTTATATTTTCTCTTCCACATTAAAAAAGATAAGATGTAACTTTAGTGTATGAACTTGACTGGAATGCACTGTGCAGCTCGATATAGCTTGGCATATTAACAGCTTATCGTATGCAACTTCCAATGCACAGAGTATGCATCTTCAGATGTGTTAATTTATTACCTTTCGTTTTAAGCATAATTACTAATAGGCAAAACATTTCATGCATAATCCTCAGCATTTTAGCAAGTGGATATGTACTGTATGTTAAAATACTTTATGCATGTTTACAAATAGCATTCACAGACACCGATGTTTGACAGGAGAGCAGATAATTTCGCTATAGTTGTCAAACTGTAGCTTCTGTTTTTGCTATTTACTGTACTTTTTCTTCACATTTCTTAGCATAGCTTGCTTTTCTTCCATCATATATTTCAGCACTCAATAAATATTTCAAGTATATGGCAATATCTGGGAGGAGATGCAGGAGGCAGACAAAAAAGAGAAACACTGGAGGAAAGTGATGTATTATGTTAAAGCAACAAAATGTTTTAAAGCAATATTTGCTGTATCATTGGTTTAGACATATGTTTGTAATATAAAAGACTCTTATCATTTTAGCGCAATGTAGAGCTTACAATAATAGTTGGTACCCCAATTGGGAAGGGTTTATGTGATGGGGGGACAATATGGCAGCATTTCTCAAGGAAGGAGATGTATTATTGGGGAATTAAAGTTGAAAATTGAAGCTGAGTGCAATAAGTCTCAACAATTGTGCATGATTAGATTCTGCAAATCCTTTTTGGTAGGGCTGTGATATGCCAACCGCCTCCACCACAAGTGAGTAATAGCCCACAACAGTCCTTAGGGCAGTGGAAGAAAGCAATATGAACAGATTGGAAGTTTTCTTGTATTAATATTTGCTTCATGGTATATCTGTTTTGAAAAAGCAAGAGAAGAATTTATCCAAATTTCCTGCTCCCGTTGCTTCACTACTTGGTAGTAGTGTAACTGTTTTTATTACTATAACACAGGTAAATTCCCTGGTGTTTCTATTATTTTGTCTGCCCACTATATATTTTGCTTCTTTGCCATGCATCTCATAAATGCATATACTACCTTTATAGATGGTACAAAAAAACTGTTGAATTTACATTACCTGTGGTATTAAAGGTGCACCAAAGATTTGCTGACACTTCTTAGGCATGAAATAGGAAACTTCTGTGGAAATGTGGACGTCCTTAAGTTGACCTTCAGGGAAGCATATTCAGTGCAGGAGAGAAATCGGACAAAGCAGCCCGAAGGCCCATGCATTTACAAAAATAGATCAACTTGATGTCTGAGTCATAACCAGTGTGATGCACCGAACATCAAATCACAAGTGATGTCTACGAAAAATGAAAAGCATCTTGAAAGGTTAATTGCTAAGCACTGGCAAGCAGCAATCTCTTCTCAGTACCCAAATTGTATATCTACAGTAAAGTTCAACATGAATTCAGTATACTGGGCAAGAATTCAGGATGCTGTTTCAAAACACAGTGGATCTTTCAGACTGAGCTGGTTGAACCTTGGCAATCCATGTACTATATTTATTCAGTTTTTCTTCGGTACTTGAATATTGAAGTTTCTTTGAAGCCTTTGTGAATATCTGGGTGTGTTGGATCTGGTTTACTTGTATGTAGTGGAATGAAATAAAAAAAATCTTTCAGTAAAAAAATGTGTGCTTTTTAAAAAAAAATTATGCCTAATTTGGTTTTATTAAACTCTCTACACGCAGCCACATGCTGTAGTTTAGCTTAGTATCTGGATAAAGTGTTTACATTAATGTTAAAAATCTTTTCATATGTTGTCAGTTTTACAATCACATGCTCGACATTAGTCTGAATGTGGACCTGATAGCGTAGCCGCAGCCTTGTTTACTTTTTTCGGCAATTGATTATTGCTGCCTGTCTGGTGTTCCTACAGCGCCTGTGACTCGATGCCATCTTGGCTCAATTACTATGTCCTGGAGCTCGTTTGAATGTACTGAGAGGAGATGGATGATGAACATGGCACAATATAGTACGTATTATATGGATTTATTTTGGGGAGTTGTAATGTGCAGAGACCCATCCAGAACACAAACAAGGCCAGGCGTTTGATCGGGGTTAGTGTTTGCGCGTGCTTTCGTGCTAGCTAGCTTTTGTTGATGCTAACCGGATATATTGGGTTGGTTTAAAGAATATTCGCGGAGCCATGGTCCTGATGGTGGAGTCGCAGTGCGAGTATTTTATGTATTTCCCCGCCGTTCCCATATCGGACCTGTCCGACCCTGCTCGGTACCGCACTCTGCCGCGCCGCAGTCATCTCTACCTGGGAGAGACGGTGCGCTTCCTGCTCGTCCTGCGCTCTCAGACCCCCGCGGAAAGCGGCGCAGAGCAGCCCAGCAGCAGTCGCTCTTGGCGGGAGTTGGCCAGCTCCCTGTGCGCCGTGGCCAGCGTGTGTCCCGGAGACGGACGGCAGCGAGCGCCGCCGCTTTACCATGACTACCAGAGCAGTGGCGACGAGTGTGTGGAGGACACGGATGACGAGGAGGTGGTGGCGGCGGCGACCGCGGGCTGCGCGGCCAGAGGCGGCTCCAGGTGCCGTGGCTTTAGGGAGTGCAAACCGCTCCTCATCCACAATAACCCGGCCAGTGGCGGAAGGGATTTTCGCAGGGCTCCTGTGCAGGTGAGGCGCAGATAAAAGCGGTTAAAATAAACATGATGAAATGATTAATACAGTGTAGTCTGAGCTGATAAGTAAGAAACGAATAGGAAATGTTCTTATTTCTATGTGAACACCTGCAGTCCTCTCGAAGGCTGCCTCGTCACCGAAAATCGTTTTTTGGCATGTCGCAAATGACTTTCATTTGTTTATACAGTGCATGTGCTTCCGCGGAAGCTGCATAACAGCTAATTTTGAATTATTTGTTGTGACGTCACAAATATCGGCGCCCCGCGCCTGCGGTTTAGCTCCGCCCCCTTATTTAGTAAGGAGTGTTTCAGCTCCGACTACTTTATGAATGAAGTATACAGGGCAGCCAATTAGAATGAAGGTCATTTATTGGTATTTCTTGCCAAGTTAAAGTTGATTATTAATTGTTGTATCTACTTAAGGATTTGTAAAAAATTTTGCATCACATCATGCACTTGGCCCACCACACGTGAATAAACACCCACTTATCTGTCCTCATTCCAGTTAAGGGTAAGTGGTTAATATAATTTCTGCTCCAATGATGGTCATGTCTGTTAGCACATGTCTTTTTCCACAGAGCAGTAGGTAAATGAAATAAAAAGTGAGTGATTTGTCATTAAGATCACACAAATTGCACCATAAAGACATAGGCAGCTTTAGTCTAATGGTTAGCAAAGGGTCGCAGGTTCGATTCTCGGAATCGGACAGCAGACGCCTAATCTCCTACTGCTCACAATGTATGTCAACTGCCAAACGCTGTAAATGTAAAGAATGAATTTAAACCACCATCAATGCGGCAGTGAGCAGCAATCAACAGCGAGTGTAGCAGGACAGTGTCTTGCTCATCTGTTCCTCTGTGGTGCTTTGACCTTCAGATTGCAAGGGCCTGACCACTGGGCCACCACTGTACAAACACTGATTGAATGTGGTATTTGTGTTATGGTCTTCACTGATGTCTTTCAAAGAGGATTTAATTTATTAAGATAAATAAATATTAAGTATAAAAATAAATACTTTAAAGGCAGAGAGAAACAAAAACACATCTATTCTAAGTGATAGTAATCACAAGTCAATTTTTAATTAAAAAAAAAAAAAGAAAATCAAATGTTTGTATTATAAGCCAAAGTAAATGTGTGAGTAACTGGGGAAAGAAGAACATAAATTATTTTCCATTTAAGTATCTTAATCTATATTAAAAGCATTCACTGAAAGGTCTTTGCCTTGTTCATGAATGTTGAGTACTTGCTTAGGTAGCAGACTTGCGCCGAGTCACAGGATTACTGATGAAATGTGTCATGTCTGTGTGCAATACCTCAGAAATACCTCAGCCTGCTTAGGCAGTAATTTTCAAGAAAAAACTTAACGTTCATACCTGCTTTCAGACACCTGAGGTGGTCATGGATTACTTTAGCTGTTCTGTATGGAAAATTAAGATTTGTGATGCTTTACCAACTTAATAAAGATGGTGATAAAATAATTATATTAAAATAAGTGTATTACTTCATCCATAATCAGAAAATACAGTTAAGTGTACGAGTATACAATGAGCCTCTTGAACATGGATTTCTCAAGAGAAAATAACAGCTCTCTCCAGTGTCGGCCTTGTGTTTTGTTTGCGTTGTCTATAGACACACCCCTTTGGGCAAACTTCTTCTAAGCACTTCTCCACAGACAAGTAACATGACAGGCCTACTGTGTTCAACTAATACACAGCCATACTTCCTTAACAGGTGCTTACACTGTGAAAGAGGCTTAACATTCCATCAATTTCGACATAATTTAATCATGAAGATGTAAACCAGTGGCAACATAAAGTTGTTGGATGGAGAGTACCTGAATAATGTTGAAATGTGTGCTCTTGCTATATTGGTCTGATGCAAAATAAAGCATTGTTGAGACACCTACAGATTCTTTAAGCTACCTCTCATACTTTGTTTTTCATACAAAATTTCAATTGTAGCATATACATTGTATTATGAACATTTTGCATATTTAAAATCGCACAAAGAAGAGCAGGGCATTGTAAAGATCTCCATAATTATTGGCCCCCCGTTGTTAAAAATGAGTAAAAATGTATTTTAAAATGTGTTTGTGGTTATTCCAGTCTTGCAATGTGACAAAATATAAAAATATATCTAATTATTAATGAAATAACAGATCTAGAAAGCTCAAGGTGGTTAAAGAAATGAAAATAATTTTAAAAAGAGGTTTAATTTTCTTCAAATAATTAAGTATTATTTCCATATTTTTTGTCTGAAATTGAGAATGTCAAAAATATGATTTTATTGGCATATTATTTATAAATACATATCTACATATATACATACATGCATACAAATGTCTTTATTTATTCAGCTTTTTCTTCAAAAAAAAACCAAAAAACCCTGTGTTTACCAAGGTTGCTTGAAATTATGGTGCAGATTGCACTATTTGATAATTGTCGACATTTATAAAGACTGAGCAGATATTCTAGTTCACTGGTTGTGGAGGCTGTAGTTGGTCTTACTGTGGTGTTGTGAGTGGACAAATTGAACATGTTAGTTCTGAAGCATTTTCTATTCAGGAGTGTAGACAGCACTTTGTGCTATTATGTGTTATTTCTGCAGAATGCACAAACTGTCCCTTTTTAAAGACTCATTTACAAAATTGATTAATTTAAGTGACATTGGTATTGAGTAAGATAATATTTTGTCATTTATATAAAAAAAACTAACTACCAACTAAATACTGTTTGCATAGTTCCCTTGTGCTGTGAAGCTCATTAGTTTACAAAGATGAAACCTATATCCTTAACAAGGAAATTTGCTTCACAATTTACCTCAACCTGTACATCATTAATAAAAATTCTGCTTTTCTGGATACCCCCTTTATACCAGTACTGGTGGTTATACTGTGAAATAAAGGAAAAATCTGAAACCCTTATAAGGACATTACACATACAATTATAGACATGGACAATAACGTGCAAGGTTATAATATAACAAAGAGTTTAGAAATCCCAGTTAAAGCTGTTCAATCAATGGTGAGAAAAATTGTAGCTCTGCACAACACCCATACACTGCCTAGGCAAGTGCGGAGACTGGAGTAAATCAAGCAATGGTGTCAGTAGTTTTAAATGCAACTGGCCTGTATGGGAGGGTGGCAAAAAAGAAAATCTTGAGAGAAATACTGCACAACAAACTGTTTGTTTGCTAAAAAACTGAGGTGTGCAAGAAACTTAAACTTTTAGCAGAAAATTTATCTTAAAAACAAGGCTAAAGCTACACAGAAGTGGTTGAACAACAAGAAGGGGAATATTCTACAATAGCCAAGTCAAAGTCATGATCCCAGTCAGGTCAAGAATCTGTGGCACTGTTTGAAAATTGTGGTCACAAACCTCATTTAACCAACCTAAACAACCTGAAGCTAATCTGCATACGACGAATCAGTGAACATCACTCCCAGAATGTAAAGATGAAACTTAAAGCTGTTACTGCACTTCTACCTACTAGTCTAAAGGGCTGAAAACCGGAAAGAATTTACTTAATGTACTTACTTTAAGAATCTATTAGTTTGAAATAACTGGAGCAATCTGTCATTGATAATCCAGACAAATCAGATGACTTAAGGAGGCTGAATATTTCTGCAAGGCTACATATTTTCCTAACAATGAACCACACATCAGGCCACTTCAAATTGCTTTAACATATCAATCAATGAGTTATGCAGAATGAAAATAATGTGGGGATTTCACTTCATTAATAACTTTAGTGAAGTTTGTCTCTAATGAGCAGAATAATATACTGTTATTGAATTTTGCCCTGTGTTTTCAGTCACCTGCGGATGAGCCAGTTGTTCTGAATGATGAAGTTATTTTCCCCCTGACTGTGTCACTGGATAAGCTCCCTGTCAACACACTCAAAGTGAAGGTAAATGTGCAGCATCTTTATAGCCTTGTCTTTTGAGTTTATCAGTTTGTGCACATTAATCAAGGATGTCATGTAGAAGTCCAAAAGGCTGTTCATATACAGGCACATTTAGAACCTCTTTTAAATGATTGGATGCTCTAATCTGTGTGTGAACTTTATCAACATAAAGTTGCCAACATTACCAACATTTTCAAAAATGTAACATCATGTTCATATACAGTAATGTGATCATATGGGAGTTGCATTCTGTTCAAATTTGGTAATATTAGGTTATATTTGCTCCTGAGTATGTGGTGTTTTTGTTGTTGGTTCATCCAGAGAGTCAGCTTTGTAATTGACTTTCTTTTAGTAGGTAAATTACTAACTGACTGACCTCCATTGCTGAAACTTACAAATGTTTTCTGAAACACAGTGGCAAGTACTGTGTGTTTTTGTTTGTTTGTTTTTTTAAAGTTTAGTAGTCTGTTTCTGATATCAGTTGGAAATACTTTTATTAATTATCTATCAATTTTGTTTCACTAAGCACAAAACCACAAACATTAAATGCAAAAGAATGTAAATTGATATTATGCTTTAATTTCAGTCGATATTTGTAGAGTTAAAAGTATGTGAACAGTAACATTAGCTAGTTTGGAAGCTATAATATGAGCATAATTAGAATATATGCTAGTAGCTAGACAATTGTGCTTGTTTCATATTTTTGAAAAAATTCAAAAGTATAGATTGGCAGAAATATTCACACATGCACAGTACTATTCTGTAGTGTTTTTCTTCTTATTATGTAGTGTTTTTCTTATCATTAACTTGTGCTAAAATGTGATTATATTTAGGTTATATTTTTGTAGAAATATAACAAAATTTTAAAGGGATAGTATCACTGTAGATTTGGCAGAAATGTTATCTTCATTTGAAATATATTACAGGTACATCTAAAATAGAATAGAATATTGCGAAAAAGTTTAATATTTCTTCACATTCCTTTCAGAAAGTAAAATCCATATATTATATAGATTCATTACACATGAGTGAAATATGTCAAGCCTTTATTTCTTGGAATTTTGATGATTATGGCTTTCAGAGAATAAAACCCAAAATTCACTGCCTCAGAAAATTAGAATATTGTGAAAAAGTTCAATCTTGGAAAGTCATTGTATTACACCCTAATTGGCTAATTAGCTCAAAACACCTGCAAAGGTTTCCTGAGCCTTTCAATGGTCTCATTCTGGGTCAAGGGGCTAAGAGGGAAGACTGATGACTTGACAGATGTTCAGAAAACAGTCATTGACACCCTCCACAAGGAGGGTAAACCACAAGAGTTAATTGCTAAAGAAGCTGGTTGTCCCAGCAAAAGGGACAACCGTAGCCTTGAGAGGATTATCAAGCAAAATCCATTCAAGAATTTGGGGGAGCTTTACAAGAAGTGGACTAAGGGAGCATCAGGAGCCTCCAGAGTCTGGCGGTAGAGTGGAGAGGCACAGAATCCACATAGCTTGAAGTCCAGTGTGAAGTTTCCACAGTCAGTGTTGATTTAGGGGCCATGTCATCTGCTTGTGTTGGTCCACTGTGTTTTCTGAAGTCCACAGTCAACACAGCATCTACCAGGAAACCTTAGAACACTTCATGCTTCCTTCTGCTGACAAGCTTTATGGAGATGCTGATTTTATTTTCCAGCAGGACTTGGCACCTGCCCA
>JBBIGC010000013.1:12104803-12142143 GCA_037576955.1 Lepidarchus adonis | reverse complement strand
TACAGCTGGGAATACAAGCAGGACCACACTCTATGTACTCAGCATTATCGGGGCACTTCACTGTGTGAGGAGAAAAGTATTAGTGTTTTTTTTAATTGTTCTCATCACAAGTTGCAATTAGGAGAATAATTTCCCTTTTTACCTGGTGTTGTTGAAGTAGTGGTTTTAGGAGTTGTTGGTTGGGGTGTTGATGGTCCTGTTGTGGGTTTGGGGGTTGTAGGTTGAGGTGTGGAAGGTTTGGGCGTGGATGGCTGTGGAGTTGAAGGTTTTGGAGTCGAAACAGGAGATGTAGGCTTTATAGTTGTTGTGATAGCTAAAATCAAGAGACAACACAATATTCATGTTGGGTAAAACATTATTCGACAATACACTTAGAAGTAGAAGTTTAAGATGTTTGTCTTACCCTCACAAGTTGTGACACAGACACTGTCAATAGCAACGTCTGTCTCTTCTGTTTCTCCATATATGCCAACAATAACGAACTGAAAACAAAATAATCACTATAATGAATAAAAATTTTATGTATAATGAGAGTCGGAGACCAGTTCAGAGAGATTTGTGCTATACAATGGTAAGAAAATGTAAATGAAAATGTTTGGAATTTCATGATTTTCTGCACTAATTTACATAAAATGTGAAATGTGAGTGTAAAAATTATGTAAACCCTTGCAATTAAGAACTGATAGAAAAGATCTTGAAGAAAAGTCTTGACTGGGCACCCACTTCTTGGTAGAATTGCCAGTCCCAAAGTGCCTCTATTTGTAGAGGGTAGACTTGTGAATTTCTAAAGTCTTTCAAATCACTTTGTAACCATTTCCAGCTTAATGTAAATCAACAATTCTTAATCATAGTTTGTAGACCATAAAATAACTAATGTGCAAACTTTTCCCCTAGATCCATACATTCAAGCCAACCATTTAGGAAAATGTCAAGTGTGTCATAATTAATTTTCTACATGGGTTATACTCAATAGCATGAAACTAAATCTTGTAAGATATAGGATATAAGATATTATTTAGTCCGTCAGCAAAATCCATACCTGAACATTTCCTGTGCCAGTATGGCGAACCTCAGCTGGTTTCCACCCCTTTCCTTGGTTTCCTCTGACACTGAATATAGCAGGTCCCAGTGCACCACCTGATGATTATTACAGCAATTATTTAACATTTTCTTTTAGATAATTTAGCCATTTGTGAGAAAACAAACCATTATTATTATTATTAGTGTTTTATTATTATTATTATTATTATTATTGTTGTTGTTGTTATTATTATTATTATTATTATTATTATTATTATTATTATTATTATTATTATTATTATATATGTACTGCATCTACAAGGGAAACTGTAGATTTTTTGCTGCCTAACTATGCTCACTTTGCCCATTTGGAACAGCCAAGAATCACCATCACCGTCCAGTGAATTCTCTCATATACCACCAGATACTATTTAAAAATTAAAACTTAGTCAGTTTATTTCATTTTCAGAGGATGTTCTTACCATTGGTGACAACATGGACATTAAGCCCCATGTTAGATGCTGTGCCATACATATAATAATGGAGGTTCAGTTGGAGGCAGTTAGAAGAAGTTGCTGTAGACGGACTCCATAGCTGAGCTGAGGCCCCTGGAACACTGTAGTAGGAATCCATGAACAGATATAATCCCACTGTATTGAGACAAATATAAAATATTGAGGTAGACTTCAGGAGAGACACCAACAACATACTGGAAAACATATTTTTTAAATGCAAAAACAAAGTAAGCATTTTAAAAAACCAAGCCTCAATACATTTATAAAAATTCAAAGAGACGAAGTCAATAAAGGTCAATAAAGAATATTAAAAAATGAACTTACAGCCTGGTTTGGAGAAATCATCATCAGGACCTGTGCCGGGCGTTTCAGTTTGTCCATTCCAGAACTCCCAGCCCTCAATGGATGAATCTGACACCTCAGTGGTCCAGCCACAGAAGTTATTTTCATCAAAATCACAACCAGTTATACACCCTTGACAAAGAGATGAGAAGACCAGCGTTAGTATTACCATTGTAAGTAATTTGGGACGTGTATTTTAATGAAGAATGAACATACCAGGGCAAGCTCCCTCTGTAATGTCAATGTTATCCAGGGCTGTATCACATGATGAGGAGAATCCACGCATTGCTTCAAACACAATCTTAGAAATGTAACAATAACAAATTAAAATAAATACTGTAATAAGAACAGATGCTGAAATGTTTACAGCTATGTACTATAAAAGCACTATTAACCATAAAAAAACCTGTATACATATTTTATAAGCACATCAACACTGACTCAAGCTTTGTATACAGAATTAAAGAACCTGAGCATTGCAATAAATATATAGCAATGCAATATTATTGTTATGTGGTTTAGTGAGTATCACAATGAAGATGGTCTATATCATGGACAATATATGTCTTCATGCTTCGGTTTAAATATTCTGCTCATTTTTAATATTGGGTAAAGATATCGACCAAACCCGCATAAACATGCTCAAATAAGATTCCAGCCTTCCTACTCTAGCTCCATGTCTAGCTCAGCATTAGAACAATCTCAATCTGAAAGACACGTGGCAACATAACTACCAAGCTCAGTCAAGGTAGACCAGCAGCCACAAAAACATGCAAACACTAGTGTACCCACCTCAACAGACTGCCCAGCTGGTTTGGCCACAGTAATAGCTGCTCCAAGCCATGATGGACTCTGAATTCCAATTTTCCTCCATAACTGTTCCTCTGAGGTAGGTCGTTTAGCCAGCACAGTCAAGGTGTTGCTACTGTCTGAGCCATACATGTAGTATCGAAACTGTACACAGATCTGAGCTGCTCCAGTGTTGATCACAGGACTGAGTAACCGTGCTTTCTTAAAATTAGAAACGTTATCGGCCTCATGATAGATGTAGTAGCCCACTGGGGAGGAAAGAAATAGATTGATTTAGATTCCATAATGTGCCCTTAAGCTAGATGTTGTTCATTTTTATTTGGTGATGGTTGTTTGGGTAGAAGAACTGAGTGGAACAAATGAAAAACCTCACACTTTCGAAAACTATGGGCCAGGTCGTTGGGCCGTTTGACTGATAAGCAAATGGTAAGGAGACACAGTGTCTCCCTCCATCATGGTTACTGTGATCAATAGGGTTAGAACAGATGTTTGTCTGTAGGAGTAAGGTAGTAATAAAGCAGTGTGATATAAGAGATGTAGTTGGAGATCAACAGCCCTTTACGGCACAAAACTTGATCAACATACAGATGGTGTGAAACTAACAACCCCAAAGCTAAATAAGCAGTGCTGTTTGCACAGGAAACTATAGACCTCAGAAAAGTTTCAGAACAGGCCTGTGTTGCTTTGGTGTGCAGTGGATGTAGCTGGATGATCTAATCAGCCCAGACCAAAAACAATGCCTAGTACAGATGGAAACATGGAAGCGTAACTACCTCTTCAATATAATAACATGTGGCTACACGATAGTCACAGTGCATATTACAACATTGCTAATACGGTTTCATCTTATCAGTCACACTGTGATAAGTTCTTCAGAACCTTTCATTTGTTCCAAACAGATTAGCAGTTATATAGTATCACATAAGCAAACAATATTTACTGATAATTTATGCATAAAAATGGTGTATCATATATGATCTGCATTTGATTTCAACGTCAATGCTTCAATTATTGATTTTTTCACTGTGTGGTATTAATTTCATCATGCATGACGTTTTGGGTTTCTTTTACAAATGCTGTTCATGATGTTATTTCATGTCATTTCTAAAACCTATTGGAAATTTTATTTTGATATTTTAACATCAACAGATGTTTTCTGAAATCTGCAACTCGTCCTTACTCAGTCTTTAGCCATGTAATTTTTCTATAAGAAATTTGCTGATCAGAGACCAATGACCTTCAGATGACATAATGTGTGTAGAGATAACATATCAGAGCCTGCTACATGATGTTCTAAATTTGTTCCATGATGTGATGTGATGTGATGTTTCTTGAATGTGACTCCCACTACTTGTGGTGTATGCTCTTCTAACCATTTCTGCGTATGAGGTGACTGCAAAATTGGTCATAGTAAGGTGAATGACATGCAGGTACCCAAGGAATGTGGAGTCATTAAGCTGAGTCCAAGATGGCCAGAGAGTTCAACTGAACAAGACTGCACCTGTACAAGCCAGGAGCAAGTAGTGGGCGTGTCTTTATGACTTCATCATCCTGACCAGCATGAAGGAACATTAACCTCCAGACAGTCGACATTAAATGACAGCATGAATTCTCATGCGGTCACTTAATAAATGAGGGATTTGTAGGTCTGTGCATTCTTAATTTATTAATCCTTTTGGTCAGGATACAGATCTCCCTATATCACTGTTATTCAGCCCCTGAGGATTTGTGTCATTGTCATTGTATTGTAAACCAAATGCCTGGGGGTAAGGGCGTTTACACAGAACCTCTGGAGGGTTACAACCTCTTTGATATGCAATGAGGGACCACGAGAAACCAGCTAGAGCAACGGTCCCCAACCTTTTTTGCGCCAAGGATGGGTTTAATGTCAGACAATATTTTCACGGACTGGCCTTTAAGGTGTCGCGGATAAATACAACAAAATAAAATGATACAACCAAAGGAAAGTTTACGCAATACCAGAGCGCATTAGGGGCAGAGAGTGTTGTTGGTGCAATTCAGGAGGACGCTGCTAATAAAGTTACATAACTACACCGTGGATTCACGTTTATTATTATATTTACAATTTTGAAAATATAATAATAAACGTGAATCCATTTTATTAGCAGTGTCCTCCTGAAATTGACCAATAACATCCTCCTCTCTGCCCCTAACGTGCTTTGGTCGCTATGGTAACTTGTAAACTTTCCTTTCAAAATAAGTTTTCAGTGCTGTTGTGGCAATCTCATTGTTTTCTGCCATGACCTTTATCCAGAATACTGGCAAAGTTGAGGTCTCGAACATACTTAGATGCTACGGAATGAGATCGTTTTTTTATTTTTTGTACGGCCTGGTACAAAATGCTCCATAGCCCGGCACCACCGGTGGTTGGGGACCACTGAGCTAGAGGACACACTACAGTATGTATGCAGAGCTCTTATAAGTTTTGTTATGTCATTTAAAACATTGTCTGCTGCTTATTGTTTCATTCATGTCTTTGATTTTCAGAAAGCATAGCCATTGGCTACTTTTAATATATTTAAAAGATTTAAAAAATTAAGGACTACAAAAGGCTAAGTCAGAGATCAGTTCATTAGAATATAACTTCCACTGCACTTCTCATAATGCTGTCGGAATATATCTCCCCAATACACTCAAGAATAATATCTCATGTTCATTGTGAAAGTGGTAACTTGTTGGAATTGATTGTAGCTGCAATGTTAACTACTGTCAAGGCTAACAACCATCTGTAATAAACCATGATTATCTTGCTTAATAATATTATTTTAATATTATATATATTATTCCCTAAAATTGGTTTTGTTACATTATTAATACAAATCAGATTAATAATAGCTTGCCTTTCCGTTGTTGGTTGGAAGCACACATGCAGCTGTAGAACTACCACAAATCAAGGACAAAATTCCTACAGTTGCATTGGTTAATAAAGTTTCATCATATTTTACAGAGGGAACTGAATGTCTTGGTGTGCCTTTTCATGCTTTTTTAGAGCCTACATTTACAGCTTCAAGAGACAGGACTCCTTAACACAGAACTTACTTCCATCAGGATAGTCTCCACTAGGTCCAGTTCCAGTTGTTGGGGTGGGACCCTTATGGCGAGTCCAATCACTGTCATCTGTAGAGTCTTGCCGGAAGTTACAGAAGGGATCTGCATCATTGTTGAAGTCACAGGAAGCTATGATAGCTGTTTCAGAGTGGGGGAGAGATGGAGTTAAGTTCATTCTTTAAAGAAAGTACAATACCTTAACATTTATTATTTTAAATTCAGGAAAGAAGATGAGCTCTCTCATAAACTACCTGCAATATTCTCTTAAAGACAAATTAAATTATTAAGAATAATCAATTAAGTCCTTCCTCAATCTTTTTTATTCTACAATCTTAAAATGTTCTGTTAATGAGTTTTAAATGGACGTGGATGATAGATAAGATTTATAGAACTTACTGTACTCCACCCATTTACAACTTAACTAGAACTACTATGTTCTGGGCTGTTGCACAGTAATTGTCAGTGTGTAAGCACTTGTATGGTGATAAACGTGTCATTCAGATGGATAAGAAAGTTATGTTTAGGAGAAGGGTAAAGTTCATCTTACACAAAGAACAGATTATTACAAGACAATAGCATATAAAATGCAATCTGGAAATAAGTTGGTAAAATTGTTAAATAATTAAACAAATTACAAGAAAACTGGAAAATCTTTAGTGTCAGGCCAAATTAAGGTAAAATGGTGCATGGCTCTGTATAAGTGTATTGAAATTAGAAATAACGGCATATTTTGGAATGCAGCTAAACTTACCACCATCATGTTCAGTAATGTCAGATCTATGGAGAAAAACATAAACATGTATTGCCAAAGAGTAAGACCTGTTTATTAGTAATAATTTACCATTATTGTTTTAATTCACCATTTTAATTCAAATATGTACTTCAGTATCTGCACCATCTTCTATTTTCTTCATCTTTAAGCTGAGTACTGCTACAGTGCCATATTCAGTACTCATATTCATAACATATAACTTCAGATGTCACACGCAGACACACACACACACACACACACTCTAATAGAACTTAATATAAAAAAAAATTCTGAAATATTTAAACAGGTTTCACAAACACATTGACATTCATAGTAACTAGGCACTATTTGCTGTATTAATATTATTTGTATTTTTCTACGACTAGTCTTTTTTTTTTAATCCCTGATCATTTACTTTGCTTATTTATTTCAGAAACTCACCTATTGTCAGTATTTCCCACAGTATAGCTTATCCAGGTTAAAATAAATATTAGTTTTAGATGTCCCATTGCTAACTGATGCAGTTAGCGTCACGGAGACAGGCTCAATGGAGCAGGGTGCTTTTTATAAAGGGTGGCTCATGGTTCATGGGGGGAGGGTGTAAGGAGGTGTATAACGGTATCTTGTCAATTTGTCATATTATTTTGCATAGCACATTGCAAAACCTTTTGGGTGAATCAGTAACTGCTAGAGATACGACAAGGGTGTGTGTCACTTGTCCTGCTGGAGCCTACAACAGTTGGCAGTAGGCACCTACAGAAGGGTGTGCTTAACAGCACAGCAGCAATTGCTTAATTCAGTCCAGCACGTTGCGTAAAAGATTTCATGTTGTCAAAGCGGTGTGTCACATCTCACAATCACTCTCACTTGATTCATTCTTGTACTGAAGGAAGGGAATTGGTGATGTCGATACTTCATGTTGATGCTGATGTCTATAAGTTAACAGTCTGATCCAGCTAGCAAAACATTGAAAAACCTTTTAATGGGCTATTTATGTTCAACAGCATGACAATAACATGACAGGTTTGTCTGTTCAAGAAGAGTCATCTGACTAATACATGCACTCGACTTATTCAAGTCTTCATTGTGTTGAAAAGTCACTGGATGTGGAAGCTTACAGGATCATTACTCCTAAGAGTCACAGATGTGACAGTGATTCTGATTTTCACTGTTTGATACTGCATGTCAAATTCCCACAGAAAGGAAAGAATATACAACAGAATTGCTTTCAAATTCTATATCAAACTGAATTGGTTGGCTTGTGAACAATTTAAATGAGATGGATCTAATGTCGTGAGTGTAGATGTTCTACAAATACATTTTTAAAGATTTTATTAGAGAGAGAGCAATTACAATTTTATTCAAAGTAATAATAGCACAGACAAATCTTGTGTTTTCATGCTTGTCATTGTATTTCCACTCTTCATTTTGCTCTGTGTCAACAATTCATTACATGTGAACCAATAGGAATCTGTAAAGTTTTGAAGATTTGTTTCGACAGTGACAATATATTATAAAATGTATTTGATTATTATTTGATTTGATTATTTATTGGCTTATATTTCAACTCATAATCTATATATATTCCAAAAACAGTAAATATAGGTTTTATGTTACAATGCAAGAAAATTATTCCACTATTTCAGATGCCAGTTTTTTAAATGCATAAAAAGGCAGTAAAGTACCAAATTCAATCTCTTCCAACTCAGGTTACAAAGTTAACGGCAGAACTACTAATATAAATTTTATGTCTTCTGCTGGAACATATGAACAAGCAGCCCAGCCCTATTTTTGACCCTGTATTACATCTGCATTGTGACTATAACCTGCTGGAATCACTGCTGTGTCTCTCCTGCTCCACCCTCTGATAACGTATTTATTATCTCTATAAAATGTAAGGACTTGAGGCATTACCCATGGCCTATGGTGTAGCTCATCACTATAGCAACTAAAGGTGATAGCTCACTCTGATACTGTATAGATATGAACCTTGCTATAGGTGATCAAAAACATTCTGTGCAAACCTAAACATTTTGGCTCTGCTTGATATAAATTACGTTAGCTCTTTTGAATAACATTGGCTTTTTTTCTTTTACACTGGCAAAAACAGCTTTGTTTTTGTAATTTCACAGAAAAAAACATGAATGGGGGCAGGTGTCATGAGATTTTGGGCGAAAATCTCCTTCCATCAGTGAGAGCATTGAAGATGAAACGTAGCTGGATCTTCCAGCATGACAATGATCCCAAACACACTGCCCGGGCAACAAAGAAGTGTTTTCATGTTTTTAGATAGCCTGCCCATTTAAGCAAGCCGCACCTCATACACAGGTTTGTAAAACTCATGTATAGCCCGCTACTTATCGTTGGGGAAATACAGCAATTGTTATTGTGATATTGTGCTTTAGTTACACAGATTGACTACATGTGTCATTACAAAAGTTCAGCTATGTGATATGTTGAATCAAAATGTGGCACTAATATCATATTTTGTTGGTCTAAGTATACTGTAAGGTGGTATATATTTATTATTGTCCACCCCTGCTGGAATAACATGTCTTTTCAGTTTTATGTAGAATATATGTAGGACTTCTGAAGTGTAGTTCAGTATATGGTTTCCATGTAGACTCAGTATATATATAAATGCCGGTTTGTTTTTTGCCTTGTTCATATTTTCACGTATGCATAGTATAATTTGGTTAAACACTTGGCTTAATGGTGACTTAATAATAGACAACACACAAGAACTGATGGCAGCAGATACATTTGGTCCGAGGAGCTTATCGGAATTAGTCTGAAAAGAAATCTGAAAATGAGAATTAGTCAATTTTGCATTGCATAGTTTAGTCGAAAGATCCCGGATGTAAAACTTTCTACAATTTCAAAACATGGAATGTGACTAATACTGAGCAGTTTTGCAATATTGTTCTCTCCTTTGTTTCCTTGCTTACCTATTTTCAATACCTGCATTTACTTGTGTAAAAAATAGTGGACAATAATTCCATGTGTGATTTTCCCTTTATTTTAATTTAAGGAAGATAAACCTGTGACTACAATCTGCTGGGGCAAACCCTAGCCTGAGTCAGACAGTCCAAAGGCCATTTGATGTACTTGTCGTGACAACTATGCTGTGGGAATCTCCTCTTCAGTTAATTATTATAAAACACACATTATAAAAAATTCACACCCATTCAATAAATATATCTATAAGCATATTTCTTAAACTTTGTATTCACATATGTGGAGGTTGGGAGGATTATGTTCAGTTGTGCTCATAAGTTTACGTACCCTGATAGAATGTTTGATTTCTTAACCATTTTTCAGAGAATATGAATGATGATACAAACATTTTTCTTGTACTCATGATTAGTGTTTGGATGAAGTCATTTATTATCAATCAACTGTGTTTACTCTTTTAAAATCATAATCACAACACAAACTACCCAATGACTGTGTGTATAAAAGGTAAATTAGATTCTGAACTCCTGACATCTTTCATATAAGAAAATAAAATATAAGAAAATATCAAAGGAATTGAGAATGCCAATCAGCTGTGTTCAAACTCTATTTAAGAAGTGGAAAAAACGGGGTTCTGTTGAAACAAACCACGGTCAGGTAGACCAACTAAAATTTCAGCTATAAATAACTTGAAATGTGAAATACAGGACTGTCTGAAAAAATGTTGTGTGGCTGATTCAAGATGCACAATAAGGAGGCACTTGAAGAAAGATGGGTTGCGTTGTCGAGTTGCCAGAAGAAAACCATTACTACACAAATATCAAAGTATCCCACTAACAATATATCAAACAGCACAGAGACAAACCTCAAACCTTCTGGTACAAAGTCAGGAGTGATGAGCAAAATTGAGCGTTTTGGCCACAACCATAAACGCTACATTTGGAGAGGAGTCAACAAGGCCTATGATAAAAGATACACCATTCCTACTGTGAAACATTCATACTTTGACATTCCAACATGACAATGATCCAAAACACAAGACTAAGTCGAGCTCTCATTGGCTACAGCAAAATAAAGTGAAGGTTCTGGAGTGGCCATCTCAGTCTCCTGACCTTAACATCATTGAGACCCTCAAATGTGCAGTTCATGCAAGACAACCCAACAATTTACAGGAACTAGAGGTTTTTTGCAGCAAGAATGGGCAGCTTTACCATCTGAGAAGATTAAGAGCCTCATCCACAACTACCACAAAAGACTTCAAGTTGTCATTGATGTTAAAGGAGGCAATACACTGTATTAAGAACTGGGGTATGTAAACGTTTGATCAGAGTCATTTGGGTAGTTTGTGTTGTGATTATGATTTTAAAAAAGTAAACACAGTTGATTGATAATGAATGGCTTCAGCCAAACACTGACCATGAGTGAAAGATAAGTTTTTGTGTTATTATTCATATTCTCTGAAAATGGTTAAGAACTCATACATTCTGTCAGGGTATGTAAACTTATGAGCACAAATGTACATATCTGTAAAGACTGTGACATAGTACACAAAGTTTCTGGAAATAGGTTGGAAATGGGTCTAGCTGTTCATGCAAAAGCATTTCCTAAGATATTTCAATGTTACGGTGCTTTAAGCAAATAACTCATTTAAAGTTTCAGAGTTCTGAGTGTGCGCACTGGCACTTTTACAATCAAGAGTTTTGTCATTGATTACCTTTCCAATTGCCAGTCATAATAGACATGCTATAAATGTCAGTGTTATTTGTGATGCAGCTCAAGGTTACTTTAGGTTTTTCACTTTTGAATGGCTACATTTTTTAAACTTCATACATCAGCCATTTGCCTTGTGAAATATCCCAGCTTCACTAAGCTATAAAACACAAATATAGAAATCTTATAGGTGGTAACCAGCAACGCAGGTAAATATTTTGCTTGTGAAAAGCATTAAAGGGAATGTAGTGATCTTTGAACAATGGTGCAACTCTGTGGAATGGGACCATTCAGGGAAAACTTTGGGTGAATTATGGGGATTTTTGGTCTTGAAGGGTTAATTGCTTCCTTCTCAAAACAAATCTAATCCAGCAAATCATTAGCAGCTTGACTTTGCATCCAGCAGGAAATCAGCAAACAGTGCAGGACTCTGGCCCTCAGTTCCTCACCCTTTAAGGAGCCCTATTATCTTGCAGGTAGTGGATTTATTCAAAAAGTTTTGTAAACCATGTTTTCTAAACCATTTGGGCCAAAATTCTGCAAGGTCAGAACTAGGTTTCCAGAATTCAAATGCACACACAAAGATTTTAATACAAGTGATTATCATTGTTATTGATTTATATGATTATGGACAAACAGTTTATTTGTGGTCAGTAATAATATATATTTTTACCATTTCATAACTCAAAGTTTTAAAATGTGAGAAACACTAATAGTACAGAAAAGAAGAGTGTTTATTTACAGTTTTCAATAACAGTCACATCTTAATATAATGATTATTTTAAGAAATATCTACTGACAAGCTCTTTGGGGAACCAAACATGTTTTTTCCATAGCATCACTTCAAAGAACCTCTTTCAACAGCTTTATATGTTACAGTGTAGTTTTAAACTTTTAGCAGCCTGAACAAAGGTCTCCTTGCAATATTTACTGGCATTTTGCTCTGTCTATTTGTATTTCAGTCTTAAAGTTTTCTTTCAAGCACACACTAGACTTTATTGTGTAATAGAGTAACCTGGGGGAAGGTCAATTTACTGAATGACTATGGCCTAATCTAGTGGTTGTCAGGGACTCAAACAGCCCTGTATTTTCTCTTTGTTCATTTTTATTTATTTCAATGCATTACATTTAAATGCATTTATTAAAGCTACCACTACTAATACTAAAACCACTACTACTTGTTGTTAATACATAATAATTTAACTAATAAAATAACATTATTTACTAATTATTAAATGTCTACTTTTCAAATGTTTCGGTTTTTCTGCCATGTGTATTTGACAAAGTGCATTCATTAAGACATAAACTGAGTTTTCGCCTTCATTCGGAATATTATATGTTTAAAGCTGTAAAAGTTTAAAAAGCATGAAAAATCATTTTATTGCCTATTCTAAAAAATAAAATGGAAATTTCTTCCAGTTTATTCTTCCAAATCATGTGTAGATTTAGGAATATTGGTTCTGTACATCACACAGAGTTAGTTAATCATCCAACCATAAATAAAAAAATAATAAAATAATAAACTGGAGTGGACAAATCAACAAATTGGTACATTCTTAAAAGGAAGGAATGCACTGACCAGCTCAGCAAGACCTAAACTCCTTCTAGACCACAGAAGAGTAAAGTCATTTTTCCCTGATAAAGAAAAGCAATTTCACAACATCTAACCAATTCAAGAGCACTATTGAGGAAGTAGGTGTATCATTGTCAGCGTCTACAATTAGGAGAAATCTTCATGAATGTAAAAAAGTATGGTTTACCTTAAATGCACTAGTAACAAACAGTAAAGCCAGATTAGACATTGCCAGAAGTATTAGAGGCCTACCCAGTACTGGAATAACATTCTTGGACAGATTAAATCAAGATTAACTTGTACCAAAGTAACGGGAAGAGAAAACGTCTGTGGAAAGAAATGCAGAAAAGGGCTGGTAATGCATCTCAAGGGAGGAAATTCTGTCATTACAAAAATGGACAAAAATTTATCACTGTCTAAATAATTATGGACCTATCTGTGAGGCCTCCCGGGTTGTTTGAAGTAGACGCAGACGTGAGAGTAGGAAGTAAACAAGTTTATTAAGCTCAAAACTATATACATAGAATACCAGGACATAAACACATTCTCTCACACACAGAGACCTCACACATAACAACGATTCACAACCACAGCATAGACCTAGCAACTTAAATAGACAGGGATTAAATTATGCAATGAATTTAGTTTGATGTAAGCTAAAGCATCTACAGTTTTCTGAATGTTCAAACTCCTCTTCCTCCTTGATGAACTAAGTTGCTTAAATGATGTAACCCATTGCCAAAGATTTAAAAAAATTTCCCAGTAAAACTATGCAATGTAGGTGCTCACAACCAACAAAAACATGCAGAGATTAATAACTGACCATGCGGGAACCCAGTGGGACCCCACAAGGTCCACAGTGGCTCAACAGTTCACACTCATTCAGGTCCTTTAGCCCCTAAGTTTTCCTCTTAAACTCAACTCAGGCCCCTATGCCCATAGCAAACTGTGCTGGACATCAGCCCTTCAAGGCCAGATCTGTAGAGCTCTGCTGCACACCAAATTAGGTTAATTGACATATTCTGATACCCACCTTGTTTCTCTATTGGGCTCTTTTGGCATAACTCACGTGACTATTAGAATTTGATGTATCAACTAAATTACAAAGAACTGTATCCCTCATGATTTGTGAATTTATTTCATCTCCCTTCCTAAAAACAGACATGATCAAAATTCAACATTTTAACCAAACCAAGCTCAGAGATAATAATCTGATTTGTGAAAATTTTCACAAGCCACATTAGAGTTTAGAATGAAGAAATATTAACAATAAATACATCACTGAGAATTATACTGTCTTGTTTCTTGTTTCTTTCTCTTTTGCATATTTGACCATTTAAAGTAGCACTAACCTCAGGTGCAGTTGTATTATAAATACTATGTTGGAAAGTTATTGGAATTAAGAGAACTCCTACATTAATGTATCCAAGCCTTCTGATTTGTGATTTTTTTCAGTTAACATTTAGTCCATCACTCTTTCACAAGCGTGTCTGTCAGGTCGGTCATTGTCACAGAGGCTATAAAAATATAATATAAAACAAATACCATTACTTATCTCACAGATTAATTCATTTACTGATATTATTTGATTTGTGGTTGTTTTCACAATCATGCCCTGCTTCAGAATGTCACAGGACATGCTGGCATAACACTCCTGTTGGGATAGGCCCCCGATACGATGGCAATGTTCGTTTCCTCCTGCCACACAAGAAACACAAGCTGAAGGACAGCTTTAAAAATTTTAGTCTAAACAAGACTTTCAGTTTTTGATTGGCATTTAGCAAGCTAAATGCAGAAGCTGAGATAGACAGTTTGGGAACTACTTAGCCTAAACAAGACATGACTGACGTTTATGATAGATAACTGAAAAGACTTTCAGTTTTTGATTGGCATTTAGCAAGCTAAGTACAGAAGCTAAGATAGACCGTCTGGGTACTACTTAGACAAAATATAGCTCTTTGTTGACATTTCAAGGCCAAACAAGCCCTGACTGACATTTATGATGGACAGCTTGATGTTGGACTAGCAGTAGCTAGAAGCAAAACAAAAGGGATTGTTGACACTTGCTGAAGGACAAGAAGCCCCAGACAGAACTTGATTGACATTTCACTAAGACTATCTCAGGTCGATAAAGATGAGGCAGATGACACCTTGAGTGACATATTCTACAGGCCACACATCAGTTTTCTGCTATAAAAAGGGCACACAGACCAGTTGGCAGTCATGAGTCGTATTTTATTACACCTCATCCAACCCTGTGAAATCTTTTGATGGAGAAAACTGACTGCCTGGCTTAGAACTGAATAGAAGGATTTGAATAAGAGAGGTCATCCTTTTCACCTGATCCTGTAATCTTCTGCAGATCTGTAAGTAAAGACAAACCTTCTGTTTTACTGTCAATTGCTTCTTGCTCAGTCTTTGTGTGAAAAATTATTTATTTTAGATAAAATATTAAATATGTCAAAATTTACGCAACTTAAAATTCCTTCCCGTTGTGGGTGAAAGATTTTTTTTAACCCTTTCCTCACTGCCTGAGGAGGCAGCCTTCCATGAAATACTAATATAGATCGGAAAGCTTCAGAGTACAAACTGTGCTGGAGAAATAGGGCTATGTGTATATTTTACTCCTACACTCCCACCACCATGCTTGACTGTAGGCAAGACACACTTGTCTTTGTACTCGTCACCTGGTTGCCACCACACATGCTTGACACCATCTGAACCAAATAAGTTTATTTTGGTCTCATCACAGGACATGGTTCCAGTAATCCATATCCTTAGTCTGCTTGTCTTCGTCAGCCATGCAGACCAATCTGATGCAGTGTGTGGCGTTTGGTTTGAGCACTGACAGGCTGACCCCCCACTTCTTCCTCTGCAGCAATGCTGGCAACATTCATACCACCATGCTGCAGCTCAGTTTCATTTTCTTATAGCCTAGGCCATCTTTATGTAGAGCAGTCCTTCTCAAATAGTGAGATGCTTGGAGGCGGCACATGTGACGCTGGAGAACATGCATTTTTTGTGTAACTGCACATCCACTACAGCAGGTGGCTGGATTTTTTGCACCGAGCATGTACACACACAAAGCACTTAGCAGGATATGAAGTAAATCTTTTCTTTTATAGACTAAAAAACAATATAATACGGCTATTCTTTGTTTAAAGTTGATCTATATTTATTTCTTTTTTCTTTATTGTTAATAAGGATACAATGTTATGAAGAGATATACTTATAATAACAATTTTATAGACAAATTATACTATTCATAGTCATGGGGGAGAGGGGGGTGGGGTGAAATGTTTTCTTCTTCCCAAGAGAAAAAATTCAGAGAAAATAATCACAAAGCACTGATGTAGAGCAACAAAGTTTTCACAAATAATAGACAAATGCAAAACACTTAGGAAACACAGTTTTTTGGATACAGTATTTTATAAATTCTTTATTCAACCATGAAAGTCCCACTGGGATATAGTATCTCTTTAGCCAGGAAGTCTTGCCCTGTGAACCTGTATTTCTGAAAAGAATCACAAATCAAAAAATTGCAATACATGAAGTAATCTGTGAGATAAGTGATGGTATGTTTTATATTATTACCCAGGCTCAAATCTTAGTTTCATCATCCCACAAGACGTTTGGCCAACACAGCTTTGCAGTGTCAGTGTGCTCGTTTGCAAACTGCAGTTGTGCAGTAATGTTCGTTTTTGTAAGCAGCTGCTTCCTTCGTGGCGTCCTGCCATAGAAACCCCGCTTGTTCAATGTTTTACATACTGTAGGCTAATAAACACAGATATTAACAAATTCCGATAATGCCTTTCAATCTTTGGCTGCTCTTTTAGGGACAGGTTCATTTTGACTGGATGCCCACTTCTTGGTTGAGCAGCCACAGTTCCAAAGTGTCTCCACTTGTAAACTGTACACTGGAGAATTTCTGAAGTCTTTGAACTTTGTGAAAAAATTCACAAATTAGATTAGTCATTTTGAGCTTGAATACATGAATGTATTTCAATGCCAATAACCTTCAAGGTAGTCTTCATCCTTCAACTGCACATGAGGTTAGTGCTGCTTTAAGTGGTCAAATATGCAAAACTACATTTGTGAAGCTTTGTGAAGACAGTATGATTCTCAGTGTAATATGTGTTGTTAACATTTCTTTAACTTAAAAAATTACAGCCTTTTTACCACTACCTGTCCAGCACAGAGATATCAGAACAAAACAGAAATTGCCTAAACCCAATTGTAAATTATTCCCAATTATTCCTTAGTGTACTGTCGACGTTTTTTCAGCATTAATATTGTTGTGAAACGATTTTGAAAACGGCTATTTTCTATGCCTCTCTGCTTCACGGATTTACAGCGCACGTCAGAACAACTATTCAAACTATTAGGGTTTATTTGTTTACCTTATTTATTGATCTTCAACGATGGGGAAACTGACACTGCATCTTTGCTTTTTTATGCGACTAATGTTAAGAACTACAGCGTTGGACTCTTAAGTAGTAACTCGTAGTTGAACGTTTTGTTTTTGTTTTTCCCACGCAGTGATGCGCTGGAACCTGAGAATCGACAGCGGCTGATCGACAGCGCCCTCTGGTGAGAAGAAGCCGTGAGACTGGGCGTTCAGTATTACCCTCTCTGATAAAGTAAAACAGCTTTTTCAGGATGTCCAGCTTGTTCTTACTTTAACGCGCAGCCCTTTTTTGATCGAACCTATTCACTTTATTTTTGATGTAAGTACACACAAACACAAGACAGTTCAAAGCTACTTCCTGTTCGCTAATAACCCTCACACAAGTTAGATTATATGAAGTTACTCCTTCTCAGCGGATTTTTTCAACCGGGTTATTGTCGCTGATATTTAATCCTATATTGTGAGATCTATTTCCTGTCCAGCTGCGATGGCCGAGTGGTTAAGGCGTTGGACTTGAAATCCAATGGGGTCTCCCCGCGCAGGTTCGAACCCTGCTCGCAGCGGCGCGTCTGTTTTTGAACGCGCAAAGTAAACTAACCCTGTTGTCTAAGTGTCATAGTGATGATGATTCCACAATATATTTGCGTCCTATAGTAGCCCGGAAGTACACAAATACAACGAAGAAACTAATAAGCGAGTTCATTCCATTTTCTCGTCGTCACCTGTCGGCGCCGCTGTTTCATCACTGTTTGTCGTGTTTTGCCGTTTTCTTTTCGTCCTAACGTAAATTGTTCCAAAGCTGATACTGAAGTTTGAAAATAAAGTGTGTATTTAAAGTCTTTTAAGCTTGTGGCTTTTGTGTGACTGGATTGTGAATGAGTATTTTAACATAACCACCTAGCTCAAAGCAGAACACATCACCTAAACCAGGCAGGGCCTTGAGAGCACACCTACCTCCCCCATCCTGTGGTCTGTAATGGAGGACCGTCTTGGTTGGTAAAGTGTGGGTATTGCAGTTTGTAGCCTACTGTTCCTTTTCACTGCTCAGTCGTCAGCAAGGATGGACAAGGTTACATTGCAAAGGCAGCAAATTTGAACAGCACGTCCTTCCAACGGTTTTCTTTGGGCCAGGGAGAAAGTGATTCCCTGTCACGGACCCTTAAATAGCTAAGTAGCTAACGTGCTACCATTTGTGTTTACCTCAAAATTCACTGGTGATGTAAGGTTAAGGAGAACTTGATGTTGCAGGTAGAAGTTGAGTTGGGGAGGTGGAGAACAGCAGTCTGAAGTTAGCTCCTCCGCTGCTTCAGTAGAGGGCGTGTTCACGGTGGTGAAAGCTGCGCAGTTTACCATCGGTAAGGTTTGCTAATAAAATAAAACATTTGAAGAACTTTCTGCAGCGTAAGGAGGTTTATTTGTTCTAATCACGATAAAGACAATCGCAGTGCCTAAACTCATATATTGCATTTATAAAATACAAAATTACCAGTTTGCAGTAGGTATTCTGTTGTGTAGTCAACATTTGTGTGAATAAGCCAGGTTTCCAGGATCATTTTGGAGGCCTAAACGACTTAACGTCACACATCAGATGTCCCAATATAAAAAACAAAAATTGTCCTGAACCAAAGTGATTTAATGACTTTAATCTAATATGGAACTATGTCAGGAAAAGGAGCTCATTGATTTTAATAACAAGGTAGGATTACAAATCGTGTTTGGGGCAGACAAATCACATCTTGACATCATGCATCAGGTGTCCCACTATAAAGAAAAAGAGAATTTGTCTGGACCCAAAAGGACTTAATGCCTTTCATCTCAGATGGAACTATGGCATACAGAGCAATTCTGCATAGATTTGAATAAGAAGGCAGGTGCCTAAAATTATTTTGGAGGCCTAACGTATATAAAGCATGTAAAACATATGTATAACAAAAGATGTCATGCAAAAAAAACCCTTTAAATTAGAAAGTGAGTCCACATTACACAAACAAAATCAATCAGTGGAACTAATATTGTTTTTTGAGAGCACTTGTTTTGACTTTCAGACACACATCAAAAATTCCTGTACATCCCAAACAGGTCCTGGAGGGCCAGTATCCAGCACAGTTTCATAGTTTCCCTCCTTAAACATGTTTATTCAGCCTGGCAAGGGGTCTGAAGATCTCATCTCAGTACCTAATGGCAGTCAGTCTACCTCTGGTGAGCACATGAAGGGCTGTGCAGGCCTGCAAAGAAATGCCACCCCACACCATTACTGACTCACTGCCAAACCGGTCATGCTGGAGGATGCTGCGGGCAGCAGAACGTTCTCCACTACATCTCCAGACTCTGTCATGTCTGTCACATGTGCTCAGTGTGAAACTGATTTCATCTGTGAAGAGCACAGGGCACCAGTGGTGAATTTGCCAATGTTGGTGTTCTCTGGCAAATGTCAAACGTCCTGCACAGTGTTGGGCTGTAAGCACAACCCCCACCTGTGGATGCCCTCACACCACCCTCATGGAGTCTGTTTCTGACCGTTTGAGCAGACACATGCACATTTGTGGCCCGCTGGAGGTCATTTTGCAGGTTTCTGGCAGTGCTCCTCCTGTTCCTCCTTGCACAAAGGTGGATGTAGCGCTCCTGCTCCTGGGTTGCTGCCCTCCTACAGCCTCCTCCATGTCTCCTGATGTACTGGCCTGTCTCCTGGTAGCTCCTCCATGCTCTGGACACTACGCTGACCGACACAGATGTGCCATCCTGGATGAGCTGCACTACCCGAACCACTTGTGTAGGGTGTAGACTTCGTCTCATGTTACCACTAAAGTGAAAGCACCACCAGCATTCAAAAGTGACAAAAACATCAGCCAGAAAGCATAGAAACTGAGAAGCGATCTGTGGTCACCACCTGCAGAACCTACACTCTTTATTGGGGATGTGTTGCTAATTGCCTATAATTTCCACCTGTTGTCTATTCCATTTGCAAAATTTGCACAGCATCTGAAATTGATCGTCAATCAGTGTTGCTTCCTAAGTGGACAGTTTGAGTAAGTTGATAAGTGTGATTGACTTGGAGTTACATTGTGTTCCCTTTATTTTTTTTGAGCAGTGTATATTAAATTATATATTATATTTTAAATAATGTATCCACAGGGGTTGATTACAGCGCATGCCTCCCCTTACCCGCTTTTGTTTTGATTCTGTGGCCAGGACTGGTTTTTGCAAAAGCCTTCTCATTCAAATCAATGAGCAGAATTGCCATGTATGACATAGCTCCATCTGAGAATTATGTAGTATTATAAATGGAGAATGGAGAAGACACCACACATTCAAACCCATGAACCTGAAGAGAAGAGCGCTGTCTGTGAAAGTATCCGCAGTTCATCACCTGTAACGAGGTAAGAACATCCATCTTTGTCATTTGCTTAGTTAAATACTCATGCACACGTCTCAGCTTCTAAAATGTGAAACATGTCATTTAAAATACAAAATGTAAAGGGCGAATGAAACTAATTAAATATGAATGTTTATTTAATATCGTGATTATAAATTAACTATCTGAAATTAATATTTAAACACACATCTCTTGCTTTACAACTACATAAGTATGTAATTTAAAAGGTAAATATTTACAAGTGTAGGCAATGCTTTATTGGCTAAATCCAAAACTAGTTGATGCTTTTCCCTGACGTCCCAAACGAGGACACCCAAGGGTTAATCTGCACATTTGGACTGAGGCCAGAGCAACAACCTTAAAATATAAATCGCCAGGTGAGCAACTTGTTTTCAAATCAGTGCAGAATTGCTCTGTATGCCATAGTTCCATCTGAGATTAAAGGTATTAAGTCAGTTGAGGTCAGGAGAAATTCGTTCTTCCTTTATAGTGGGACAGCTAATGCATGATGTGAAGCTGATATTTGTCTGCCCCAAACTGGTTTAGAATTACAACATGATTTTGGAATCCTACATTGATATTAAAATCAATGAGCTCTTTTACCTGCCATAGTTCCATATGAGATTTAAGGCAATAATTCAATTTGGGTCAGGACAAATTCTATTTTTCTTTATAGTGGGACACCTTTGGAGAATGTTTAGGGCCATCATAAAAAATAATATTTGAGTTCTGACTTTTATTTTAGAAATCTGACTTTAATCTTAGAATTCTGACTTTATTCTTAGATCTCAGACTTTAATCTCAGAATTCTGACTTTAATCTCAGAATTCTGACTTTTTTCTTAGAATTCTGATTTTAATCTCAAACTTCTCACTTTAATCTCAGAACTATGACTTTAATCTCAGAATTCTGACTTTTTTCTTAGAATTATGACTTTAATCTCAGATTTCTGACTTTTCCCCCTTAGAATTATGACTTTAATCTCAGAATTATGAGTCCGAACTAAAATAATATTTTCATGGTGCCCCAAATCTTCTTTCATACATTTCAAACTTTTAACTGAAGGAAAAATACATTAATGCTGTTTGCATTATTAGATTGGATAAACTCGGCCAGATCATAAAGATGCAGCCTCTCTTTACATTAACTGAATTCTGTGCTTATATGAGACTGGGAGTCCCTTCATGACAACAAACTGAAGAATGAGCAGGGGGGTCAAATACCTCACAAACACATCCAATATATCGAGATATATCGGATAACATTGTCTTGATATAACAACAGCACAAATATTTATATGATCCATCGTGTAAAACACAGTCATTACTATATACACAACTTTCTTGTCTTTGTTTTTGTAAAACAAGCAATCATCGCCATATTCCGCCATATTTGTTTACAAATAAAATCACGCAAGTTCACGAGAAATCTTGCGAGGTTTCGAGAGTCGAAGCAGTAAACCGGATGTTACGTGTAACGTGATGGTGACTACGTTCAGTGAGCGGTCTTGAAATAATAATTATTGAAATGGTGGAAATGTCACCGTGTGTGGTGTATTTTGCATTGGTTTGGATTTTTAACATCACGCAGAACGGAGAAGACAACACACATTCAATCCCATGACCACGAAGAGAAGAGTCTGTAACTGCAACTCATCTGTAACGAGGTAAGAACATCCATCTGCCTGTGCTTAGAAACTCATGCAAACTTCTGAAACGTGAAACGTGTCATTTTTAGATCTAACTTTTAAAGGGCGAACAAAACCAAAAAGACTGCAAATTCATAAAAAATACCACGTGATTATAAATAAATACATTAATAAACTACCCGAAATTAAGTTGTAAACACCCCTCTCTTGCTTAAAACTACATACGCTTTTCATTAATTTTTACTACATATTTGCTATACTATATATATTTTTACTACATATTTACTAGTGCATCATTGGCTAAATCCAGGACTAGTTGCTGCTTTTCCCTGAACTCCCAAACGAGGACACCCAAGGGTTAATCTGCATATTTGGACTGAGGCCAGACCAAACCCCTTAAAATATAAATGGGCGGGTGTGCGACTTGTTTTTCCCTCTGTGCAGTTGTCAGGCTACGGGGTTCAGGCTGGACTCAGGCGGTCGGTGCTCTCACTGATCTGGATTAAAGTAAGTAGCCGAACTGCGTCTGTCAGGCACTTCCGGTACCAAGAGAGATATTTGCACATAAAGTAATCATATAAAGAAGTGATCTCTGTATTCTTTTAGTTTAGTGCACGTCTCTTGCATGTGATCTACTCTGTCCAATTATATGATCAGTCTTAATGGGGCAAAGTCGTGTAACCCTTTTAGAAAGGCAAGGCTGGACTGGAGTCACTGGCAGTGGCCTATTTTAATGCACAGCCCAGGTTTGGACTGCACTGCTCACACTCATGTGCTTCCACCCTTTTTAATCTGAAGTATTTATGTGAAGGTTTTATGGTTGTGTTGGAAGTACCCCAGACTTGTAGCTCTCTAGGGGAAGCTGAGAGGAATTTAAAGTGGGAAGACTCCACAGAAAGAGTCTATAATGAACTGCCTTACAGGTCACATCAATGTTAGTGGATGGAACATCATAGGACAGTTACTTTATTATGTCTTAACACACACACACACACACATACACACACACACACACACACACACACACACACACACGCGCGCGCCCATCATCCATAAGATTTAAACAGTTTTGCTCAATAACTAGATGGTCTAGTAATAACTACAGTATGTTTTTTTTTTACAATGATACCCATCTGGGGGGAGGAACACATTAATCAGTTTTTGAAATTAATGTGCTGGTAGAAGGAATATTAGGTGTTTGTAAGGATCTTTCTGACAAGGGTCTTATTGTGATGAGTAGATGAATTAGAGTCAGATCATCTCCAGAACAGCAGTTCTTATGGACAGTTCCAGGTCTGAAGTAGTTAATACCTACCAAAAGTGATTCAAGGAGGGGCATCTGGTGAATCCACGAACAGATGATGAGCACCCAAAGTTATCTGATGGTAGTGGTCTGATCCCACAGTGTAGTACAATAGTCTTTTTAAAATATATTTTTAGTTATTGTAAATTTTCAGCACATACACACAACCACTACAGACTACACTACACTACATTTCTCAGCAACTGCAGTAGGTCCACGCATGTCTGTGTTAAACTGTTGATTTCAGGTTGAGGATGTCTGGACTGAACAGGCTGCGGGTCGCTGTGATCGGGGCTGGGGCGGCGGGGCTATGTGCTGCACGTCACCTCCTTGCACGGCAGGACCTTTTCGCCCCTCCAGTGGTTTATGAACTGACGAAGAATGTGGGGGGCACCTGGGTATATGAAGAACGGGTGGGGCACTACGACAATGGGCTGCCCATTCACAGCAGCATGTACAGAGACCTCAGGTAAATATGATTCAAATGTATACATCATGTCAACATAAATAAAATATATTTAATCAACATAGTCATTCCAAAAGTAATGCAACAAAACATGTAATCAAGTAAAATCAATGTAGTTTTTTTTTTTTTTTTTGAGAACTACTTAAACACCGGTAATTTCATAGTAGTTACACATGAATTTATCATAGTGTCTGTGTATTAAGTACGAAACAGTACCTTGGGCTTAATGTGATGTTGTAGGTGTGTCCTAATAAATGCATGAAATGAAAGAAACATTTTTTATTTGAATAATTTGATGTTTTTAATGTGGTAGAACCAATATTCCCAAGGAGGTGATGTCATTCCCTGACTTCCCATTTGCAAAGCATCTTCCCTCATTTGTCCATCACACTGAGGTGCGGAAATACCTTGAACAGTACTGTGACCATTTCCGTCTTTGGGACCACATACAGGTAAAGCTTCAGACACATTCAGTTTGTGTATCCCTGTGAACCTTTAATTTTTTTAATGTAGGTGATAATGGGATATTAGATTCATTAAATGGCTCCTTATCTTTTCAAGTCTTCATCTTGTGAACAAGGTTTACTACTGTACTACGAATGTTCTCCAGCTCATAGTCTCTATAGTTTTTGATAAGGCATTGGGTTTATAAAGATAAAAAAAATACAATAGAACATCCAGAACAGGAATTTTATATGTAATGTATAAAACTGCTGGAGGAGTGTGTGCTGCTTTTTAATGTATAACTCTTTGTTATTTAGCAATTGTTTAATTAGTAAAATAAACTTTGCAAAATATTGTCTTTTTGGCAATTTTTTTTAGTTTGGCACCATGGTAGATGCAGTGAAGCCAGTTAAAGAAAAGAGTGGTTGGAAAGGTTTGGCTTGGGATGTCACCACAAGTGATGGTATAGACCAGAGCAAGTCTGTCATGGAGCGCTTTGATGCTGTCATGGTTTGTAATGGGTATGTAATACCTTTTTAAATGTCATACTGTCTTAAAATGAGATTTTGTGGGCTTCTTTGTATAGTGTAAGGTAGCTTTTCAAGTACATTAAAGCCATTTCTACTGTTCCACCAAAATGTTCACATTTTGCTAAAAAAAACATCAAAAACAGAGAAGGTTTTGTCCTGACAGTTACTGCATGCAGTCATTCACACTGTAGGATAAAGGATAACCTTTTCTGATGCATAATATCAATTACAAGACATTACATAGAACTTTGTTTAATAAGATAATAAGAACTATAGTTTTATAGAACAATGAGAAACTGATAAATTTTCAGGCTCTTCATAACGGTGATCCAATACACAAAGTTGCCCATTCGTTTATCTTTTGCACTCACTTTATCAGGTACCCTGCTATATGGGTGCCTTTCGTAGATACACAATTGCTGCAAATGACTGACTAGATTCTCTTTCCTGTGCACAGTTTAATGTTTTATTGGACATAATGATAAGCATACAAAATGCTTAATAAACCCAGCAATGCTGCTGGGCCTGAAAAATGCTAATATACCAAAACCATGTGAGTGTCATATTTGTGCTGAGAATAGTCCACTTATCAAATATTGTCTATCCAGTGGTGGATCCTCTTCAGTGAAGTGGTAGATAGCAAAATTTCATAAGCTAAAGTAATGCAGTCAGTAATTGTGTAGACATAAAGTGTACATAGTTATAGTATAACTGCACCCTTTAACGCCCTTATCATAATTCTGTCTGAGCGGTTTTAGAATACAAGATAGCACTTTTGTTGTTACTATATATTTTACAGTAATCAATCACAGATGTAATGCTAAGTTTGATCAAGCTCAATAAACATAGACTTTGTGCCAATGTGACAGTTACAATAGCAGCAAGTTATAGTGAGACTGAAATGCCTTTTCTTTTTTTATGTTTTTTTAATCATAGACATTTCTATGACCCTTACATCCCTACCATACCTGGATTGGAGAAGTTCAAAGGTATGTGTACCTGCAGTTCACTGTAGTGTTATGTAATAAGAGCATGTAAAGTTACAAAACTTTAATTTCCATTGGTGCTTATATATATGGGTATGCTTTTTGGGTGTTAACCGCCATGTTTTCCATCAGAATATTGATGTGATGTACGATTGAGTTATAACTGCGGCAATCATGGTGAATTTCTCATTGACTCTTTATCTGAATGTTCATGACTCAACTTTAAGCTCTAACTTCTTATCTTATTGCCAGGTTAATGGGCCTTCGATCAATGTGATCATATAATGATTAACCTAAAATGGAGTGAACTTTCAAACCCCATTTAAAGTGTCATGATAGGGTCTGGGATGTGGAATTCCTCAAACGTGTCAAAACAGCCCAGCAAGCAATGCACAAGCCGATTCATGTTTGAGTTAGATTGCACTTGAAAATGACTTTTTCTTATTTAACTTAAAAATGTGAATGGGTCAAGTTATCTTTGTCTGTTAGTAGATGCATATTAATTCATATGTACATTTATATGTGTGCAACTTTGAAAGGGGACGTAAAAACAAAATTAATCCTTTTGATGACCCAAACTACTGTGTGTATTTGTAGGTATGCTGATGCACAGTCATGAATATCGCAATGCAGAGCCCTTTAAAGGGAAATCCGTGGTGGTGTTGGGAGCTGGTCTTTCTGGGCTGGACATTGCAATGGAGCTTTCTGATGTCAATGCTAAGGTCTTTCACTAATTTTTTACACATCAATCCCTGCCATATTATTATACCAATAATAGGCATGGCTCAATAGGTGATGGGGTATTTAATTTTTCTTGTTTTTTCCCCCATATCTCTTAATGTGTCCTGGCAACTGAAAATGGAAAAAAGAAAAAATTGGATACAAAATTTAAACTAGTACATTAATGGCCTAAAAAACCCCTGAAAGATAATGTTTGGAAGTTTGCATGCTTGGTTTTTGATTTGCTACATAATGTTGAGTTTCCAGTTTCCTAATGTTAGTCTTGTCAAATTGATCTATATAGCACTTGAGGCTGTCACAAAGCAGGTTTACAGAATCCTGGTAAGCAGACAATGGGTGTGAGAGGCAATTATAAACTATAACCTTGGAAGGAACCCATCTTTCTCTATTTGGCACAATATAGCTAAAAAGAATAATACAATATTGATTTGGAGATGAGAAGCAATATATAAAAGGGCTGACTACAGACTTAACCACTGATACAGTAAAGTTTTAGTATTTAGTAATTACTTTTGTATTCTGTGTGAGTATCCATAGGAGGACAGGTTGAGCATGAAACCCCAATGATGGTCAATAAAGATTGAATCAATTCAGATGGGAAACTAATTATTAGCCATTATTCCAATGTAAGCATGACAAAAATCTACCCCTGAGCTGTTCTAGCAGTGAGATCTTTTAGGCACACTTTAAGTTATGTTTATGTTTATGTTTGACAAAAATGACAAAAACAATTTTTCTTTTGGCTGAATGGGATTTTTTCCAGCATTCTGCACTGCTTGTCTAACCTCACAGTTTCTACAAAACACTGACTATATATCCTTCATCCAGGTGATCCTGAGTCATGGCCAGCGCCCCCTGACCTGCCCACTTCCCCCAGGAGTTGAGCAGGCACCTCCAGTAACCAACGTACTAGAGGATGGCACTCTGGAGTTCCAGGATGGAAAACAGGCAATGCCAGATGTGTTTATGATCTGTACAGGATACAACTTTACTTTCCCTTTCCTGGATAAACAAGTGGAGGTACATGTGAAAGATCATCTTGTCTTTCCACTCTACAAATTTCTGATGCCCCCTGCATACCCATCACTCTTCATAGTGGGCATCTGCAGAGCCATATGCCCATTCCCTCACTTCCATGTTCAGGTGAGTCATGCATTAAAAATTATTGTGAAAACTTTCTTATTAATTCATGGAACTTTGTATTGTGAAAATTAATTTCATTATTTCTAAGTTCTTTGTAAGCTTTATTAATTGCCTATTCTTCAATGGTTGGGTTGAAATTTGTTCTGAACATCATAGAAGCCCTCATTTGCAACATGTATACTAATTGCTGCTGAATGTTTAGCAGTAATTATTTTAACTCACCAGCAAATAAGCAAAATATATTAATTTATTTTCTTGGCAAGATTTTTGGTCTTTTTGGTGCATCAGTGAAAAATGTTAGTGCCACAGATCTCACTAAGTTCAAAAGCCAACTTCAAATATATTTTACAGTTTATTTTCATGTATGTTGTTCATTAGGTTGAGGACTTTGTTTGGCTTGGTTTGTTGCATACTACACTACCTAGATTGTCATCTTTTTCTGTGTCTGAAAAGAATATTAATTTTAGTTCCTTAGCTACATACATCTATACTTTTCTGAACGTCTTTCTGACATCATCAACTAGTGACAACAAAAAACAAAGCAAGTCAAAATTCTATGTTGGGGCAGTGGTGGCCTAGTGGTTAGGACCTTGCCCCTGGTATACGAAGGTCACAGGTTTCAGGCCCATCCCAGTCAATACTGAGGTGCGCTTGAGCAAAGTTCTGCTCTAATGACAGTTACGTGCTGCTGCTCGTGTGATGGGTTAAACGCAGAGGTCACATTTTATTGTGCTGTGTGATTGAGTGTGTTCACAAAGACAAATAGTCACTTTCACTAAAAGAATGCAATAAGTTAATTTAACCATTTAAAGGTTTGATGTAATAGTGACACAATAGGACCCTCTGCTATTGCCGAGCATAAGTGCTGCACTATTGGAAATTCATTCAGCAAAACAGCAGCGTTGTCTGATCCTCTGTTGTCTGATAAATATGCATTCATCTCAGCTATGCTTTAATCTCCTACAGGCAAACATCTGTTAAGCACAATTACTCCACTCTCCTCACTGAATTTACTCTCTCACTTTCTTTTGTGCTTTTAGAGGTTGTACATCAATTTCTTATCAGTTTTTTCAGTTCATTACCCATTTGTTCATGTTAACCCGAGTGGTGTGTCGTTCAAGGTTCAGCAGTGTTTGCACTGCTTTCTACTTTTCTGTGAAGCATCAGATAATAAGGGGAGATACATGCAAACTCCTGAATGTATATCATACATCTGTAGTAACTTTGCTCACACTGCAATGGTAAATTGCAAAATAAAAGTTTTTTATTCAGTTGTGTTTTTCCAATAGTCCTCAGATCAGAAATGTTCAGCACTACAGTGGAAATGGAAACATTCTATTAATTTTTGTTTAGTTCATAGCTGTGTGAAGATGAACATTACTTGTATTGTGCTTATTCAGTCTTTTGGCTTGGAATTTTGGATCTAGCTTATCTCACTGGCTTGGTTTTCATGCTGGTACTCTCGTTTCTCCTTTCCTACACTTCCCCTCTCAGTCTCAGTTTGTCACTTCCGTGCTGGATGGCTCCTTCAGGCTTCCCTCACGGGAAGAAATGGAAAAAGATATCGAGTTGGACATGGCAGCCCGTCGAGCTCGTGGGATCGCCACCCGCCACATTCTGAAGCTGGATTCTGAGCAGTGGGCTTATAATGACCACCTAGCCCAACTAGGTGGTTTTCAGCCCCTTCCACGCTACTGGAGCATCCTGTATGAGTCCAACAAGGTGTTCCGTTCCCGGGATATGCTCAACTACAAAACACACAACTATACTGTGCTCAATGAAACAGATTGGATGGTACAGAATGCACATGGCCAACAGCTGCAGAAACCACAACTGAAGCACATTTAATTAGTAAAGCAAGAGAGTTTATTCTCTTAATTAAAATAAATGCAGTAAGGTAGTTGCCTTATTTTAACAAAGTCAAATCTTATTCACAAGTCTTCATTAGTACAGAGCAACTATGCAATAAGTGCTCTTAATTGCCCACCACACTAAAAAATTATTTCTTTCAGAATGTCTCCTGCTTTCCATCTAATAATGCTACAAACTAGGATGACAGTCTGGTATACTAGATTGAGATCCATGCACTTTTCTAATTAGTACTGTTCAGTGTTGGATACTTCTGGTCTGACATAAAGGTGCTTTATTTTTGGTGCTCATTTTCATTTCATTTTCCTTGCTAAACCACATGTTTTGAAAAAATAAAGATGTACATAAATGTTCTTCTGCAATTTTGTATTTCTTGCAAAAACTGTTTATTGTAATTTTTTATAAAAAATGTTTTACTTTTTACCAAAAGGCTTCTTTAACGTGGTTTTCATGTTCTAGCAGAGTTCCAGAGTAGCATGACGGATAGTTACTGGGCTTGGAGCTGAAAAGGCACCGCTGGGATTCGAACCCAGGATCTCCTGTTTACTAGACAGGCGCTTTAACCAACTAAGCCACGGCGCCACGCTGCTTACGGCGGACCGGTGACGTCATGAGCAAACGTGCCGTTCTTGCTTACATAAGAAATTAGGTAATGGTTAATCTGAGTGAACCGATGGCTTTGATCTGTACGTTTCGTGCTGAGGTGAGGGGTTATACTGGAACGCAAACTCATCCAAATCGTTATCTTAGAACTCAGCTGCTGACCGCGTGTTGCTTCTTGCTAGCATAGCAGTAGATTTATTATAGGAAAGGGTGACTGTCGTAACTCGATGGATATTTATTGCTGCTTTCCACGTGCCTTAAGAGTAAAAAAAAAGCTATTTTAAACGGTGACACGATGGGAAAGTGAGCTTTTCATGAGACATTAATAAAAATTTGCGCTCAGCAGGTATATGTTCGGCACTTGTTTGTCCTCGGTTGGTTCCGCCACATGGTGGCAGTATAGTTATTTCTAACTCGCCATCACATCACGTGACCAACCAACCATCTCTTAGTTTTGGTTCTATTTTCTTTTTATATATATAGTTCGGCCTATAAGTAAAATATGAATACTGAAATGGTGAAACGTTTTCTATTTAAAAAATATTTCTTTGTTCAAACGTTGTGGCTGTATAGGCCTCTTATTGTGGTATGACGTTAAGCTGTGTGGCCCTTAAAAATATTGCATGGTTTCTAAAAGTTTCTCTTCTGCTTTCATATAAAATATCTGGACATCCATTGGTCTTGTCTTCAGCTGAAATATTTCTTGGAAAACGTGATCATCATTGCATTGTCAAGTGGCATGAAGCTTGCACAATTTTAGTGCAGTGAGTCAAACTGCAAGTCCTGGCAAACATTGTGACAGTGGAATTTCTGTAAATTCTGGTTGTGAAATAAATGTAAAATCACTAAATGATGTATTATTATTGGTAATAATTTTGTCCTGTTTGTATGAGCACTGGTAAGCCTAGCGGTTAAGGACTTGTTAATGTAGTGCAGTCAGTTCAAGTCCTAGATGAAGTCCCTGGGTAGTGTTGATACTGTAGCTGCCACATGTGTGGATGGGTTCAATGCCAAGGTCATATTTTGTTGTGATGCACTTTGTGAAATGGGGTGTGTTCACAATGACAAATAGTCACTGTTACTAATGGGCCAACACTTTGGGTTTGCTGTCTTGAATGTCAGCGGTGTTGAAGATTGTTGTGCTGAATATTGTCAAGATTAGAAAAGGTTTTACTTTTCTTTTGTGAAAAAATGCTATTGGCCTCCTCCTCACCTGTGCATTAACACTCTTTTTGCTCAAGACGGAAAGTTCAGAAGTGTCACTTGGCAAAAAAAAAGGAACTGTCTTGTAAAACTGAGGTCATGTGCATTGACAAATTTATGAACCAGAGCATCAGTGTGTTTTGATGAAAAGATGCAGCGAGGACCAATAGAAAGAGTCTGATCTTGGAGAGATTACATACATCATCTTCTTAAAATTAACTGGAGGCAGGAAAGGAAAAATTTCACATGTACATGTGACAGTAAATGTTTTAAAATATCCACCCACCCATCCATCTATTTTCCAACCGATTAATCCATTTCGGGTCACAGGGGAAGCTGGAGCCGCACCCAGCTGACTATAGACCAAGGCAGGGTACATCTCATCATCTATTTAAAATACATATAGTCAATTTAGAATGACATTCCTTTTACAGAAGAGTTTCTCAATTTGTCTATTTACATCACATATGTTCTTATAACAAAATAATCATTTGCATGGCCAAGTATTCTGAGCCTTACATTTTACTTTAGTCTAAAAGTGCATCAGAAAGAGAAGAAGACCCAAAGCTTCAGTTTCTCTGTTGAGCATGACACTTATACTTTTGCACTTCTAAGGCTCAGACAGAATAAAAGGATAGAAAACGAGGCAAATTTCCCACCTTAAGAACAGTGTTCATTTACTATAAAGCAAAACGTTTTCTGTGCAAGAGTTTAGTACATACAGGATGATGATACATATGCAATATGCACAATTAAGGGAAATAAACGGAAACAGCAGTTAAAGGGAAATTTCACAGATTTTTCAACATTCTTGCATAGTTTAGTGCTTAAGATAAACATTACAGGTTTAGGGTGAAATTCACTTCTCTGGAGACACGTGCCTCCAGAAGAAATGTTGACCGCTTTGGACACTGAAGCAGGAATAGTTCTTAAAGCTTCCTCAGAAGAATGACTTTTATAGTTACAAATGTCTTGCCTGATTCTTGAGATATTGTTTCAGAACAGCTTTGTAATGAAACTTTGGCTTAAAACATAAAAATTAATAAAAATATTTTAAAAAGTGATAAATGCTTGCCATAATAAAGTAAAATAAAAGTACTTAAATAAAACATACCTTAGATATACCACCATCTCTCCCCTATTAGCATTACATATGAAAATAGACTAAGGTTTACTGGTAAGTTCATATCAAAACCACTGGTTCCTATCAACAATGTAAAGAAATCTTGGTAAGTTGGTAAGTTTCTTAATAAAGTAATTACTAATTAATTACTTTTTAATATAAAAAAATAAACAAAATTAGTATTAATAAACGCAGCTCAAACAAAAATATATAGCGTTTAAGTTAAATTCAATCACATTGTCTTAATGATGTGACATAGCTTCAATAAACTGAGAAATCGTACAATATTGTCATTGAATAATTTCAAAATTGTATTATGCAATAATAACATAATTATTATTATTATTATCAAAATAACAATGGCATGCAATAATTTCATTCAGCATTTAATTTGTAAATACAATTATTCTTTACAGATTCACAGATTAGGTGAAAGTGTAACCGTTGAGCTGTAAAACTCACAGAAAATACTTGTCTCTAGTGGAAAAATTAATCATGTTGCCTAAAAGAAAAATGCAAGCTTATAATGCTCAGTGTAAATCCAATGAACAAATCTGTGTATTTATATAGTAATAATATGCTGACAGAGGTATTTTACCTTATGTCTAAGTCCAAGCATCTGTCTTTATACTTTTTACAAAAAAAAATCCACTCATAACTAAATATGAAACATTTGATTGTCTTGTACAATTTAATTTAAAGGGACAACAATCTCCACCAAATTTTAGAATGAGTTAGATCATAACCATTTAGCACATGTTAGTATTGTCTTTGCGTCCTTTTTACTGTGGGTAGGACTCAACCACTTGCAATAAAAGGGACAAAGAGATTAACAAATGGGATGAATGACAGAGACAAATGAATCTCAGCTCTTACAGTAAAAGTTGAGGCAGAATGATTTATATTAACATGCTAACTATATTAACTATAATAACAGAACAATCAAAACTCCCACAGTCATGGATAGATTTGATCACATACACATTACTCTCTGGCCCTTTTACACCATAATTTACACCAACACCAGATCTTACACTCAACACTATGGAACAAAAAATGTTCAGTATGTATTCTACACTCTTACTGTGAATATTCAGCTATGACCCAAATGCCTGCAAATAGTAGGAGTTAGTAAATGTTGAAATAAAGGAAATTTGCTCAATACACCACCACCACACACACATATACTTACTCATCTCACATATCTAAAAACCCACAGGAATGTAGTGAAATGAAAGGAGGCGTGTGGTTACAGTTTTTTCATTTATGCCAACAGCTGTCACTAGCGCAATCCCCATGAAATCTTAGTCTTAATAAAATGTCAGTAGAGGAGAAAACCTATTTTAATTTAATATATTTAAACCTAATAAAATCATACTGATTTGACATTTATTACTGAGGAATTAATTGTTTGAAAATCTTTTTTACTTTACTTATATATATTTATTTTAATAAGACAAAAAACATACTACAACATCTAAAATCAAATTTTCCCACTTTTATTAAATAATGTTCATGATCATACTTAAAGCATTGACATTGATCAAAATTGTTTGTTTGTTACTCGACAAAAGTGTACTAAAACAAGAACCCACATTTTAAATTCTAGAATTTTCTAAAAGTTTGTGCTAGGCCAGTGAGTTATGTTGTTTTTTTTTGTTTGTTTTTTTACATGAATGAGTATTTCAGTCTTCTTAGTGGTGAATACCTTAATCTAACACAGATCTAACTGAGCTAACAGAACTGGAATTCATGAGATTACCATTACTTTACTTTTTTGTTGCTATCTTACTTTGTTTCATCTCCTGGAATACTCTGCTGTAGTACATGGATTGAACTATATTTTAACTTGAATTAATATATTTTGAATGCAGCCTCTCCTAGAACAAGCCAAAGATCTTTTCTACTGATTTTTCTTGCCTGTTGTTGGTTTTTTTCTTCTTCTAGTGAACCAGGGCAGCATGCACATGGTAAGATTTAGCAATAATGTTACTTCTTGTGGTTTCATTCCATTAGCAAAGTGGTAAACCTGAAGAAGAATGTTAATCCAGGACTCTACTCTTTAGTGAAATGATTGGTTTGGACAAATATATTCAATTTAAAATGTATTTACCAACTAGCATTTTTATCATTTGTCATTAGAAATAGTCAAAGCAAATAAAAATACTTAGAGTACAACTTCTATAACACATACAACTGTGTATTATTTTCCTGGAAATGTTTGTGGCTTATAATGAAACAAATTAGTTTACAGCACAGTTGTTGAACAAAACTCAACAGTGGTTTCCTAACTTTTTTACTTTCTTTTTTTCCTTCCAGGAAAAGATGAGTGTAAGAAAACTCCAGTCGGTCTTTTCTCGCCTCTAAATAAACAGAATTTCTGGAATAATGAGTTACATCAATTTCTTTCTGACCAATATGCATAAACTCAGAATCATGGCATATGTTTGCAGTACGGTACATTCTGGGACATGTGGTGGACAGTATTTCGGGGTTATCTCTAACTGTGGTGTCTCAGGAAGCCGTGTTCTAATCTACCAGTAGGCAGCCTTTCTTGTCCTGGATTCTATTCAAGGCAAACAGCGTGACTCACTACGGGCAGTCACATTACTGATTCAAACATGCATGACTTTATAAATACTCTTCATATGAATTATTTCCAATTCATGACAATTCACTCACCCCTTCTGTTCTAAAGATAGAGATAAATGAAAACTTTCTTTAGGGTTAGGGTTGTAATTTAAAAGTTGTTACAGTCCTTGTTTTGTCTATTATTAAAGAAATAGAACCTAAGAAGTTCCTCAAATGGCTAAGATCACTGATTCTCTGGACTGACTGATCTTATGAAACAGTACAGTTTGTATAAACAATGTGATAAAATACACCAATGTGAAATCTGGATATTTTACTAGTAGTTAAATATTATATTATTTATTATAATTGTATAATTTATATGATTATACTGAATGTTATAATCAAGTCATACTTACAGTTCCTAACCGCACCATAACTGTTTTAGCATGAACTATTAATACAGAATTCAGCTGAGGATGAATTGAATTTAATATGGAAAGACTTTCTCTGGCAGCTTCAACAATGAAAGAGAAAGCTTAAGGAAATGGGTTTTGCTGTTTTGCTTTTGAAAAGAATCCGAATGTATGACTGTTCCCAGCCAGGACAAATACTTCTTGCATGCAGTGTCTTCCGTAATTGTGGCTTCAGCTGTAATGGAATTCAGTATGAGTGTTCACTTTTCGTCTTAGTTTCTCTGATAGATTTACAGCAAAGTGGAGTTGGGTACATGGACAGCTATGGTGTAAAACAAAATCAGAAGCATTTGCTTTCTGATTATGTCTAGATGTCTTTGCTATCATTAAAAACATAATTTATTTTCCCAGGCTGCATCCAGAAAACCTAGTATTGACATTTTGTATTTAAGACATAGTGACAGCCACCAAGTTGTGAATAGACTTGACCTATATAACAAATATGATGATGGTGAAAAAAAGCGCTGTATAAATAAAATTGACTTGACTTTTCCCAGTAATGACCTGTTTCCTCCATCGCTTCTGCTCTTGCTACACACTTGATTACTAGGGGTGTAACAATGAATTGGTATGAGCAATAGAAAAGATAGAAAAGGGAGGAAAGGAGCAATTTGCAAACGTTTCTGAATGCAGGCCTTGTCTGGTTTCTATCCATCTGATCTCATGGATAATTTTCTGCAGCAACTGCTTTTTATTACTCCTAGTTAATTTAAGCCCATGACTGTGTGCAGAACTGTGCTACACTCTTGAATGCATCACTAGTGACGGTGTATTATTTTAACACTAATTTGCATGGTAGTTATGTGGCTCTTTGTGTTTTTCTTCATGTAGAATTGTTTCTTTTCTATGAAGCGAGCCAGCTCAATAAGTCAGGTTTGTTTCGGCCATGAAATAAACAACATCCTATTATAAATAAGCATGTGCTAAAATAAAAAATAAATAAATGTTTAAAAGTAAATAAAAATATTAAAACAGGGGCAGTGGTGGCCTAGTGGTTAGGACTTTGCCCCTGGGATCAGAAGGATGCAGGTTCAAGTCCACTGAGGTAACCCTTGACCCCCTTCAATGCTCCCTGGGCGTAGCTGTGTGCTGTGGTGTGTTTCACCATGACATATAATCACTTTCACTTCAACATGGCGAGTGGCTATTATACTAAAGAGTTCCATTTTAGTCTAATCTGACCACATGACATTCTCCCAATCCTCTTCTGGATCATCCACATGGTCTCTGGCAAACTTTAGATGGGCCTGGACCTGTGCTGCATGGAGCGCCAGGTTGAGGGAGATTGTCAGTGATTATATTTTCTAATAATTGCTCCAACAGTTCTTCTCACCAAGCTGCTTTCGTATTTTAGATGGGCTCATCTGAGTCTTGGGTAGGTGTACAATCCTGTCCCTGTGTTGTTTGACAGACAATGAGTTCAAACAGGTGCCATTAATACAGGTAATTTGTTGAGGATAGAAGAGCTTCTTAAAGAAGAAGTAACAGGTCTGTGAGGGCCAGAATTGATGCTTGTTAGTAAGAGATACTTATTTTCTGCACCATTATAAAAATAAATTCTTTAAAAATCTTATAATGTGATTTCCTGGATTTTTTCTACATTCTATCTGTCACAGTAGAAGTGAACCTATGATGAACATTACAGACCTCTCTCATCTTTTTATGTGGGACAACTTGCAGAATCATTGGCTGCCAAATACTTTTTGTC
>JBBIGC010000013.1:12083275-12096169 GCA_037576955.1 Lepidarchus adonis | reverse complement strand
TACTACTACTGCTACTACTACTACTGCTACTACTACTGCTACTACTGCTACTGCTACTACTGCTACTACTAATATTGCTAATACTACTACTGCTACTACTACTACTTCTACTACTGCTACTACTACTACTACTACTGCTGCTGCTACTACTATTATTACTACTACAACTACTTCTGCTGCTGCTGCTTTTACCAATTCTACTACTACTACTACTACTACTATTACTAATACTACGACTAGTACTTCTACTACTACTTCTACTACTGCTACTACTACTACTGCTACTACTACTGCTACTACTAATATTGCCAATACTACTACTGCTACTACTACTACTTCTACTACTGCTGCAACTAATACTCTTACTACTACTACTGCTGTTACTACTATTACTACTGCTACTACTACTACTACTTCTGCTGCTGCTTCTACTGCTGCTACTACTATTGCTGCTACTTCTACTGCTGCTACTACTACTACTACTACTATTACTAATATTACTACTACTACTGCTACTACTGCTACTACTACTACTACTGCTGCTGCTGTTACTACTACTACTAATACTACTACTGCTACTACTGCTGCTACTACTACTACTTCTAGTACTGCTACTAGTACTGCTGCTACTACTACTATTACTACTACTACTACTGCTGCTGCTATTACTACAACTTCTACTACTACTTCTACTATTTCTACTACTGCTACTACTGTTGCTACTACTACTATTACAAATAGTTAATTTTTGGTTTTCTGCTGTAGGTGAAACACATGTTTGAAGTCTGCAAAAGACATTCTAGGTTTTATTTGAAGTTTAAAAAAACAAACTGCATACATTATGTAACTTTTAAATTTTTTTGTATTTTTCAATAAAGAGATCCTCTTTATTGTTTGACACTTTGCACACTGATAGGCTACGACTTCAGTGAGTGGTGCATTTAGAATTTTCAATATGCTTATAATGACTTTTTTCCTCACAAAACTGGTCCCATCAATTCTACACCACTGGTTGATTTCTCTGTAAAGTTGCAGTTGTCAGTTATGTTAGTGATTTATATAACCGGTAAAGCCCTCAGTTCAGCACCTGAAAGGCTAACCAATAGGAAAACTTTCTTAGTTGTATCTACCTATATACCACAAATGGAGGAAGTGAAGGATTATCCTTTGGGTAATTGAAAATATTTAATCATTATAAAATCAAAATGCACAAGTTGTACAGTACTTGCAAAATTTGAATACAAACAGTATAAATCTGTTAATACAAATTATAGACATATATGTTGTTTATTTCACAGAAAGGCTCAGAGGGTTCTTAATACTACTACTACTACTATTTATAATGATGTATTTCTATTGAAAATAGGGTTGTAATAATCACATAAATTAAGACAGTCATGCGCACTACTGGAGGTCTGTTTTGTTTTGTTGAGTAAACACTTGTGTATGGATGTGCGTGCAGTTGAGGGGTAGACACAGACCTCAGTTTGTACAGACAGAAACCACACCCTCGCCCTTTGTTTACCACAAGATGAGTTCAAACAAGCTGTAGCCCTTAGTGTTACTTCCAGTTGGGCCAGTAAAAAAGTGTGATACACTGTTAATTAACCAGACTGCTTTGAGAGACAATGACAAGAGCAGACATTTACCTTATTGTGTCTTTAAAGAGCCAGATGTAGCAGATACTTCAGCTTGTTATGACTTCGTTTTATTCTGTATGCTGGCTGTTATGCAACCTTGAAAGTCAATCCACAACAGCCAAGATTGTTCAAGAATGTTCAGTATTTGTCCTTGTTTTCCTTTTTGTCTTTTGCAATTCCGTTTACAGTAATTTCCCTTCAAATTTTGCAATGTTTCATATCTTGTCACTGTCAAAATCTATCAGACTATCTCAGAATTCATACTTTTTGGCATTGTCATTGTTTGAATTACATACCAACATTCCAGGCTTCTATTTTTTCCCTGGTGTTGATTGAACATGGATCCATAAAATGCAGACATGTGTTTTTAGTGCAGCACACATTATATTTTCTATATAAGAAGATAAATTATGCTTTTTTAAAAAATTTATTCTCTGGGAAGAGCAGGTACCTACCTAGGGTCTAGCTTGCTAGTAAGATATATATATATATAGCTGTCATATATTAATGCAACACTTTATTTCTAAGCTTCTTAATCAAATACATTTGTTAGTAACAATACATGAACATGTAATGAGGTAGATGAGCTTGAGGAATGTCAGGAATGTTCTAGAATACATCTAGATAGGGATTTTATACTGCAGTGCATGTACCCTCGTTATAAAAGCTAATGCACATCTGAGAGTTCAGTGGGGGGAAAAACACAGGCAGTACAGTTGGACAAACATGTGGGCAAAAGTGATCTACAGTCACCATCAACCATCTGAATTTTATACCCTGTAACTCAGATTGTCTGGCTGTTATGCCGTGGATGGTATTTTGCTGGTCAAGGTCAAATGTATTTATGAAGCACGTTTATGGATGACCAAAGTGCTGCACAGTCATGTGAACTGATGTAAGAACAAAATAAAATATGTGTTATTAAAATATTATATTATATTAAAGTTATTGATATTATATTAAAATAATATGACAACAATAAAATAAAATATTACAGTAAATATATTTCATTTAAAGAATCTAAATCAGACAAACAGTGAGGAACATAAGTATTTGAACACCTTATGTTTTTTATTTGAACAGGTGCATTTCCCCTGTGAGAGACATTTAAAGACATTTAAAAACAAATTCAGGAAATCATATTGTGTGATTTGTAAAGAATTTATTTGTATTGCACAAAGTCCACATCTCCTCCATTCATTAATCTAAATTAGTGACCTGAGCAGTGAACGTGAAAAAAGTCACAGTAGGTCAGACTCCAACTACTACCATGGGCAAGACCAAAGAGCTGTCAAAAGACACCAGTGACAAAATTGTGGACCTCCACAAGGCTGAAAAGGGCTACGGGGCAATTGCGAAGCAGCTTGGTGAAAGTAGATCAACTGTTGGCGCAATTGTTAGAAAAGGGAAGAGGCTAAAGACGACTGTCACTCTCCCGTGGACTGGGGCTCCATGCAAGATCTCACCTCGTGGGGTATCACTGAAGACAAGAAAGGTGAGGGATCAGCCCAGGACTATATGGGAGGAGCTGGTCAATGACATGAAGAGAGCTGTGGCCACAGTTTCAAAGGTCACTGTCGGTAGAACACCACGCTGTAATGGTTTCAAATCATGCATTGCATGGAAGGTTCCCCTACTCAAGTCATTACATGTCCAGGCCCGTCTGAAGTTGGATGATCCAGAAGAGGCATGGGAGAAAGTCATGTGATCAGATGAGACCAAAGTAGATCTTTTTGGTCTAAACTCCACTCGCTGTGTTTGGAGGAAAAAGAAGGATGAGTTGCATCCCAAGAACACCATCCCTACTGTGAAGCATGGGGATGGTAACATCATGCTTTTCTGTGAAGGGGACAGGATGACTGCACTGTATTAAGGAGAAGATGAATGGGGCCATGTATTGTGAGATTTTGAGCAACAGCCTCCTTCCCTCAGTCAGAGCATTGACGATGGGTCATGGCTGGGTCTTCCAACATGACAGTGACCCGAAGCACACAGCCAGGAGAATCAAGGAGTGGCTCCGTAAGAAGCATATCAAGGTTCTGGAGTGGCCTAGCCAGTCTCCAGACGTACATCCAATAGAAAATCTTTGGATCTTTGGATCACTGTTGCAGTGAGTGCAAACCTGGTCAAGAACTACAGGAAACGTTTGACCTCTGTAATTGCAAACAAAGGCTTCTGTACCAAATATTAACACTGATTTTCTCAGGTGTTCAAATTGTTTTGTGCAGCAATACAAATAAATTCTTTAAAAATCACATAATATGATTTTCTGATTTTTAAAAAAATGCTGTCTCTCACAGTGGGAATGCACCTACAATGTGAATTTCAGATCCCTCCATGATTTCTAAGTGGAAGAACTTGTTAAATCACAGGGTGTTCAAATACTTATGCTCACAAAACATGAAAATAAATAGAACATAATAAAAACAAAATAAAATAATAGAAAATCTCCTCATCTCCTCAGCCTGAACTAATGTTAAAACCCAATAAATAAAGTGAGTCTCTATTCATACAGCTCGAAAGGCTTTATACATTTATGCCAATGGAATGGAAGTTGTTCTGCTAGAACCAGACACTTTGGTGTTGATATTCCCTTTATTAGCCATATATTAGTATATTTAAAATCTCAACCATCAACCAATTATTTTTACTTCCTTTATAGGGACTTTACTTTAATCTACTATATGATTACCCCACCCCATCCCCTGCAACTTTAATCAACACTTTAATGTTCACCTGAGCTAAAGTACCAAGCAAGATTTCTTCACACAATTAACCTTGCCTAATACAGTAGCTGACATTCCTGACCTGTGAAAGATCAAACATATTCATGTCAAAATATTCCACTTTTACGACTCATCTGTTGTCTTGTCTTGAAAATTAAGCAATCCTTCTTTTTTGTTTAAAGTGCTGACATGCGATGGTATGTGCTGTGACAATCTGTGCCCCTCATTTTTAAAAATACATTGTCACTCTTTTGTTCTTAGTTTAGTTGCACTATCTTACACATGATGACTAAAAGACTGAACATTCGTGTTTGTTGTTATTCTTCGCTCCTGAGGGTAGCCCACAGGAAATGTTTGTTCCCCTGTTACCCCATTGTCACCCCATGGGTCACATCCTGTTCTTAAGGCTCTTTGGCAATACATTCATGTGTCAAATGTGATTAGGCATTAAAAGACAATGGAATAACTGTTTCAGAACAGCATTTAGATTACAAAGAGCAGTCCAGAATGACACCAATGGATGTGCTTAGTTGGTAATTCTATGACAATTCTACTGTACCTTCAAATATAATGACAAATGTTGTTGCTACAAGCAGCCAGCTTTGTCTCTGGAGATGCAATAATACAAATATGATGTGCTAATTATATGATTATGTGAAAAAATTGTAGGATTTGGAAGTCTGATTGCTATACTACTTCTGAAAGCTTTCTAAAATACTTACATGCACCTAAAGCACTCCAATAAACCTAAATTCAGTATAAATTTGAAGAAAAAATACTGTACATTAAATGATGTTGTGTGACTTATTAATGAACTGCATTAGATTGAGGAAGAATTATTTAGTGTGATTAATTAAATAATTGTAATTCTTGAACACCCTTTATGGCACTTGTTTGTGGAGATCTTGTAGCTGTAACCTGCAAAAGAACAAATACAAAACATCATTTAAGTTTTGATGTTTTACTTGTGTGTTAAAACTGACACATCGACATAATTGACATTTGTTTGACGTACATTATATGGGTGTTCACCCTCAAAACCAAGATTTAATGGTTAGATTACATACTGAAAATAATCTTAAATTAACTTTAATGTAGATTGCCATAGAAACAACATGGTATTGCTATCTCAACACTAAGTTTAAATGCATTTTATATGTTGTGGTATTCCAGCCATGGTAGTGTTTGCTTTTTCAGTAATATTTTAGCTACTTCTGTTGTATTTGTAGTTGTACAAGTTCTGTAATGTGATGTAGCAAAACTGTGGGCCCTCAGACAGAAGAAGGTGCCAATTCTGTAAAGTATTGTAACAGTATACAATATTGTACATTAATAAATTTAAACTGCTGCCAGTAAAACACTATAATTTTATTTTATAATTTGTAGATAGATAAACCAAAAAACTAAATTAGCAGTCAAATCAAATAAACCTAAAGTTTGCTTTTGACATTTGTGGCATGTGGTCACCATATCTGGAAGTACAAATGTGTCGTCAGTGGATGTGTTTGCTCATCTTTTTTCACGTTCACTGCTCAGGTCAGAGGGAGTGCAGGGTTTCCCTCATGAGTCTCTGACCTCTAACTCACTCATGTGGACACTCACACAGCTTCTGCTTTCTTTTAATACATTGATTTCCCTTTCATTCTATAGTAGTCATCATTATTTTTCATCTTTTCTGACCAGTTTAAAGGTTTTCTTCTTGACATATTTTCATAGTATAGAAAAATAGAATAGAATAGAATAGAAAATAGAATCCTAATACTTTAAATACAGATAATATGCTATTTCATTTTTATTTTTAAAGCAAATCACAATTTTTCACTTTACACAGACAGACATAAAATGTAAAATTTCTTTGAACAATATATATACTTAATGTAATTCTGGAAAGTTCTTTCATACAAAGTGTACATTAAAACTGTCTTCATTCAGGAGGAACGTAGCTCTGACACTGAAGCACTTCATGGACTAATGTTGCCTGAAACCTGTTCAGAAATCCTCATTTCATTGGATCTTCCTTATTCTCAACCCCCGCTGACCCCACCCCACTGCTCCAACATATGGTGTCTTTTACCAACTGCTCAGCTATTTATATCTTATTAGATATTAGTCATGGTGTCCCAGAACAGTAACAAGTGGTTTTGTTTAGGCTGTTTGTACGTTTTCCTTGGCAACAATATAAATCAGAATTACATTTACAGTCAATGTTTTTCTCTAACCATTCAAGGTCAAAAAGCGTAATTTTGTAAGCTTTAGAAGACATTTTGTCAGTTTCCTGTTTATAACTAACAGGCTGATCATGGAAATATCACACAACAATGACCTTCTTACTCTGAAATCAGATAACCAGTCTTAGCTTTTTATTCCTTTCGGCCATTTGCTTTGTACTCTCTTGTGCTGCAAGTTCAAGCTTTACTTAATAAACTCCTGTTACTAAAAGTAATCCTATCAAGAATGGGTTTATGGATATTGGGTTGACTTTGCCTATACTTGCCTATGTGTGGCTCATGAATTGCATGCTTGAACTTGATCCGCTGTGAGAGAGCCATTACAGATCTTTCTTTTGTTGAAGACAGGTCATGTGGTAGCTTACCAGTTTTTACCTTATTCATAGTTTATTATTGCACAAATAAAAGTATTGCATAACTTTGTCCAGGACTTTGGAGAAATCATCTTCCTGTCTGGCCATGTCTGGGCCAGGTGTGTTGCTCAAGGGAAATGGTTTATATTAAGGTCTGAATGAATCAAGAATGTTTAGGAAACATCTTCAGTAGTAAAAGTGTCATTGTGCCATGGGGTGTATTTGTCATAGGCAAAGGATGGGATATTACTTTAGAGTACCCAGTAGTATCCATGTTTTAGCTGGCAAGGCAAAACAAGGCAAGGCAAGGCAAGGAAAAGCAAAGCAAGGCAAAACAAGGCAAGGCAAGGCAAGGCAAGGCAAGGCAAGGCAAGGCAAGGCAAGGAAAAGCAATGCAAAGCAAGGCAAGGCAAGGAAAAGCAAAGCAAAGCAAAGCAAAGCAAAGCAAAGCAAAGCAAAGCAAGGCAAGGTAAGCAAAGGCAAACTTATTTGTAAGGCACATAAATTCAGTGCACTTTGACTTAAAAATAATGAGCATAAATAGAAAATCAAGCAATAAAATTGGCAATGAAACCAAGAAATTAAGATTACAGATTAAGAAATTACAGTATAAAACAAACAAACAAAGAATATGGATGCAGATAGTACATTTTTAAAAACATATGTAGTAACACTGAGTTATTCAAAACAAAATTGTTAAGTGGTTCCATTCATATGGGCTCTGCTCAGTAGGAATGAGTGGGTGCATCATGTCACGGTTCTTCTCCTCCCCATGATCTGGACAGCAGAGTGAAACATGATCACTGGTACCTCAGAGAAGCTCAGAGAGAAAGAGATTGAGAGAGCTAGAGTGAGAGAAAGAGACAGACTGTTAAAGATGCACAATGTTATGAATTATTTAGAGCGATGAACCGCCAACAAACGATTTTTGTGATTGCCTCAGGGTGGGGGGGCGACAGCATCCAAACATCCCAGTACACCTGAAAACTCTGTGCCTGAGGACCCTCTGGATCTGCCCCTTATCTAAAACTAACACAAAGCTTTGCTAAACAAATATGTTTTCAGCCTGGACTTAAATATTTAAATTGAATCTGAGTCCCACACAGTATTTGGAAGATTATTCCATAACTGCAGGGCTTTATAAGAGAACGCTCTGCCCCCTGCTGTGACCTGTGCTACAGATACTGTCGTACAAGCCCGTTTAGTGCTTTATAGGTTAATAATAGTATTTTATATTTAATGCTAGATGAAACAAAATGGCCCTCCAGAGTAACTGTGTAATTGGACAGCTTGCACCGAGCTGCTAGTGGTCCTAATATCAGTACTTCTGTCTTTTCAGAATTTAATTGGTTTTATCTTTGAGTAAAAACAATTTAGGCAATCTGTGTAGCGCTGCTTTTCTGACAGTATACTTTGCAAGTGCTCTGTTTGTCTTCTAACTGTCAAGTAATAAATTCAACTTAACTTTTCTCTAATGCTCTTGATTGTCTCAAATGTCACATTGGGACTATTATTGGAAGATCATGAGTTTGATCCCTGGTGATTTCATGGCCAAGACTCATCATCCAAATAAAGCTGAATTGAATTAATACTTACATCTTTACCTCTCCAAGGTATTGCAAGGCAAGACAGGTTTATTTATACAGTACATTATCATACACAGACGTCCTTCATTGTGCTACAAGTACCAGAGAAAGAGCATCTAGTTTGTAGATCTACTGTGTGCTGTAGTTCTTACACACTGTGAACTAATTGTAGGCTCTGTGACCACATGAGGCTGTGAGTGTTGCATAAAAAAGTTTTGTGTTAGACCCAAACTGTGGTTTGGTTTAATAGATTTTCCATAACTCCCCTTGGTTGGTTGCCACAGTTACAACAAGTCCTCTTTAAACTGAAGTGAGTTCCCATGTTCTTCTGAGATGTGAATCAGGTGGGTGTTCCCACTGGGGTCTGAATGTGTAATTCCACATTTTCCATTCACCCCTCAATATGGAATGTAGCAAGCTTTGTGGAGGAGGTAGGAAGTGATGATGTGAACAAAAGCTAAAAGAAGCTTATGATTTCATGAAATAGAAGTCAGTGCAATGAACTGATATGAAGTCCATGCATGTTGTGTATGAAACATAAACAGACATCCTAATGATATACAGCAATTTTTAGAAATGAAGACGTAAATCCCAGTCAAACAGTCAGAGGATAATGAAACACTAACTTTTAATAGACCATGACATCATACTGTAGTGTGTTTATTGCCTGTTTGTTTTTGTCACCACTGTGTTTGGTAAATTGTCTCATCCCTCACATCATGTTGGTAAGATTTTAACACTAGAGATTCAGATAAAATATTTTTAAACTATTTATCTTATCTTAGAATTTAGCTCTTATACGCTCTTAAAAATAAATGTGCTGGATTTCCTAAAACAAAGCTTTAACTGGATGTTCTTTAAAATTGTTAAATAAATGTGAGTGTAAAGAAGCTTAAAAATCAACACCAAAATTCCAAGAGAAACTTTTAAGTATTATACAAGCTTCACATTTGTGTAGGTTCTTTAAATTTCACAAATGTTTTTTTCCATACATAGACAAAATGACCTTTTATTAAGGAATCACTAGGTTTCATCTAAAGCATAATTCCAACACTATAATGAGTGTAAAGGACAAATCTATCACCATTCTTTTATTCTTATTTTATTCTCTGTGAATATTGCGACATGAATATTGAGTCAGTGTCATATCATCGCATTGTAGACATTTAGTGAAAGTCTTTCTTGCATTTATATTCCCTTTCTTTCTCTAGTCACCTTGTCGCCAGACGCTCAGTCATCTGTAGAACGTGGAGCATGCAGGCTCAGTGCATGAGCACGTGCCATGGAATGTTGGCTCTGTAGTACCAAATATGGCAGTAAGATGTGTCATCCTGATCAGAGCCAGTAAGGCATTAATTTGTCTGGTGTTGTTAATTGGGCCACATAAGTTTTAGCTTTTATTTCTTCAGTGTGAGACCTATCTGATCACAATGAGACATAAAGGAATCAGGCTAGTTTAGTCATAGCTGTTTAAAGGTCCAACCATAACATTACAACCTCTGACAGGTAATTATGAATAACACTGACTGTCTAGTTATTTCATTACAATGGCATCTATCAGGGGGTGGGATATATTAGACCGTAAGTAAACGGTTTGCTCTTGAGCAAGTGTTAGGGTTGGAGACAGTTTGACTTGAGCCTTTTTGTCATGGCTAGTCAGAGCACCTCCATCACAGCAGGTCTGCAGTAGTTAGTACTTACCAAAATGATCCAAGGAAGGACAACTGGTGAGCTCAGGGTCATGGGCACCCAAGGTTTGATGCATGTGGGGAGTGAAGGCTAGTTTGTCTGTTCCAATCCCAAAGAGGGGCTCCTGTTGTCCTGGTTCTGATAGAAAGGGGTCAGAACACACAGTGCACCACAAAGCTGTTTCAGCAGCATGAGGAGGACCTACACACTAATGGGCAGATGGTGCTAATGTAATGGCTGATTGAGAGTGGATGCTTTGTTTTTGGGTTAATGGTTAAGGGTCTGTATGTTAACTATAATGGTCAATGTTCACCCTTCCACGCTTGTTGGTTGGACATGTGTTAAAAGGACAGAACATGCCTTTCATTGTATTTGAACAAATCTCCTCTTCATATTAATTTTTGGGTTTTTATTTGAATTATTGTCAAATAAAAAATATTCTAAAATGATCTGCCAATTATTATCATAACATCCCAGAATTCAATTGGATTAATTAAGTGTCAGTTGTGTGTGCACTTACAGTTACTAGTTACAGATGTAATCAACCTGTTACTCAATACTGAATTAGTTACTAGGGAAAGTAACTTCTGTGATACATCTAAATGTCTAAACGTTTAAGCTAAAATGATCATTTCAAACTAACCATAATGCAATGATGGCAGAGACTTCACAACCCAAGCCACAGAAAGTAAATACATGAATGCAAGACAAAAGTAAAAAAAAAAATTTCAGTAACTGTAGCTGTATTATTTAATGTGAAAGGGTAATTACTTACACTAACTGTTACTGCCAAAAGTAGTGGCATTAAAGTAATGTGTTGCTGTGTATCACATTACCTCCCACACTTATTATAAGTATCCCTCACTTTATTAAGCCAGACTGTTTCATTGTTTTATAATGTGTATCGTCTTTATTAAGATTAGACCTATCTACTTTCACCAGCCTGGCGCTAAACCATAAGCTATGAGTGTGTAATGTAACACAGTGAGTGGGTGTACGAGTGAGTGGGTTTGTAATTAAATTAGGGAACACTCTCAGAAGGTTCACTGACTCCGTGGTGCTGCCAGATCCTGTCAAAGTCGGCAGCAGGAGTTCCCTGGGGTGAACTGGATGACTCGATTTGCTTAGAGCCTGTAAATGAAGAGGGAAAATCGTGTCTGTGTGAAAAACAGTGAAAGGAGGGAGGAAAGGTGGCTTAGGCTGGAAAAGCAGACAGAGATGACTTCATACTTCCGTTTACTAGAAGGAGGAGGGGTTCTGGACTGTTTATAAAGCAGGGAATTGCCCTCACAGTCTCAGTCCATGCTAGATAGGCTCTACGAGAAAGAACTTCAACAAGCCTAAATCATCTGCCTACTGCTTTCAGGTACGAGTAATGTACATTTGCGTTTTCTTTTCGTTAAATACGTAGATTCTTTGCATTTTTTCTGCTTGTACATTCCCTCATAATACTACTAGGACTTATTGTACAATATATTAACTTGTTACTAAATATTTGCTTTGTCAGTCTGAAAGCTGCCTCAGGTCACACTAACACACAATTTGTTTTCTATGGACCTCTGTGTTTGTAAGAATAGTCATGTAACTAGTCCAATTTAGTTTGTATAAGTTTGTGAACAGGCTTTATGAGTGATGGAAATGTGAGCGAAGGTGAGCAAACATGAACAACATGACAGTATTTGCACAGTGGGTGTATGTAGAACACAGAACAGAAGATTCACTCACTTGGAAGCTTCCTGCAGTTTTTTGGATGATTTATTTGTCAGAGAGCTTAACTACACAAACCAGTCAGAGCAGAATATACTAAAGTTAGCATTTGAGGCTATATTCTTAAATTAAGCATAGCTCAAGGCAATGATTTCCCTAGGCCCTAGTCATTAATTAATTAGAGTCTAGTCATTAATTCATAACTTATTTATTAATAGGTTATGCTACTTAAGTAGTGAATATTTAGCCAAAATGTTGCATTTTGACCTCATTCTTTGTTTTTTTAACACTTACTCTAAATCTTTCTCTTCCAATGCAGAATGCAGACACTCTGTGTATTCTTGACCCTGGCCTTTTATGGGTCAGCACTGGGAAGCTTCCTGCAGAAACAACAGACAGATTTTGGACTGCGGGTATTTTCTGAAGCTGCCCGTCACCATCCAGAGCAAAACTTCGCCATGTCTCCCTATGGTATATCCTCGGTTATGGGGATGGTCCAGCTGGGAGCTTATGGCAGCACCCTGAAGACACTCAAAACCCACATGGGCTACTCTCTGCAAGGTAGGAAAGGAGACATTATATTAAAACATGCTTACTTAAAGGATACAGTGGGGGAACAATTTCATACCTCTCTTCAACTTTCCATACCTAAATTTACAGAACGTGGAATGCCGCGACAGCAGAGGCTTCTCCAGAGGGACCTATCCAGCGAACATGGAGTGGAGGTGGCTAGTGGTGTAATGATAGACAGAAAAGTTGTCATTGAGAAAGGTTTCCGCCGCAGCCTTTCCAAAGCATTTCAGAGTATCCCTCACCAGGTGGATTTTAGCAAGACAGAGACGGCCCTGCAGGTCATCAACTCCTGGATTTCGGACAGAACTGGAGGTGTGTTCACTGTGTGTGTGTGTGTGTGTGTGTGTGTGTGTGTGTGTGTGTGTGTGTGTGTGTGTGTGTGTGTGTGTGTG
>JBBIGC010000013.1:12036402-12065872 GCA_037576955.1 Lepidarchus adonis | reverse complement strand
TGTGTGTGTGTGTGTGTGTGTGTGTGTGTGTGTGTGTGTGTGTGTGTGTGTGTGTGTGTGTGTGTGTGTAGGTATGCCAGTCTGTATTTCTGTTGCGCAGTTGAAGAGCAGGACAATGAGCTGATTACCCTAGAAGTCATCCATCGCTTTGTAGAGCTGCTGGATAAGTACTTCGGCAGTGTGAGTCATTGCTCAATTTTGCCTTTTTTTTGGTCTGGTTTTCCTCCGTTTGTCTTTTTGCACCCTTCTTTTTTCTGCTGCTGTATTCTTTCTAATCTTTGTTTGCCTTTTCATATATAAGTGTCTCATCTTCCCTTAGTCTCAAGGCCCTTCATGTTGGTGTTTGAGATTTTACTTTCTTTTTTTTCCCATAATTTCTTTTGCACTGTTCTACACATCTGTTCCTTATTTCTCTGCATTGTTCTCCACACTATAAATAAATGCCATGAATAAACCTTTATTAAATAATTTACAAAAGTGAGTGAGATAAAGATAAAAGTTGTGGTAGGCCTAGTAAAAAGAGAGCGTTATGAATCAGAACTTGAACAGAATTGAAAGAAAATATTAGTTAAGGCTAAAAAGGATAAAATAAAATTAAAAAGTGGGTAGTCATATCAAAATATCTGTTTATTTTCACTCATCATCACACGTGATGGCTTAACTAAGGTATCATTTGTAAAAAAATAATAATAATAATAAAAAAACAGGACTGCAACAATTTGGTTAAATTCTGTCAGGTAGATCAGCAAATTGTGAAGTAAGAGCACCCCCAAGCCTTAGCTCACGAAGCACAGATTTAGACATTGTACCTTTATACAGATAATATGTTAATTAAAGTATGCTTATTTTTGTTCATTACTGAGTTATTGTTACATAGCAGACCTAGTACAATGGGCCATGGATTGAGTCACAAAACAATAAACACTGTCAGGGGAAGGAGTAGTCATCATAAATGATGTTCCAGTGTCACAGTCACTCTTCAAGCACTCTGATGTCTAAAAAAAGAAATACCTTACAAATATCACAAGCCTCATAGAGTCACAAAAATGTAATACATTTTTAGGATAAAGACGAATTTCAGTATGTAAGTTAATTAACGGCCTCATATTTATTTACTACAGACATTTTGGGGAATGAATGAATGAATGAATGAATGAATAAATAAATAAATAAATAAATGGTATTTTTAAAATTACATAATTTCACTAGTTGTCCATGATGCAAGCATTAACATTCTACCCTACATTTTGTATGTCTTTTTATTTTTTGTGTTTAATTATATTTTCACTTTTGGATAAACCAGTTATGTGATGTCCTTCTTAGGTGTCTAACATTTGAATTTGTCTTCTCCTCTCTTGTAGGTGTGTGAGCTGGACATCATTTTTAATTTTGAGAAGGCTTACTTTATTTTGGATGAATTTCTAATGGGAGGAGAAATTCAGGACACATCTAAAAAGAGTGTACTGAAGGCTATTGAACAGGCTGACTTGCTGCAAGAGGTGAGTATCTTTCTGAAAATGTTATTTTTTTCTCATAAATGATCACATCCTCATTTTAATGATGTGCAGGTTTTGCCTAAGGGGCCAATAAAATAAATTCCATCTAATAAAAGATTTGATGTATTATTTAAACACCATTAAATGTTCAAAAGGTATTAACACTTTGAATCTAAGCATAAAAAATGGCCTATTAATTCTACATCAGTTTAGAGAGGCAATTGATGATGAAATTATAGTGTGTTTAAACACCAGATGTCTTTCTGAACATGGAACAACAACCAGAAGATAAATGTACTGTAAATGTATTTATATAGAAATGTAAAATAATAATGTAAAAATTAATTCAGCCTATTTTAAATACATAAACTCACACCAGCATCATAGGTGAACCTCAAAATAAAAATAAAATGCAATGTAAAGGATATGAACTTGTAAACCTGGGATAAGATGCATGTGTTGCCTAATTCTGAAGCCATTCTTTTTTTCCCATTTCAGGAGGATGAATCTCCTAGGAGTGTGCTTGAGGAAATGGGCCTGGCATAGAATCCATTCCATTTTTAGGACATCTTTAGGTACTACTGCTACACATGGTGAATGGATTGGCTTTACTAAAGGGAGTCTGGGGAGGGAGGGCTAAGAATGGGAGATGGAAAGATTTTTGGGACAGAGGGGAGGTTTGAAAGTGTGTAGACAACTTTGATACTACTGAGTTCAGCATGTGATTGTACTATTTTTCAGCCCCCAAATGTCTTCATATATTTACGATATCCGTTTCTACATATACATTGTTTCTTAAGACACAATATACAAATAATATTGCAGGTTAGACACTCGAACTTAATTTGAGTTAAAAGCCCATCTAGCCTTATCATGTTAACAGAATGAAATGGTTGCACAATCTCCAGCTTGTGGTCTGTGAGAAACCTGCATTTCCAAATTAATATATTCATAAATACTTGGACTATATTTTTGCTGCTCAGGAAAGATTGACAATGACCATTCCTGCATGTCTATTTTTAAATGTGATGCAATGTTTTAAGTGGATGAACTGTCAGAATTGAACTGCTTGCTTTTGCAGTGTAGAGACTTGGGCAGACAGGGAAAGTGTCATATTGCAGATATATTGCTATGTAGTGAGCGCAGTATATCTTGCAATATATATATATAAAGTTACAGACAGATTGGGACGTGACATGAATACATGGTTGTTAATTTGCCTGGACGTATTTTATTTTTTGGATCTTGTGAATCCCTAGATTCATCAGAACTCTCAGAAGAGTTGTCTGGGAGATCAGAGATTGTAAAGGATGCTAACAACATCCAAAAACAAGGGTTATTTGCATATTGCTGCCTTTTCTAATATTGGTAATGCAAAGGCCATTATTGCGATAACAATTACTCAATGAAATATTGTGCAGCCCTAGATGGGACACAGTTCATCTTTGCATACTTTGCATGTGTGCGCGCGTGTGTGCATGCACACAGTGAGTGGGAGGACTACCTGTCCGCTCAGCTGTTTGTTTGATCAATTTTTCATTAAAGCAGTTTTCCCAATGAGCCAGATTTAAAAATAAAGCATGATGTTCATTCTCGACATAGGAAATAGAAGAGGAATATTCAATAGGCTTTTATGAGTCAATAGAATATTGGATAGGATGTTGCATATGGTCTATTCATTCTATTCCAGTTCTATGGACCACATCTGTGAAGAGCCTCAGAATGTGTATCTTAATATAAAAACCAGGCAAAAAGAATCCAACCCACAAAATGGTGTGAACCTCTTTTCCTGTTTTGTCTCTGTCTATTTCCTGCTTTCCAAAGAGCTGTTTCTGACTGTAAATGTGTGGTTGAGGAATAAAAAGGGAATAACATTTGAATAACTCTTGAAAAACAAAGAATGAGGGCTTTGGCATCAAGTGTGACGTAGTTTGGATAAAAAGTTTTAAAAAAAAATGCATTTTTAACATGTGGTGTGAAATAAAAGAATGTTTTGAGAAGTGTTGTGTATTTTTTTTCCTTTAATACTGAATTTTGCAGTCATTCTGTGTCAGATCACTTGGAACCACCTGTCCAGTGTTTTGGAGCTTATTCATAAGTAGGTACACAATGTTGAAGATGTTTTTGCAGGAAAAGATGTAAAGAGAAATTCACACATGTTCACAAATGTCTTTTAGCTGTTTTTTTTAATGTTTTTACTGTGGATAATGGAGACTTGGAATACCCTCTACAATTATTGGCATCCTTGTGGTGTGTGAGGAAGTTGCACACCTGCAATCCTAAATGACTATATACATAAATACTTTGTTAGAAAAAAAATCCACCTTTTGGTGAAGTAAATTTAGGTGTTCCAATGACTTCCATGACAACAGGTGTACAACTTCAAGCACCTGGGCGTGTTGACTGTTTCTACAGTTATGTGTGAAAGAGTGGGTCGCTCTCAGGAGCTCAGGGAATTCTAGCATGGTATCGTGATATGATGCCACCTGTGCAACAAGTTGTAAAATTTCCTTGCTTCTAAATATTCCAGTCGACTGTCAGAGGTATTCTAACAAAGTGGAAGTGATTGGGAACGACAGCAACTCAGCTAGAAGAAGAGTTGAAGCTGTTCTACCTGCAAAGGGTGGGCCGACGTCATATCAAACCCTATGGATTTTCTGAATGAGAACAGGATGTCACTTAAGTTCATATGCTTGATGCGCGATGAGCGAATACTTTTTCAATATAGTGTATCTTCATATCATACTGCAAAATGATAAAACTCATTAAATTAAAATGATTTAATTCTGAAAAAAAAACCACTTATGTATTTATTTCAAATGTAATAATTATATACGTATATACGTATATAAAGTGCTAGAATTATTGGCCTCCCTGAATGAATACTTTGTGCATTATTAGTACTTCCCCTTGTCAATATAACAGCACTATAAAAGTCTATATGTTTTACGAGGTTGGAGAACACGGAGGAGAACGTTTAAGATCATTCCTGTTTATAGAATCTCTTCAGGTCATCCAGGATCCTCAGCCCTCTCTTGTACCCTCTCCTCTTCATTTTGCCCCATGGATTTTCATTGGGGTATGTGTCAGGGGCCTGAGATGGCCATGCCATGAGTTTGTGGTTAGTAAACCATTTTTCCTGTTTTGAGCATATTCTTCAGATAATTGTCTTGCTGGAAGATCAAATCATGGCCCAGTTTTAGTTTCCTGGGAGAGACTGGTTTAAAACATCCTGGGATTTTGTCGAGTCCACTGTGTCATAATCTTACAAGGTTTTATCACCCTTTGGAAAAACAGCTGTGTAACATTTGAGAACCTTATTTTGCAGTTGGGATAAGGTTATTTTCATTATAGCCATCCAACTCGCATTGAGGATTTATTTCCAAAAAGCTTGTTTTTTGTTTAATCAGACTGTAGAGCATAGTTCCAGTCACCATTTCACAATTCCACATTACAAATAACCTGATGTCATAAAGGTGGTGTCATGATGGTTTTGGAGACTTGGTAATCCCAAGATTTGGCTTTGTCTTATAATTCATCAAAAGTGATCCTTGATTATTTTTTCGCCTCTTGCCACCCTCCTTACTGTATATTGGGGGCAAAATAAACCTGCATCCTTTTCTTGACAAGTTTGAATATGCTCCAGTTGAAATGGGAATTTTCTCTTTCCCATGTTCATGGATGAATTTAGCCTCTTTGCTTCCCCATATTTGTACTCAGTTAATACGAAATTCCTATACTACAGTGTGAAACTACACTTAATTAAATCGCAATCACAAAAATGTCCAGGGGGACCAATAATCATGGCATATATGTTTTAATTTAAAACACGTTATTAGATTTATTTTTATATTTGTCTTTCTTTGAATACAGTCAAACCCTGTTAGCTCAACGCTCACCATGAATGGCTGCAGAACCGATTTCCTTCTGTGTTATTTATCTCATTAAGTTGCCAATCTTGCCTTTGCCACAATGCGCAAAATATCAGGTGTATGCATTTCTCCTTTTATAGAGCAATAGGTACGAACTAGCAGAGTGTGACTGTACATTTGTTTAAATAAAAGTTGACAGATTTTGCTCATCTTTACAAAGTGTTCCCATAATTGTGGAGGCTTTATCTTAGCCTAATTTATCTTAAATTAATCCAAATCCCATTATTTTAAACTATACAGACTGCTTTTGCTGGGTGTATAGATGGAGATGATTATGAATGGACTTCCTGTTAATTTCACTGGCTTGTGTGTTGTTTTAGGTATTCAGAAAGTGACTCAGTACAGTTTAGCACCAAAACATGAATTAAAATTTGTAGTTAGGATTTGTTAAACCTTCTACCTTTTGTTTATACATTTATTAAATTTGTTTAAATAGTTATTGACTATTGCAAACTAATATTTTCTTTGCATCTAGTGACATTTTTGACATAAACATTCTCAAACAGTAGCACATTTTTGTATCTGATATACTGGCCTCATCTTTGTCAAATGTGCTGAAACTATTCATTCTGGTAATTGCAGAATGGCTCAATTAAATAACTCTGCATGAGAGCATGTCTACCTGTCAAAAAGCTGTCAGGTAATAGTCTCAGATTATGTGTGAATGTAATTTTATAATGAAATAAAAAACAATTTCATTCCACATTTGAATCCTTATTTGAATCTGTACAGAGCAATTCTTCCCTCTGCATATTCCTGTATTACTGTTGTTGAGTTAACTGGCAGTTTTTTAAACATTTGAGGCTGTTATAGTATTATTTTTTTTCATAGAGAATGAAAACTGATATATAATGGGGGGGCAAAGCTTTTGTTTGCATGTGAGCAGAGATGAACGCATGCATACAGAGCAAGAGGGTAGCGACAGAGAAAATGGGATAGAGAAGGGGAGAGAGAGATGGAGCATGTAAGTGGATGAGTCACCGGTCTTTTGTCACAGTGGTGCAGTGAAACTGACTGCATCACCACGACAAGAAAGACAAAGAGTGAGGAAACGAATGAGTGTGGAAAAGACAGTTTTACATGATCCTGAACACAATATTTTTTTTGTTTTTTGGTAGACTGTATGTATGTAAATTATTGTATCCAAGAACTTCTACTATTCTTTATGGTTATCTAGTTTTCTTTGTCTTTCTCTCTTCTTAAGAGTTTAACATGCAAAAATGTTGACGGCATAATAAGAAATAATATTGCTCATATGTGGCATATATACATACCTACATGTAATGAGGGTTGTCAGAGCATAATCCTAAACTTTAGGTTCAACCTCTGTAACCAGGTAACCAGACATAAGGTTTGCATTGTATTGGTCCAGACATTGAAAATTAATTTGGAATTTTCTCTTATTTTATATATATACACAGTGGGGCAAAAATGTTTCTGGCAGCCACCAATTCTGCAAGTTGTCTGTAATGTTTGTTTCACTTTGTTCACCAATGTTCAGGTTCACAACTGTGAGAGACAGAATGCAAAAAAAAATCCAGGAAATCACACTGTATGATTTTTAAAAAATTTATTTCTATATTGGTGCAGAAAATAAGCATTTGGTCAGTAACAAAAGTTCACCTGAATACTTTGTAATGTAACCTTGGTTGGTCAAACTTTTCCTGTAGGTCTTCACCAGGTTTGCACACACTATAGCTGATATTTTGGTCCATTCTTTCATGCAGATCTTCTCAGGAGCTGTGATGTTTTGGGGCTGTCGCTGGGCAACATAGACGTTTATCTCCCTCCACAGATTCTCTATTGGATTGAGGTCCGGAGACTGGCTAGGCCACTTCAGAATCTTGAACTGCTTTTTATGTAGCCACTCCTTCATTGCTCGGGTGGTGTGTTTTTGCCCAAAAGCCCACGATACACGGCACCATTCATCCTTTCATTAAAATACAGATCAGTCGTCTTGTCCCCTTTGCAGAAAAGCAGCCTCAAAGCATAATGTTTCCATCCCCATACTTCACAGTGGGTATGGTGTTCTTGGGATACCACTCAGCATTCTTCCCCCTCCAACACGACGAATGGCATTTATACCAGAGTTCCATTTTAGACTCATCTGACCACATGACATTCTCCCAATCCTCTTCTGGATCATCCAGACGGTCTATGGCAAACTTCAGATGGGCCTGGACATGTGCTGGCTTAAGCAGGATTTTATTCCATGATGACGTAGTGTGTTACTAATAGTAACCTTTTCTACTGTGGTCGCAGCTGTCTTCAGGGCATTGACCAGTTCCCCAGATGTAGTTCTGGGCAGCAAAGATCATTTGTACCCCACAAGGTGAGATCTTGCATGGAGCACCAGGTCGAGGGAAATTATCAGTGATCTTCTATTTATTAAATTTTCTAATAATTGCTCCAACAGTTGATCTCTTCTCACCAAGCTGCTTGCCTATTGTAGATCATCTCATCCCAGTCTTGTGCAGGTGTACAGTCTTGTCCCTGGTGTTGTTAGACAGCTCTCTGGTCTTGGCCATGGTGTAAGGTTGGAGTCTGATTGTTTGATGGTGTGGTGTGGTGTCTTTTATACAGATAATGAGTTCAAACAGGTGGCATTAATACATGTAACGAGTGGAGGAGAGAAGAGCTTCTTAAAGAAGAAGTAACAGGTCTGTGAGAGCCAGAATTCTTGCTTGTTTTTAGGTGATAAATACTTATTTTCTGCACTATAATACAAATAAATTCTTTAAAAATCATAAAATGTGATTCCCTAGATTTATTTTTACAGTCTGTCTCTCACAGTTGAAGTGAACCTATGATGAACATTACAGACCTCACTCATCGTTTTAAGTGTCAATAGCCCACTTAGAAATGCCCATTTTGCTGATATATATATATTAAAAAAGTAATATATATATACTACGTATGATCTCGGCATGATATGTAGCTTTTGAGGATCTTTTTTTAGGCAGGTCTTATTTAAGGGATTTCTTGATTGAGGACAGGTGTGGCTAGAGATATTAAACACAGGTGTGATGAGCCACTATACTGTTTTAACAGGGGCGGGGGCAATCACTTTGTCTTACAGGGCCATGTAGCTTTGGATTTTATTCTCCCTAATTAACTTAAATACGCATGTTGTGTTTACTTTTGTTGTCTTTGACTAATATTTAAATTTGTTTGATGAACTGAAACATTTACGTGTGACAAACATGGAAAGAAATAAGCAATCAAGAAGGGGGCAAACACTATCACACCACTATATATATATATATATATGCAGGTATGCGCAGTCTTTTAACACAGTCTTTCTAGAACAGGGAAAAAAATAAAACATAAACATTGATGCATAGTTACTTTTTTGCCATAAATTGAACAAAAATAAAAAATAAGAACATTATTATTACACTTTGCAAACGTTTGAGCACCCTACATAATCCATACTTAGTAACAACTCTGGCAGATATCATAGCTGGCAAACACTTTTTAGAGCTAGTCTTTCAATTTTTGTACTTGGCATTTTCTCCCATTCTTCCTTACAAAAGGCTTTTAGTTATGTAATATTCTTTTGTCGTCTTGCATACACAGCTCTTTTAAGATCTACCCACAAATTTTCAATGATGTTTAAATCAGGGAACTCTTCCAAAACTCTTACAAAATCACTAGCCTTTCCAAAACCTTCAGCTTTCGTCTCTTGAGGTCATCCATGTTGGATTTCGAGGTATGTTAATGATCATTGTCCTGTTGTAGAAGCCATCTTCTTTCCAGCTTTTTTACAGATGGTGTGATGTTTGCTTCCAGAATTTGCTGGTATTTAGAGGAATCCATTCTTCCCTCCAACTGTGTAATGATTCATGTGCCACTGGCTGCAACACAACCCCAAAGCATGACAGATACACTCCCATGCTTAATGGTGGCAAGGTGTTCTTTTCATGAAATGCTGCTCCTTTTTTCTGTAAACATGCCTTTGCTGATTGTAGCCAGATTTCTATTTTAAGTCCACAGCACTTGTTTCCAAAATGCATCAGGCTTCTTTAGATGTTCGTTTGCATATTTCTGATGTTGAATTTTATAATGGGGACGCAGGTAAGTTTTTCTTCTGCGGACTCTTCCGTGAAGGACAGTGGAACGGTGCACCACCACTCCTGCAGGTTTTTGCAGTCAAATGGGAATTTTGATTTGTCTTTAAGGTCAGCATACAAGCAGTTCTCTCTGAGAGTTGCCTTGGTCTTCAAGATCTCATCTTGGCCTCTTTTGCTTTGCTGTCTTCTTGTAGCCATTTTCAGAGTCTTACACAGCTGCTTAGAGGAACCCATGATTGTTGAGTGTCCACAAGTGTATGCACAAGGTTTGATGTCAGAGTATTTGTAAAGCTTTGAAATTGGCACCAGATGACAATTACTAATGACAGTTGTTGCCATACATCAGATCTAACAAGCTGATTAAGGTCTGAAACCTTGTATAAAAAAATATTTTCAGTTGAAACATCTTTTCAATTACAAAATCACCCAAATCTGTCCAAACATTTGCATAAGACTGTGTATGTATTTTAGCAGAGGTTCTAATAGTAGATAAAGATAACTACATTAAATAATAAAAGACATAATATAATGCTTTGCATTTTATTTATTGTAGAAAATTATGTATAAATTGCACAAATTGGGATTGCTTGTTAAAAAAAGTTTTTAATGCTCATAAACCTGAAAATGTTTTTGTAAATGTTCTCTGAAAAAAGCTGGTGCTTGTGTGGAGACAGTTTTACTTTGTTGTTTTTTGACAAGGTTTGGGAATCGAATGTTCCATTGTGGAAGTTCAACAAATTTGGATGGGGGGACATGGTGGACAGAAGGTGTTTGCCCTGTTTTGTTTTAGAAATGTTAAAGACTTCTGTATGTTGCGACTGCTAACAGTATCCATAACAGAATACCACTGATGATCTCTATCACTAATCCCCAACCAGCGAGCCACGGACCGCTATTGGGCTGTGGAGCATTTTGTACCGGGGCATACAAAAAATGTAAGCTTTTTTTTAAAAATACGATCTCAATCTGTATCATCTAAGTATGTCAGAGACATCAACTTTGCCAGTATTCTGGATAAAGGTCATGGCAGAAAACCCTGAGATCGCCACAACAGCACTAAAAATTTATTCTGAAAGGAACGTTTACACGTTACCATAGCAACCAGAGCTCGTGTGGATCAGAGTAGGATGTTACTTTCAGGAATGCGCTGCTAATAAAGTTACATAATTACACAGTGGATTCACGTTTATTATTACATTTACAAAATACCACATTTTTGTGTTGGTTGTATCATTTTATTTTGTTGTTTTAATCCATGACACCTTAAATCATGGGCCGCGAAAATATTGTCTGCCATTAAACGGGTCCTTGGCGTGAAAAAGGTTGGGGCAGCTGATCTATATGATATCCGGATGGTCCAGTTAGTCTTCAGCGCACAGAACTTGACATCAGTTTTTTAGAAAACAATCTGAAACAGGGACTCATCTGACCACAACACACATTTTCACTGTCTTTCGATTTGAGATGAGATCAAGCTTTGAGAACGTGGTGGCATTTGTACAGAGTATTCATGAATTACTTTCTCTTTGCTTAAGAGAGTTTCAAATTGCATTTTCTAAAGCCACAGCAGACTGTGTTAAGTGACATTTTTATTCCTAAGTGACTAGTTATACCGCAGTCTTTGTCATCAATAAACTTTTGATGTATATTTTTAACTGACTGGCAATTTTCTCTCAAAGTTTAGGACAAAGTGATTTGTCATTAGTCATTTTCTATACCCAGTCCTCTTCTCCTTTTGTACCCAGTCATGGTCCCCTCACCTATTACTATTCACTTGCTTATTGTGGAACAATAATTACTTTGTAATTTTGTCACATGCAAAAAGTCCCAGAAGAATTTATAAATCACTATTTTGTTTTCATTGTGTGGGGTTTTGATATATTTCTTTAATATATATTTTCCTAAGAATATGATCAGTATACACTTCTGTGATTTTCACGGTTCACTGTGTTTCTGTCTGTTCATTTTGACCTTGAGAGGGTTTCAGGCTCCAGGCCTGTCTTTGTAAACATGGAGATAACGTGTGCTCTTTGGCACACACACTGACACGTAGACTTATAGTCAGAGTTCAGAGCGGAGTTGGAGAGAGAAGCAGCTGTATTCTTTTTTCTTTTTTCTTGTTTTCTTTCTATAATATCTCTAAAGACACCTCAAAGACATCTCAATTGACTTTGAAAGAACCTGAGATTTGGAAAGGACAAATCAATCAATTGCATTTTACAAAATGCTCCAAAACATTTTTTGTAAAATTATTCATTTTATGTCCAGATTTCTTCTGACCTTTAATGCCATGTTGATGATAGTAAAATAGTGGTAAATCAGGGGGAAAAACTTTGGGAACTATTTTGTCTAACAATGCCCTCCATGAACCTCTCAGCCAAGAGTTTAAAAGCGTAGAACAAAACATTACAAAACGATTGCGAAAATGTCTCAGATTTCAGATCTATTAATGAGCATTTAATAACTTTCTGTGAATAAAAATTTCCTATTAATTCATTCTGTGTTTCCGTACTCCTCTGATGAGCTGCTTTTTATGGATAGTAATGCATTTAGCGATTCGTTGTGAATGTTTTGGCAAATCACCTTTTTTGGCTTTTAGTGGTAATGTCACTGGTTAAAGAGTAATACCACCTTGACATTTTCATCCAAAAGAACAAAGAGATAAGTATAGTCACCTCCATACATTGTAAATGCTCACTCCTGTCAGCGCGCCACAAAATGTATTAAACCTTTGGTGGTAATGCACTGTCAGAGGATTCTTGTTAATAATCTGTGGGTGTAGAGATTGATGACATCTTATTTGGCACAGCTGAGTCACATGCATTTTTGCAATTCTCTCTACCAAGGACATCAGATAGAGCAGTATTCATTTTGAAAATGGCATCCACTAAAAGAAAAGTGGTGTTGACCTTTTGTCAGTATGCACTTAGTGCAGTGCTTGTAGTTCAGTGAAAGTGTGTGTAAATCTTTTTTTTTTACATAGTCAAATGTCTTTTGTTATTGGACCAAAGCTGGGCATATTAGACATTTCATTTTATTCATATCCATGAAAACAGAAAAACATAACGTTAAGCACTGTGTGGAACATGTCAAATCAACAGTTACATAACCATAAATGTAAAGGCATGTTGGCCAATCAGAAGCCTGAAAAAAAAGGTTAGTTGTTATGTTATGGCTAACAAATGTTTCCAAACCCAGCAACCCTGGTGGAGAGGTATGTGGCTGCAAGTTGTTTGACCTAGCATTCTTAAGCCTCTGTTCTTCATTGTACTCTGATAAGCCATAACATTATGACCATTGGCAAGTAAAGTACCATACTGCCCGATAGGCTACGATATGCTACGATAGGCTGCGGCTTATACATTGATTTTGCAAACCTGGTGTTGGGTGTGGCTTGCTTAAATTGTCTAAACACATGAAAACCTATTTGCCAAAAGTATAGTTCATTGCACAAAAATCCAAATGATTAGTTGAATTTGAATGTACTGTTTACTGCAGCAATGAACAGTTTAAAAGGCAACACAACGCAAAGATAGATCAGTGACGATGGTGCTGCCTTATCCACCCTCTTAAACCTTTTCAGCCCTTTGCTACATTACATTCTAGTATATAATACAAGCTGGAAAAAGATACAATGAACAGAAATAAAGGAAACAAAAGTTTATTGTTAGCTGGGAAAATATGAGCTTTTAATTTTCAGACTGGAAGGTGGGGATACTGCAGTACAGCATGTCAATCATCCGTCTACATGTAAATTCTTCAGTGTAAAATTAGCAACACTGAAATGCAAAAATGATCAGGCTTACCTTTATTTACATCCTTTAAAATCAAATCCATAAACGTTGTCAAATGCGACCTGTGCTGCTGTGCTGTCATTGAAGTCAGACACTCATTCGTCTCGGATATTGCAGACGTTGTTTTATGAAAGCAACAACCTGGAGCTTAAATTTTGCAGTTATTTTGTTGTGGCATGATATCTGTAAGTTCCAATCATGGGTGACTTATTTTAGAGATTTAAAATATATGATCATTTTTGTGGTTTATAGAATGGGGGCTATAATGTGGGGCAGTCTATCATTGGGGAAACACAGTAAATATCATTGACTGTAATTAGTTTATTATAATGGCACCTGCCAGTGGGTGGAATATATTAGGCAGCAACAAAACAAGTTCTTGAAGTTGATGTGCTGGAAACAGGAAAATATAGGCAAGCATAACAGTAGATTGTATGGAGTGTCCCATGTATACAGTAGTAAACAACTATCAAAAGCAAACCAAAGAAGGAAAAACAAATCCATAAAATTGCAAAAAGATGATGATGCATAATTTGACATTAAACAAAGGACATAACAGTGCACACTCTCAATGAAAACTGGTAAAAAGTTTTCCTTATACAGTCCAACCTTGTTAGCTTGCCCTAGTCTTTAAAAGAAGTCTTTAAAAACCTCAACATTTCAAAACAGGATAAACAGATAACTGCTCTAAGCACTTCAAATGCTGAGAGCATGATTCACTTACTTTTTCCACATGCATCGCATGTTATTGGATAATTTTTTTCAATAAATACATGACCAAATAGAATAGATTCTGCAATTAGAGAATGAGTTGTTTGGCAACAGTAACAGTGTGCAAGTGTAGCATAGACTAAAGAGGAGAAGAACCTCTTTCCAACTGTGAAGTATGTTCGTGAAATTGTTATGGTTTGGGATTGCTTAGCTGTCTCAGGGTGTGTGTAGCTTCCAATCACTGATTCAGTTATGTCAAAGATTGCTTAAAAATTTGTCCAATTTGTCCAAAAGATGGAGCTGAACCAGTGATGGATTTTTCAGTAGGTTAGGGATTTTAAGCAGATTAGCAAATTCACAGAAGAATTAATTACAAAGGAGAAATGGGAGATTAAGGAACGGCCAAGTCAAAACCCAGATGTGAACCAATTAAATATTGCTGGGGTATTTAAAATGGATGAAACATACAAAAAAAAAAACCTTTAGACATTCTGCAATTAAATTTTGCATCAAGAGTGGCAAATGGAGACTGGTAGCCTGGTAGACACCTACAAAACTTACATTCTTCACTGTTTTAAAAGCATGTAGTCATGTGAATGTTTGGACACCCTCTGTGTTTATGTAACATTCTTGAACATATGGATAATTGATCTCAATTTTAAAAATACCAGGAGAGTCAAGCAAAAAAATCTAAACAATTAAAACTGAAGTAAAGAATTTTCAAAATCTTCTGTACAATGTAAGTCTACAAAAATGTATATTTCTGGTGAGGAGTAAATTAAGACACCCCCACTTTTATTCCCAATTAAAATGGCTTAAATCACACACAGATGTTACACATGAGTTGCACATGATTAAAATATTGTTATTCAGCACTTTGAAGGAAGTTTACTCAAACATTTAGTTTTGTGTGCTCCTGAATATTGAAGTGTGAGTGAACACTTTGGTGAGATCAAAAGAGGCATTGGAGGCCTTCAGGAAGAAGATTGTAGCAACTTATAAGTCTTGTAACAAATTAAAAATATCTCAGAAGAAAATGCAATCAGTTATTCCCCTGGCCAGAAAATAGTCTACAAGTGGACAACTTCCAAAACATCTGCCAATATGCCAAAGTTCATCCAAAGAGCAGACTGCAAGGTGCTAAAAGAAGTCTCCATCAAATGTAAACCTTAAAATATCATCACGGGACCTACAGCAGGCTCTTTCTGTTGATGTGAAAGCGCATGCCTCTACAGTCAGAAAGAAACTGCACAACTTTTGCAAGTTTGAAAAGATGAAACTTTTGCTCTTTAAGAGAAACATCAAGGCTATTCTGAAGTTTGCCAGAGGAACATAGACAAAGACCAGGACTTCTGGAATTATGTTGGACACCAGAACAGGGGATGTGTCTGGCATAAACCAAATACAGATTTCCAGGAAAAGAACCTCATACCAACTGTGAAGCATGAAGATGGAAGTGTCATGGTTTGAGGATGCATCTGTCCAGTTCATCATTATAGAATTCAACCTGAATTCTACCATGTATCAGAGGGTACTTGAGGAATATGTGAGACCATCTGAAAGAACATTAAAGCTGAAGCAGAATTTGACCCTGTAACACAACAATGACCCATAACATAACAGTAAATCCACCAAGGTGTAAAAACTAAGAAATGTAGAGTCTTGGAGCTGCCGAGTCAAAGCCCAGATCTTATTCTCATTGAGATGCTGTGGGGTGACTTGAAATGGACTGTACATGCAACAAACCCCTCAAACATCTCACAGCTTCAAGAATTCTACGTTGGGTAGTGGGACAAACTTTCCTCAGACTGAGGAAACCTTCGTTTAATGAATAAATCAAGGAAAATTGTTGTTTTGTTTACCTGCAATTAAACCACTGTCTGTTCCAGAGGTAATTAAAAACAATATTAGATGTCAATATCTGAACATTTCTTAATAAAGGACTGAATTTTCAACATGACTGTAAATTTTTTCTGCTCCCAAGTTAAGTAAAGCACAGGGTATTTGCTTTTCTTTGCTTTCACCCAGTTGTATTAATGGCCCTGAAACTGACTTTATACTCTTTGGAGCAAGTCCATCGAACAACAACTTTCGGTTCTCTTAAGAACCTTTCAATTATTGAATTTGAACTCTTGAAAGATCTGTTAAAAATCCATTCCATGTTCCATTAGGAAATCAAAAGTGGTCCCCATGTGACATCATTCCAAAGAACTCTTTTTGGCAACTTAGGTTGTATCCTTTCACATGTACACACAGAGTAATGCAACATTATTAAGGATTTCACGGTAACGATGAGCAGAACAACCCACTGTCAGCTTCCAGTAAGGGCATTTTTTTGTAACCAGGCTTTGATTCACCACCATGTGAGGCACATCTGCACTGATCTGGCGTGATTTCAGCTCTGCTGGTGACTGAGATTCTGCCAAGTCCATGTGCCCTTTGCTGCTACTTCATCACCTCACGTGGACTGGCTGCTTCACAGTCATCATTATGAATTTTTAATGTCATATTTTTACAGCCTCCCATATTATCCATATGGACTGTTGCTCGGCTACAGCATCTGCTGTTGAATGTCACCATAACACTCTCTCAAATATACACACACACTACATCATCAATCTCAGATTACCTTTGAAAAGTTTATTCATGCATAGTACATTTTTGTCATTTTCAAAGTCCTTTCCATGCAGTTACAGATACATTCAAACCCCGTTAGCTCGCCTCCCGTTATCTCTCCAAACATTTCCTTCCATGTTATTTACCCCATTATGATAGCTCATCATCCCGACCTCTCGTCAAATTTAGAACTCGGACCAATAGTGAGCTAACGAGGTTTGATTGTATGTAGTAAACATTTTGCAATTATATTTTCAGCCCATAATGGATCAGTTTAGTGCCAAAGCTAAATTTGCTCACAGCCATTTGAGATTGAAGAATCTGCCCCACTACAGAAGCTGATGGTCTTGGTGAAATCTTATGGAAAATTGCTTTCTGTGGTTCTTTTCCTTTTTTTCAGTTCAAGAGAGATATTTTTGAGTCATGCAGAATGTGGGAAGAGATGAAAATGTTGTTGATTGTGTAATAGCAATATATATCTTGATCATCAAATCACAATGGCTTAAACCAAACATTCCAACAGCTGTGTGAAGATTTACAAGTGGTGAAAGAGTCAGTAGAAACTGTTTGGTATAAAATCTTGCTGCATTTCCATACAGTGCACAAATGTAAGAGCATTTTCCTTTTACTATAAAGTTACCATTTTGGCTTTTTCATTTCAGTGACTGCATACTGAGGAGAGAAATATTTATGTGTGTGTGTCTCTGTATGAGGTGAGATTCAAAGAAGAAGGATGCCTTCCGGTGTTGACATGCATCAGTGATTATTTTAATGCACATTCAGACATAACTGCCATCGTGAGATGTTTCTGTTTGTAAATATTTATTGAAATGCAGAAGATCACCAACTCCTTTTACTGAAATTGACAAGACGTCTAGCCAGAGGCTGTGCCTGAGTTTGTGAATATAAGAAAAGCGTGTGTGTGTGTGTGTTGGAAGATGGGAGTTCTGCAGTAGAGGGAGTATGACTCACACCTCAACCATGTGACTCATGAATCACTGCACCTCCGTGTGGGCTGTGCTCTTCTCATCAACCTCGGCACCCACCCCCCCTCTTATTCTCTCGCTCTCTCTCTCTCACTTATTATGGTTATTATTGTTATTATTATCTACCTTTCACTTTTTGTTTAGTATCCTTTCTTCAACCTTTTCTGTTTGCGTCGAATGTAATTTCTCTGTCTCTCAGCTCTCATCATTTCTCCATGGTTTCCTCCTCCATCTTCCTTTCTTTCTCTGTTATCTGTTCTCTGCATTCCTTCTCTCTGTGTCAATCAAACCATCAATACCCCCTTGTCAAACAAAACCTTTCACTTCTTTGTTCTTTGTCTTACTGTTAGAGATGTTACGTTTGTAGCTGTTTCAAAATGACACAGCAATTAATGCAACAGATTTTAGTCATAGGAATATTTCTTCTGCTGTTGTTTAGCAACTGAGTCTATTCACCATCCTAATGGGAAGGCATATGCACTTAACATCTTCATTTTCTTTCTTGTACTTTTCTATAGTGGCAAAAACTGTGATGAGTATTGCACTACATAAAAACAATGCTGCTGCGAATTAACATGTACTAAACATTAGCCTATGAGCAGTGCCATATCAGTGAAACTTTTACCTTTTACCTTATCTATGCTCTGTCAGAAAACAGATACAGTGCAGGGACATTTTTGTGAGGTGCAATGTGGTCCAGTTGTGTTTCCTATCAGAAAAAAGGCCAGTTTGTGCCATAACATCACATAACATCGACAAATCTGTTAGGACAAGATGTATGGACATTGTGCTAATGTCCAAATGTGGCAGAATATGGCAGCCATGCTCTCGTTTTTGGATTTTCATGTTTTTTTTTCTTTCTTCTAACATGTCTGTTAGCTGAATTATATTTAAAGTTCAAGAATTCACTGTTAAAAAGACAATTAACGCATGATATTTCCTAAGTTAGTAAGTAATCATGATAATGAATCCTGATCTCTAATTATCCAAAACAATTGTGATGATCATTTTTGCCAGAATCGATCAACCTTATAATCTTTTAAAGTAAAGGTGTCAAAAAGTGATTTTATACAAGACCTGACCCACCAGCTGAAAAACACATGACTGCCACCTTTTGCAGGAATGAGTTTAGCCATTTCAGTTAGAAACCAAATATTTGAAATGTTCTTCAGGGAAACACAAGTGGTTCTTCAGTGGCACTTTGACATCCTGCCTTACCCAGCCCACCCTGTACACCTGTTTCCCATAGACCCCACACATCAGATCCATCTACCAAAGTAATTAGCAAGCCTTTCTTTGGCTAAAGTGACTATACAAGAGCAGGAAAAACACAAACATGTACAGGACAGATGATTAGGAAACACTGTTCTGTAGAATTGTCGCTATCTAAACGTTATTTTAAAGTGTGTTGTGTACAAAGCTAATGTAAAGATTTACACAAAAGAGTACTCTGTATACAGTGCAAATGTGTGTGTTAAGAAAGCATCTTCCATGTGCCCACTGTCTTATATGAGTTGAGGGGGTGGGGAGCTATAGCTTCTACTCAGTGCAGTGCATCTCCCACTAAGGGTCTTTGATTCTGCTCAGCAGTCCTAGTGTGGGCACTAATGTAGTGCACAGTGTAGTCTGTGTCTCATTAACTCTTCTCTTTCACGTGACCTTGCTCTCTCCCCACCTTCCCCTGGGAGCCCTGTCAGCAAGTCAGGTTAACTAGCCTCTCATTTAACCCTCTATAAGTCTTTTCAAATGCTCTGAGGTGTGTGTGCTTGTGCATTTGCATGTGTGTGTGTGTGTGTGTGTGTGTGTGTGTGGTGCGCATATCAAAGCTAAGCCTGAACTCACTCCTGCATTTAATTACAGAGACAAAAGGTGGCAGTGATGTGCTCCGAGGCTCAAACAGTTTGCTTGGATAATTGCTTTATTATAAGAAAATCCCTGCAGCACTATAACATGATCGCCCCAGAGCCCAGTAACAGGATCTTCTTTGAAGGCTACTACCAAAGGGACCTTCAACACACCCTTTGAGACTCCTTACAGAAAAACCACTATTTGGATTTTGCATTTTATTGTATTAGTAAGAACTTGCTTTGAGTGTGTGAATGTTTCATTTATTACTCTATTTGTCAAAGCATACTCATGCCTAGTTAATAGTCTGATGCTTTATTTGAATGTTATTAGTGCATTAAAGGGTTAATTTCTGCTGTTTTAGCATCAGCCCTCCAGACCTGTGTTGAGGAACCATGTTATATAAAAAATGAAAATGAGGAAAACGTAGAAATGATCTGTGTGGACTGTGTACTGTATAGATCAGGGGTAACAAAAAGCAGGGCGGAAGGCCTGCAGAGTTTGATGATGTTTCTGGTCGAACACACCTAATTCAGTAATTCATTAGCAGGTCTATTTTGTGTGTCAAGAGCAGGAAAATCAACAAACATACTGCACATTTGCCCCCAGGCCCCAGCTCCCCAGCTCTGGTACAGACAGTAAAAAGTAGTCATGTCTTTCCCAAGACGCAATTAAAAACCAAATGTTAATAAAAAATAGTTGATTTTATTTAATTCTCTCTGTGTAGCAAAACTAGCCATCAACATGCGGTTATTTACATCCAGCAAACGCATGTTTATTACGGTACATACAAGATACATCTAGAAATGACAAACAGCTGATTTTTTTAATACAAGACATTTTTCCAGTTATGCTAGTCATTTATCTTTTGTCTTTTTTTATACTTTTTTTTAATGCTCTTAATGCATTTTAGATGCAAGTTCACATAAACGTGCAGACACTTGTCTCCTCCACTGTCTGTTTCTATACTCAGCTTTCTTCTCTTTCCAGATTTAAAAAATTGCTTAAAGAAAACAGAATGTCAAGCACCTCCCCCTTTTTAATCTTCTTTTTCGTCTCCCTAACTGTCCTGTTAATAAGGTATCACACATTGTGGGTACTTGAGATTTGAATCAGCATTTTGGTGAGTTCTTTATTTGACATTAACAAAAATAAAAAAAGATGTACTCGTTGAGCAACTGTTATTAAAACTAGTTAAAGAGGTGATTTCTGAGTGACGATTTGTGCACCCAACTACAGGAGTTCAGAAAAATCACAGATGGTCTTATGCGGTTTATGTGAACTTTACATTTTGTCCTGAAGCATTAAATCTGACCTCAACAAATGTTGTAATTTAGGCCACAGCCGGATTCCAGACTGTTGTGTGACGGTGAAGATCGACGTGTGAGTTAGGATCAATTTTAATTAGAAGATTGTCAATGCTGTTTTGAAAGAACTTTCATTGACTCAGAAATGTCTTTTGTGCAGATTGTTCTCTTGTTCACATCTCAAAGACAGCATCTCGCCCATGTGTTCCATAGGTGTTAACTGATAGACGTTTGACAGATTGAGGAACACAAATGAGTTATTGGGAAAGTGTGTGTCAATGTAATTTGACATTTATTAAGTTTTTACAGTTAAACAGATTAAGCCTGAACATAATTTCTTAGCTTTTTAAAATGAATGTGTATCTCTGAAAATCCTTCTAATGGTAAAACCTGCCAACCAACAATGACAAAAAATGCTGCTTTCTCAAAAGGGAAAGAGAATGTCTTAATAAGGCAATAAATAACTGTATCCAAAACAGCTTCTATGAAATAACTTTTTTCTTAGAAATACTCGGAATGTATGAGCGTTCTTTGCACCATCTCTCAGTCTTTTGCGTAGAAAAACTATTTAAAAAACACATTGAAAGAAAAAATATCAGACTACAGACAGAAATTCTATGTACAGGAGTGTGTTCTTATTACACGAGCCCATAAATGCTAAATGCTTAGGCATAATGCTTCCAGGTACCGTTAAGACTCAGTATGTTTGCTGAGTAGAATGAACTCTACCCAACACTTCTAAACAGTATGGCACGGATTTTTGATTTTAAGATTCAGCAGGTTTGAGTTTAAGGAGCTGAGTAGACATGCTCTTGTTGCATGCATTCTTTAAAGGTGCGATTGACATTTTTTGCTGTTCTTCTATTTCATAATGAAATAACTATAGTAAAAAATAATGTTTTAGAACTATGAACAATTAAAATAAAGGTAAGGCTTATGAAAGGATATCCCGTTGAGGTATATTCTTTTAAAAGGCCTTCTCGGAGTGTTGAAAATGAGAATTTAAATTGGGTATTTAAGCCCTGTGTGCACCCCAGATAATAGACAAACCCTTTCCTCACATCATTCCCGCTGTCTCGCAGTCTTTTCAGGGGAGGAGAGTTGTACATGAAGTGAAATGAATGTAAAGAGGGATCTTGGCATCATCTCTTGTTACATTCTGATCAAGACATAAACTATGCTTTTCAACTGGAGTGAGGAACAGCACTGAAAAATGGCAACAGTCAACAGTCTCCAGGCATATTGTTCGAATAAACTTAGGGAAGGACAAAGTTGACTCATCTAACATATTTTTGCAAATGAAATCATAATGCTGTAGGGTGGCAAAACCAGTCTTTTACATGTTCCCTTTCTTGGTGTCAAACCTTTCCTACTCTTTTCCCTTTCTTTTACTTTTATCTTCACTGAAACATTTGGGGGCTTTTCAGGAAAACTTTCTTGATGAAGTTTTCTAGGTCTTCATCGCTGTCCCGCTGTGGCTGTCCCAGCTGACTATAATAGTCGTCCTGTCTGGTGACTATAGAACCTGGGGAGGAGTAATAGATGGCAGGCCGACGACGCAGGGATGACCGGGGTTTGGGCATGGGTACAGCCTGGAAAGTCCGGGGATTAGGAACAATGTAGTTAGGGAAGTAGAGGTTCCTCCGGAACGCCGGTGGAGCCCTTGGACGAGGTTGTGTCCAGGGACGGTACCTTTGTTTGAGGGCGTAATCAAAGTCATAGTCCAATGAATTCCCCAGGATGTCATTAAGGGAGTAGGAGGGCTTGGCATAGTAGCGTGGTTTCGGCTTGGGAGGTGGGAGGTAGACAGGGTAATAGCTACTGTAGGGCTTTTGGTAGAACCGGTAGGAGGGGTAGGTCCGAAAGGGCCACTGTTGCTTGATCCAAAAATCTTGCTTGCTGGGCTTAATAGAAGCCCGGTCCTTGAACCATGCTTTAAATGGGTTTGTGTTAGGTTTCGGTGGTTTTGATGGAGGTGTTGTTCGTAAGACCATAGATGGAGCAACAGGAGCTGGAAGAGGTCCAAGAGGTCGCTGCCATTGCAGATTTTCAGGGGCATCTTTTTTCTTCTTTTTCTCCACGTCGCTAATTATATCAACCACATCATCTGCAGGGAGGTGCAGCTTGCTAGAGATTTCAATCAGCTTATCAATAGTTTGTGGGTCAATATCATCATCATCATCGCTGTTATCTTCCTCTGAGCGCTTGTCTTCTGCTGCGTTGTTGTCCTGGTACTTCTTCCCATCTTGCTTGACCATGTACTGCAGTAGCATGTCTGATGCAATATCTGCAAGTTTCTCTTCTTCTGCCTTAGCTCTCTGAGCTTCAGCTGCCTGTCTTCGTACCTCCTCTTGCTCAGCTTTAGCCCTAGCCTCCTCTTCTTCAGGACTCAGTGATTCCTCCTCTTCTTCATCCTCACCATTTTGTTCTTCTTGGTCTTGCAGATTGTCACTGAAATCATCCATAAAGTTTCCTCCTCTATACAATGGACGATTCTTGTTCTTTTCCTGCTCTTGCTGCCACTTGAGCTTCTGCTTGGAAACGGCCAAGTCATAGCCCTTAGCTTTGGGCTTGATCTCGTTATTCATGAGGCCATTGCGATCCAGATAGTCAAGGTAATTGCCACGACTCTCTCTCTGGCCAGCTGAGGAATCCCGCTCCCTTTTTGTGGCTGTGCTGTAGGTTTGGAACTCTTTCAGCATGGTTTCCAGATTCTTCAACTCTTCAGAGCTCAGCTGCTCATCCTTCTCCCCATTGCTGCCTCTCTCTGGCTCCTGCTGCCCCTCTTTACCCACAGCCTCCTTTGTTACTGCATCTGGTTCTTTTACCGGCACTGTCTGACTTGTGGTGCGACTTTTCACCTTTTCTGTGAGCCTTTCTTCTTCTTCCTCTATTCTTTTTTTTTCTTCATCCTCCTCCCTCTCTCGCTCCTCTCTGCCCTGCACTGCAGCAGCTGCCATTACCAGCTCCAGCTCCTGGTGTCCATCTCTGTCTCTGTCAGCCCCCTGGATCTCCCTCACCTCCTCTGTCTTGTCTTCTCCTCCATTCTTGTTTTCTTCACTTGTCATCTCCTGGGGCTTCTTGAGGGCCTCCAAGAGCACTGCTGCTAGGGTTTTGGGGTCGACATCTTTGAAAAGCTCGTCCTCCTCTTCTTCGTCTACATTCTGTGCCACTTGCTGATCACCATGTTCTTGGGTGAACTGAACCTGTGTCTGTGGAAGTTCAGGAGAAGGTGGTCTGTGTCGACTGCTGAGTGTCTCATTGTCTTCCGTCACAGGGCTGGTGTTTGTGGGCTTAAATGTAAGGCTGAAGAGGATGAAAAGAAGGACGACTGGGGCACTTGAAACTTGTTGGCACCGGATCATGACCGTACAGATCTGGAGGTGAGCTGTGAAGGTGATGCGTCTTCAGAGAGAGTATGATGGAAGGAAGGAAGAAAGAGAATGTTTTCAGTAGATGCCAGAGAAAATATGACAGGTGCATTAGAAAGAACCTGTTTCTGCCAGATATTCAGGTTCATAACATGATCCACAAAGGAAGATGACAAAGATCATTATTCCACATCTCTGGTTTATGCACATGCAACATATCTCCTGATAACATGGCATATGGAAAACATCTATTATCTATGAAGTTTGAACAATATTACTCATATATTTCCCATGTAAATATGGATTTCTGGCAAACTGCTCAGATGATACATGCAAATAAAGTCTCTTTTCTGTTTTAATCAGTGTCTGGTTTATTATAAAGGATCATTATAAAGGTCATTAATCTTGCTTTTATTGCTTTTATGTACTGTGAGTCCGTGTATTCACCCGCGATTCCTCCGAGAAGAGATAATGGACTTTCCACCGAGCTTCACCACCTTATCCAAAAAACCCAGAAAGATCAAACCTCGTAAAAAGAAAATGCCCATCAGCGTTGAACCCAGAGGGAGACGCGCGCTCTGTTTTTGCTATAATTGGTGTCTGCTGTTTGTCATTGTTTGTAATTGACAGAACGGCTCGAGACGCGCACGGGGAGCGGAACGGGAGAAGCGCGCGCTAAGAGGACAGAGCCTGTAAACGGGCGATGAAAATACTTAGTAAAGTGTAGCCCACTTTATAGCAAGAGTCATTATTGACCAAACGACTAATTTGATCATAGAGCTATAAATTCTGGAGGAGAGTAGTGAACGCAAATACACGAGTAATCGCATATCAGTCGATTTACAGGTGTGAATCCAGATGTGGGCATATTCCGTATCTTTACATGTGGAAAATCTGCAGGTTCTTAAATATGCGTTTAACATAACCAGCGACTAAACGCCTCTTTCTACCTGAAATATACACGACATGACACCTGACTCCACGCAGCAACACCTTGGTGTTGAACTAACCTGCACCTAAGTCCACTCGACGTCAGTAGATGCTTCGTGACTGAAGATGTTGATGTGCATGATCATCTGATCATACTGCGGACGTGCGCGAGCAGTGCTTGAAAAAGTAAATATCCCACTCGCTGCAAAACTGTGCTTTTTTAATGTTGCGCTTCAGGAACCCCCCCCCCCCCCCTGCTTCTCTCTCTCCTCTTTTGTTCTTTTCTACTGCCGCTGCTTCCAGTAAGATACTCTTGGGAGGTAACAGCGCCAAAGCACGTTACTAATCCGCCTTTTAGACGCAGTGTAATCGTATGCGTTAAACCTAGTTTATTTTTTAAGAATTGGGGAAGGCGCAGTGCCATCAAAAACTATGGCAAACTTGCAAAATGTGCAAAAAAACTGTAACAAAGACACATCATTGAACCTTTCACGCAGTAAAAATGCACGCGCTGCCTATTGGCTTGGGTTAGATTAGACAGAAGGAAACATTCTGAATGTGTGCTACATAAAGCATCTCAGCAGAAACTTCCCACTCCAAGTCTGTTTTTCTCAGTCGTCCCTAAAGGGAGTCCCTGTTTTTATTTTTGGGTGATGATGCTATGGTGATGGGAAAGATGATGAAAGAGGCAGTAGGGGAGTGGCTGTGTTCATGTTGCTGAAACCTTATTGATCTTTCAGTATCAGCATCATTACAAGTACTGGCGTCATTTACAGGCACGTCTGATCTCAAATTCACTTAAATGAAGAAGAAGAAGAAGAAGATGATGATGATGATTGTGGTGATAATGATGCGTCAGTTCCGACTCCACCCAGTGATGATTCCTCCTTAAATGTTGTGCTCTGTTTAACATAACTTTCTTTCTTTCTCTTTCTTTTTGTCTTTGTTTGTTTTGTTTCTTTCTTGCTTGCTGTCTTTCTTTCTGCTACATACTATAACACTTTACCCCATTTATTGACATGTTCTTCTAAACGTTATCAGGAGGACTCTATACATTGCTCATTAATGGCGGTAAACAAAGTGGTTGGAGCAGTGTTTTGCTAGCTTTAACACCCAAAAGCTCCCACAATTTACACTTTATTCCATCATTCATCACCACCAACATCTACAGTGTGCTTGTTTTACCTTCTTATCTCCACCAAAGCATATTCCCTAAGTGTGAAAGCGGACTTGGCAATAAACTTGATTCTAATTCTCATTCTGATTCTACTATACAGTAGTTTCAGTCACTTTGCTACAGTGTTAGTAAACAAGGACTTACCGGGTCCCACACGCGACGCACTTTTTCCTCTTCTTTGCCGTTGGAGCTCTGCGGCAGGAGAGCCTCACTCTTTTCCTTGGTATCTAAGTTTCCTTTTTTGCCTAAATGATAAAACCGTGTCTGAACTGATGTGTTTTGGAAGTGTGGTAAGAATAACGCTTTGTAGCACGTCTTCGTGACGGCGCTGCTGGGAGATATTTTCAGCACCCCGGACAGCTCCTCGCCTTTATATTCGGGCCCTCCTGTGGCCACGTGACCGCGCGTCACCGCTGCCCATTGACGTCATTGCCTTCCATTGATAAGAACGTCCGCGTCGATCGAATCCGCGAGCGTTCGCTACGCTGCAGTGCCCAGATGAATGAACGGGAGAGGGATGAATGAAATAGTACTGTGTTTTTTTCTGTTCGAGAGAGGATGGGGAGGGGGATAGAGGATGAGGGAGAGAGACGGACTCCCCAGAAGGAGCTGTTGCGATCTACAAAATGCCACGTCTATGTTGACCATGTAGACTACCAAACAGTGCTCAGATGCACTAGACACAGAACAACACTGAGATTTTAAATATTGACAGTCAAGGGAAATAAGATGTAGCCTTCATCATCAACACATTCCCTGTTGTCTCTTGCTGGATGTAATATTCCTGCAGTACTCTCTTACAGTATGTATAGTGTATTTAACGTGTAGTAATCTGTTATCTCATAGTCTTAAAGGATTTTCATCTTGTAGGCGTAATAGACATAATTCATAAGGGCACAAATTATAGAAGCTTTGACATCTTCTTCCGGACATGACACAGCAGCGTATGTCTGAGCATGTTGTTGCTTTTAAAGAAAACCATTTTCTCACCAAAATCCCTTGGGATTAACATTTAGCATTCTATTACCCTGTGCATTGTGTGAAACATTTATGATGAATGTAAATGCCCCAAAATTACTTGAGATAAAAACTTTACATTAAAAGTAAAGAATGATTTTGTCTTTACTTGTAAACATGCCCTTTTGAAGATTTCTTTACATATCAGCAGTGACAATATGTAGTATGTTGTACCTTTATTGCTGGTTGTACTATCAGTGCTAGTGTCTAGTTCATTACTTTGCACAGGAGGATTAGTAAACAAAGCTAAAAATTCAGGCATTTGCTGCTAAAACCACTTTTACTGACCATATAACCTAAATACATTTAACATAATGACTGAAGGATTAATGATTCTGGTGAAGCTGCTTTGTCAGGTCACAAATTATAACAGGCACAACCTCTGTTACTCTTTCATTTGACAAAAGTATGTTTGTGTGTATGTGTATGTGTGTGTGTGTGCGTGTGTGTGTGTGTGTGTGTATTATCCCTGCACGGGGAGAGAAGAGATGTGTTATTAGCCCTGAGCATTATCGACCTTTGCGTTCTTAGAGAAGTAGCTTTTATTTCCACTCACTAGACCAATGCAGAGGCTCGTGCCTCATATTCATTAGCTGGGAAGAAATATAAGCAGCAGTTTGGCACTGAACTTCAAATTAAATGAACAGAGATCAATTCTGTCAGAAGAATCTTGTGTTTTCTTGTGATTGTGCCTGTGTATGAGAATGGAAGGCCTATTTATTCACAATTAGTTTAAAACATTGCTTTTTTTTTTTTTTTTTTTTGCAGTTTTGTTGTAGCCCAGACATGTGGGCGGAGCCAAGTCTATTGCCTGCCTGTTACTGACCACTGACATAATGCAGTCACCACTACAAATAAAATAAATCTACAGTTAATTTGCTGAATGCATTGTCCAGAGAAACTCCCTATAACTCTCTCACAATATTTGAATGGCTTGCTTGGCAAAGTACCCAAAAAAAATGCTGAGGGAGAATCCCAGTTTCCATCTTGTCACTGCCTAGTTGTAATATCCTTTCCATGAATATAAATCTTTCCTTTTTTCCATTAAGCCCAATATCCAGCTTTCATGTTCACCATATCATCTAAGTGAATAGCTTGCACCTATCTTCTCATATTCCTGCTCCACTGGCAAATCATTCAGCAACTTTAGTCAAGCAAGGTAGGAGGTGGATCAGACTTTACTCTACTGTTTAGTGAATCTTTACTCCAAGAAATTGTTCATGTTTTAAAGTATTAAGTCATTTCCACTCAGGTATTAGAGCAAGTATTCTATTAAAATACTGTTTAGTGCCCTTAGCCTATCTTAAACTGGACGGCATATTAAAGTAACAAAGCTTTCACAATGTAGATGCAGTAGGCTGTACACTTTTTATGGTTTTAAGATGGATGAATTGGATTAGGGCATGCAGAGAAGGAGTGGACAACATTTCCACACGGTTGTCAGGAAAGATTTTAGGTCACTGTACCCGGCTGTCGGCTTATGTTAACTTCACACAGAGACTGGTGTTTGTTCATGCCATGTAACTGGTTCATCTCCAGTTGAGCCCTGTCGCTTTATGTTGTAGTACAGTCTACTGAATTAAAATGAGTGACCTGATCAGGTCTTATAAAAATTTGATTGGCTGAAAAGTTTAAACACTTACCTAAGAGCTAACATAGGGCTGCCAGTTTATTACACATTTCAGCAGTAATAAATAAATAAATAAATAAATAAATAAATAAATGTGCTCAAATAAATTATATGAACACTTTTCAATTGGAGAATAGCATCAAGGCCATTAAATGTCTGGGATATTGATCTGGTCAGTCAAGTTGCAGAGGGGGGTTAATCAGTTTCTGCTGATTGGGTGTTAATGAAATGAACAACAGGTGTTCACACGAGGGGCAACAATGAGACTTCAATGAGAGTGGTTTTACAGGTGGAGGCCACTATTTTGGGGTCATCCGACCCATTCAGGATGGCACAAGAGCAGGAGATTCCAGGAAACAGGATTAGTGGTGTTTTGGGGAGGAATATCCATGGAGGGACAAACAGACCTCTACAGGCTAGACCAGGGGTGCTCAATATGTCAATCGCAAGCTACCGGTCGATCGCAAAGGCATCGCTAGTCGATCGTGGTGCCCTGCCATTCAACATTAACTAACGCGCACGTGAGACCACGCAGTAAACACAAGTGAACCACAAGCCACAGAAAACACTGCAGTACAGATGGAG